>CM057455.1:285170000-285527500 GCA_016271365.2 Neoceratodus forsteri | reverse complement strand
TCTGTTTGTGATTCAAATATTTCCTGTATTTCTACATTATCTCCTGGGAGACACTCAAATCTATTAGTTAGTTGAAGGGGTAAACTCAATACTTCGTTCTTTAGGTTCTCCTCAGAGGTACTCAGTTGGGTAAAGGTGCCATTATCATCTATATTGGTATTTCCCTGAAGTATCTGGCATTGGTTATTTTCAGGTACACTATGGCTTAAGTTACACCCCATTTCACCTATGTAGCTTTCTAACAATCCAGTATCCTTCTGGGTTTTTAACCTTAGAGTTAATTGCTTTATCTCTTTTTGAAGGGTGGCGACTAAAAGGCATTTTTCGCATGTAAACACTTCAGTTATAACATTCTCTGAAAACATTTTGCATTGTATGCATGATTTCTTACCCTTCCCCTGTTTAGCCTTTACTTTAGCTGTTTGTTATCTTCGATTACTTTGTACCACTTTTCTGCAGAATTTAAATATACTACAATTTTGTACACTGCTCCACTGGCCTCCACTGCGGACATGGCAGACACACGACACACGTGTTTCTGCACGCATCTCCACGCATGATACGTGCTCCACTGGTCTTGCTCCACTTGCCAATTGCGATGTTATTTATGTACGGGCATCCGGAAGTGCCCCTGAAGCCACTCACTCCAAAAAGTTTTAAAAAAAGTCAATAAATGAGTTAAAAGCTAAAATATAGCCAATGTCCTGCTAATAGTACTGCTAAATCACCCACAAGATACAGGAGGTCACAAATAGAGTGCTGCTAAATAGAACTGTAGCCCAGTACTTATGGACTGAAACTACCAGTTCTCTCTTCCTGGTTAGATTTCTGCCAGGGCTCTCACTATTTGTTTAAGGTCTAATTTAGAATAAAAAGTACACAAAACATTTAATCTCAGCTAGTAGGGTTTAACCACACAGTGGTATATAGCTCAGGGGTTTTGTATATTCACTTCGCTCGACGATCGCGGCGTTATTTATGTATGGGCAACTGGAAGTGCCCCTGAAACCACTCTCTCCAAAAATTTTTAAAAAACTCAATAAATGAGTTAAAAGTTAAAATATAGCCAGTATACTGCTAATAGTACCGCTAAATCACCCACAAGATACAGGAGGTCACAAATAGTGCTGCTAAATAGAACTGTAGTCCAGTACTTATGGACTGAAACTACCAATTCTCTCTTCCTGGTTAGATTTCTGCCAGGGCTCCCACTATTTGTTTAAGGTCTAATTTTAAAATAAAAAGCACATAAAACATTTAATCACAGCTAGTAGGGTTTATCCACACAATGATATATAGCTCAGGGGTTTTGTGGGAGAAGCACCACATGAGTGGTCTCTGCACCGCAAGGTGGTGTCCCAGGTGTTCTCAATGTGGTCCGCACCATCAGGGGATCTGATCACTTCCTGGCAAAACAGGAAGCTGAGACTGTTCTTTTTTTGTTTGTTTAACTTTGTTTATTGCTTTGTAAAAAAACAAAACAAAAAACATTCTTATAGAGTTGATAGTCGAACACAGATCATATATCCGGTATGGTACGCTGGGAGCACCACTCCTCTTAATATTAAGGGAACTGTCTGGTGCTGTACAGATATGACTATGGAAGGATTATGCATGTAAAATTACTCAATCCTTCATCAACAGTATTTTGCTGTTTAATAGAGTCCATGAACTGCATGGTATGTTTCCTTTCATGAACTGCATGGTATGTGTCCTTTCATGAAGTGATTTATTGTTAGTCCAGTCCTTGTTTCCCTCCAAAATAGTGTGAAGGAGAATTGCACCATGTTATCTCTGTCCTAGATATACTAAAATAGTACATACACTTGCAAAACAGGATGAGCAATGGAAGAATTAAACTAACAGTGAGCACAAATATGCAGTAAACTTTCAAAACTCAAAATTTATCAACTGTAGTTCCTTATAATTTGAAGTATAGGCATGGTGTTCAGTAAGTATAAGAACACTACTAAAACCAGGCTATTCAACAACCTGGCTCGCTTCACTGAACTGCGAAAAGTTTGGGAACATGAAACATCAAGCACAAGTCTATTGTAATGCACAGTGGCAGGCTATTCCAAGGAATATACTTAGCTTCAGTCACTAGGTTAAACAGTGCAAGCATTTTTTACAGCTGTGGACGGAGCCTACAGTCGTTTAGCTCCTGCTCGTAAAACTGCTGATCATGGCACACTTCTGTTGGACTTTTGGAAGTATCCTTCAGTCGACCGCTATGGAGCAACAGCTGCCACAGCTGCATAATTTTGGCTGTTACTTCCGTATTCCACAACTGCAACTGCGGATGTGTGCCTCACGTACATGTGCAGTTCCACTGGCGCCGCCATCTTGGGAATGGCAGAATGCCATTCACTGCAACTGCGGATGCGTAGTTGTGTCACCTGTCCCATTCGGCGGCACTCGTTCTCCAACTTCTGAAGCTCGCCACAGCCGTATCAGCTCTGGCTAGACTTTGTTACCTGGGGCACAGCCATTTACCTACCACACAAATCAGACTTTGGAGTTAACAAGTAAAGTAAAGAGCCCTATTCCTTGGATTCTGAATCCCCCTATTCCTTGCAGTGGTGTTTCGATAGGCATGTTTTTGTGACCATTTTAGAGTGTCGGCAGCATCAGAAAAAAACATTCTTTGCCTTGATGAACAATGTGGAGCTGTGCTGGGAACACAATGCTGTGATCTGTCTCTGCATCTCAGCATGACTTTTACTTCTTTTTCTGCCTGGTCACGTAGCTGATGTTTGTGTAGATTCTGATGGATTGTCCCTTTTCATTGTGCTGGTGTAAAACCTGTGCTGCCACACCATCCATTATGAGTATAATGGTATCGGGTCTACCAGGCAGTGTCACCTGGTAGGCTTTCTGGATTTGTACCGGATGAGAATGGTTTCCAGTATAGGAAGCAACACTGGTTTATGGGAGGATCATGTCAGACAATTCAGATTAATTTCTTTAACTGGGTCACTAAAACATAGAAACATAGGCTTTGACGGCAGATATGGACCGATTGGTCCACTCAGTCTGCCATTTCCCTACCCTATAGATAAGCTGCTGATCCTAGTTAACAAAAAGCTTACTTTCTCCTACCTCCCACTAGAATTCCCTTATGCCTATCCCATGCATTCTTGAAATCCCCCACCGTTTTTTGACCCCACGACTTCTTCAGGAAGACTGTTCCATACATCCACCACCCTGTCTGTGAAAAAATACTTCCTCATGTTGCCCTGAGCTGTCCCCCCTCTGTCTTCAAAAAACAGTGGACAGGGGCCAAATGGTGAACATCTGTAACCCTGGCGCCATTATACCAAGAGCTACTACCGCTGCTTGCTTCTGTAACTGCAGGTTGAGGGGCCTAGGTTCAGGTTCAACAGATACTGTGGCTTCCCTACCAATAGTAGAACCGCAATTATGGTGCTTCCACCCAGAGTAATTAAGTGGGTAACTTGTAGGAGTAGTACAGCCCTCTGGGAAGCTATACTTACCCACATCCCCACCTAGTGGCCCAACAAACAGAATGGCAGTATACACTGTACTCTGACTGCAATAATTCATCTAATGGCTAGCACTATTAATATGCGCACTGGTTTCACACTTACCAACAGGGTCTGGACTTCTGGCACACACTCTGTGTCCCCTGCAAAAGAACGGTTAACCAGCAACCACAGTGCAGCTTTATCTCTCCCCCACACTTTTCTATGCAGTAATAAAATGTTCTCAGACCCAGTTAACAGGCAAAACAAATCATGTTTATTCAGGGGGCTGAACACAAGGAGGGGCGAGAAGTTATCTATCATGTCACCTTAATTAAGTACATAACCATCAATATTTATTAGATCTGTCCCGGAATTATTCAGTTTATCAAGCTACTGGGTACCCAGGATATAATAAGGTGCAGCACTGAAATGTTGCCACGAGTAGGTCGGCATTGCAGCTGGTTGGGGCCCTTGATAGAGAGAAGGGTGTTATTAGACAGATAAAATACTTGCAAACAGTAGAATATGTGTAATCCCAGGCCAGATGATCTGTAACTGCAGTTAAAACCCAATGAGGAATTACAAATCAGATGACACCATACAGTTATTTGGTTGTTTGCAAGGGGCTACCCTGGCTGTACTCCCTGCATCCAGAGTGATTGGAGAAAAGGATGAAGACATCTTGGATCTGCTGGCTTGCCAGGATGATGGTGAGGACCGGGGCTGGCACGACTCTCCTCCACTTCATGGCCTTTCACTGTAGGTGGCTGCAACTTGTGACTTGTTTCTTTGCAGGGGCTGATTCCCTGAGGCTGGTCTCTGGCCAGGCAGGCATTGGTTCTGGAGCAGGAACAGTCGTTAGGGCCACAGCTGGCACAGGCCCAGTACATTAAGTTCGGCTTGGTATGCAGTTTGAAAACTCACTCCACTTACAATTTGTAGACTGGCTTAACTTTGTCAGGACAAAACAGGAAAAACTGATAATGGGTCTGCCTTTTTTCTGAATGTGGCAGAAGACCATGCTGGTGACTACAGGCTTGCGATTTAGGCCACAGTCTCTGAGGCAAATGACTTCTCACCACAAAACAGCGTGGTGCTCTGTCAGCTCTTTGGACCACTTTAGGTAAATTCTCAGCTTAAACAGAATCGCGTCTTTTCTCCAGGTTTTTGGAGTCTTTTAGTAATATGCACCCTTGGCAGTCTCACTCGATCCACATAGGATCTCAGGCTGAGGAAGGCAAGCTGACCTCTCCCCAAATTCAGCGAGCTGAAGCAGAGCCTCCTCACTCTCGGGAAGTACTCTCTGGGCTGACTGCAGACTCTCCCAGTTCAAACAGTCCCTCTTAGATTAACGGCAAAGTTCCAGCAATCCAACTGGCTGCCAAAGCTGTTAATCACAGTCTAAATTCCCTTACTGGCTAGTATTTGGGCACCAGTAATTGTACCTCCTTTTCCCCCTTAAAAAAGTCTCTAAGTCCCAAGAGTCTCTAGGATGAATCCTGGCTTGGTATTGGCTGCTAGGCTGCAAAGATGGCTGCTAACATATACAGTCCCCATACAGTTTACACTAGTCCCAAGTTTTATTTATTTTTATTTATTTATTGAAATTTCGGAATTACAATCCTTTGAGTCGAAGACTCCTTTGCAAAGGCTCCACGTCCATAAACAGAACAACACATAGTAACAAGTTGTACATTGTTAACCAGGTGAACAATACATTAAGGCAGTATAACATGGTTGAGTCAGTACAGAGTAATTTGCTATTTAGGTTGGTTTCACTAGGGTTGAATAGGAACCCAGGGTCATTCTGGTGGGGTGGCTTGGTTGCTAGTTTCAGATGCTAGCATTTGGCCAAAGGGTTGTGCTTAAGGTACTCAGAGCAATGATGGCCAGGTGGGGAGTTGAGGGAGACGTTGGTTTCTGACTTCAGCCTAGTGTGGGAGGACTGGTTGAGGCAGCCACAAGTCTCAGACAAAGAGAAATCTCTTGATGCCTTTTTTATGTAGGTTAAGGCTGGGGGCTTGGGAGATGGAGGAGGGGAGTTGATTAAGCCAGAGTGGCGCTCGATACCTGAAAGACCTTTGCCCTAGTGAAATCCTACAGTGGGGGATTAGGAGTGCGTTGTCAGCCAGATGTCGAGGGGTGCTCCTATTAGGGGTTGGTTGGATGAGGGGGTGAAGACCCGAGGGTGAAAGTTTCATCAGTATCTTTTTTGCTTGGAGGCAGGTGTGGTACTTTAGCCTCCCTTCAAAGGTCAGCCAGTCTGCTTGATTATAGAGCTCACAAGTGTGAGTTGATCTTTCTGCGTTAGTGACCAATCGGCAGACTTTCTTAAGAGCTCATTTGATGCTATTTAGGGCTGTTATCGGCTGTGCCATATATTGTAATCCCATAGTCGACAACAGATAGGACTGAGCAGGTAACAGCGAGTCTAAGCACCGGGGAGGGAGGCAGTGCTTGTGCCTGTTAAGAATCCCAAGCCATATGTTGGCAGAGGCGGAGAGGTGTTTAATATGTGAGTAGTAGGTGAGGGACGTGTCCAGTGTTATGCCCAGGTACTTAAAGTTAGTGACCTGTTCAATTTGGATGTCCTGTGGATTGGAGATAGTTAGTTGGGCATTACTATTGGGGTTTTGGCGGTGAGCAAAGATCATAGATTTGGTCTTGTTGTAGTTAAGTAGCAACTTGTGATCAGTAAACTGGGATTCAAGTTCTCGAAAGCGGTTTTCTAGGATATTTTGAAGGGAGATTGGATTTGTGTTTCCCGTATACAACGGCATCATCGGCGTAGAGTAATAATTTACCACTGCAGGCCTGGGGAGGGAGTTGAGAAAGAGAATGAAAAGTAGGGGGCCTAAGATAGACCCTTGGGGGAGTACAGAGTGAACAGGTAGCTTGGCAGATAGGGTGGTGGTGATTTTGACCTGTTGCGTCTGGTCTGAGAGATAGTTATTGAACCAGGAGACTGCTTCAGAGGCAAGATGGAGGGAGGGGAGCGAGTGGATAAGAAGTGCATGACTGACGGTGTCAAACGCTTTGGTCAGATCTACAAAGATAGCCCCTGCAAGTGACCCTTGATCCAATGCTTCATGTATGTAGGAGATAAATTCAAGGAGGGCCATAGTGCTGTGCCCGGATCTAAACCCGTGCTGTTCTGGACACAGCAGACTGTATTTGTTCAGGTACTATGTGAGCTGGTCTGCCACAATTTTTTCGAGCGCTTTTGGGGGGGGGGGGCGGAGATTGTGATGGGCCTATAGTTACTAGGGTCAGTTGGATTACCCTTTTTTAGGATAGGTGTGATGATACCCTTTTTCCAGAGAGTTGGAAATTGACACAGTGTCAGAACAGTTTAGTATTTTAGTGAGGTGAGGCAGGGTCTCATCAGTGTAAGTCTGAGATTTTAAGGTCCAGGAGTCACTGCTGAAATGCACGAGTTGCTCAGTGCTTTGGTTAGGTAGCGTTTAGCCTGGTTGCAGGAGATGATTCTCAGCCGAAAGGGAGGGCGCTTATTGGGTGAGGAGGAGGCACTAGAGGGACCGTTTGGGATAGGGTCAAAGAAGTTTTGTGGTAGGATGTAGATTAGATCGGAGAAGGAGTTGTTAAGGACATTTGCTATGGTGTTAGGGTCCTGGGTGAGGGTGTCCTGATTGAGAATCTGCATGGGGGATGGGGAAATGGCTTTCCCAGAGTTCTTTGACATTGTTCCAGAATTTATTCTTGGCACCCCATGTGGAGGTGAGTGCTTGCTTGTAGTAGGTAGACTTAGCTAGTCAAATTGCCCAGGTGAATTTGTTTCTAGCCTCTCTATATAGCTGACGGTCAGAGGAGAGTTGGGAGTGCAATGACCTATTCCAGAGGTCATCTCTGTGTTGTAATTGTTTTAATAGGGTGTGCGAGATCCACAGAGTATCCCTGTCTTTTATAATTTGTGTAGTGAAAGGGGCAAATGTGTCACAGGTGGTAATAAAAATTTTGATAAAGGAGGTGAGGGCAGCGTCTACGGACGTGGCAGTGTGAATGGGTGCCCAGTCACAGGAGGGGAGAGAGAATGAGAGAGAGTGAGACAAGCGAGGGCTTCTTTTTTAAGGTGTCTCTGGGTGGATTTTTTAGATTGACTGGGAGTGGATTTATTTGACCAGTAGCAGGAGACAGGAGAGTAGTCACTTAGGACATCAGGGAGGACTCTTACTTTGGTGAGGTGGGTGGGTTTATTCGTAAGGATGAGGTCAATAAGGGTGGAGGTCCCAGATTTGGGATTGACCCTGGTAGGCAACTGGACAACCTGGGTAAGGTCATAGGCACGTATTGCATCCTTGAATGTGGCAGAAGCAGGGGATTACCAGTTTACATTGAAATCACCCATTATAATCAGTTTGCTTCTAGGGGGGAGATGGGAGATGCTAGCCAGAATAGATTCAAAGGCTTGTTTCTGGTCTGAGGGTGGAATGTAGACTGCCATAATGTACAATGTTTTACCTGAGGTGCCTAGTGAGGTTTTAATTGTGATGGCTTGGGCACCGTGTGCTAGAGGGGGCAGGGGGACAAGGATTGGCTGAAGAGAGGTTCTTGCATATATGGCGCAACCACCCCCTCTTTTGCCTGTTCTGTCTGCTCTGAAGATGGAGTAATCTTTAAGAGTGATGGAGGCATCTGGGACTTTGTGGGAGAGCCAGGTCTCAGATAGTGCCAAGACGTCGGGGGAATGGTGAGCGATCCACACTGCAGCTGAGTGAATTTCCTGAGTAGGCTGCAGATATTAAGTGTGGTTAGTAGTAGGCGTCTCTGCCCTCGTCCCTTGGGAACACTATTTGCTATTGGGCCAGGATTAGGGTGTACGTTGCCTGAAATTAGGAGGAGGAGGATAGCCAGGCGGAGAGCGGCTTTCCGTAACAGTTTGGGTCTAGATGTAAAGTAGCGTAGGTTAGATGGAGATTTGGTGTGCACAACTGGAGTGGCGATGGTGCGGACTAGTTTAAAGTTCTGGTGTAGCCAAAGTACTTTTTATTTATTAAATCCCCACAGTTACATAGCCCCTTGTGTGCCTGTTCTAAAATATTAACAAACAGTACTTTTTCTGTCGCTGCCCCTGAAACACAGTCCTCCCTAGCAGCAGACACCATCATTAATATTCACGAGGCTCTTAATATGCATGAGCTTTGTAGATGCCCCATGTCCAAACGTAATGTTTAAACATTATTGAGGCTCCTCACTTGCCTCATTGAGGTCACTGGTCCCCGTTTAGATTAACAGGGGGCATCAGGACTGCCAGAACGTCTTCTGTTTTGACCACAACAGCAGTCTGAAAAATCAAAGGCGCTCCTTGCGCAAGCACCGGCAGCATTGGGAAACACTGGCGGCTCACGATTCAGCTCCATGAGCTCAGAATGGGCCAAAATGGGTACAGAGCTACTCAGGGGCCCTGGGCACCATTGAGGGCTCTGGCTGTGGTGGTGGAACTGAACAGGGGATATACAGGGGACGGAGGAACACCACCAGCAATCGGGCAGCAAAATGGGAGAAACGAGGGACAATTAAGGTAAGCCCCCCAAAGAGAGGGTTACATCTCTCCCTTGCCTGAAAAAAACTTGGCATCTGCACCAAGCCTATGATAAATGGGTAATTATAATAATACCACCTTACTGTGTACAATATTTACTATTTACAATGTTAGGCCTAACACATAACACATATTTACACAATATAGCATGCTGTTACTTTAAATGGCATTATTTTTATGTTTTGCATA
Organism: Neoceratodus forsteri; assembly: GCA_016271365.2. NCBI lineage: Eukaryota > Metazoa > Chordata > Ceratodontiformes > Ceratodontidae > Neoceratodus > Neoceratodus forsteri. Next base: position 285,518,263 of record CM057455.1, on the reverse strand, counting down.
GTTAAGTTACTGGCAACCTGACATGACATTTCACATGTAAACACCACACCTTTTGCATTTGGATAATCTAGGAAATTACATCTGAACTTTGACTTTACCCTTTAGAAACAACTTTTTGTTATACCACAAACCAGCATATACTTCAGATTAGCCCTGTAACTTTGTATCTATGCCCCTTTCCATACTGGGTGGAGGTTTTGATTCCAATTTGGGAGGATGCAGCGAACCCTATTTTGGGCAGAGAGTTAGCCATGATGTACACTCCCTTGTGGGCAACATTCATTGACAGGTCATAAGGTACTTCAGGTATGTCATAAGTAAGCCGAACCCCAGGTTTTACAGCTGTCTCTGATCATCTAGACATACAGGGCATTGACACTTGGCTTTCAACCAACAACACAGCCTCTGAAAAACTGGGCACCACGGCACTTTTTTGAAAATCAGAACTGGGATTATCGCTGCTGTTTGATTTTGTAGACTCATCCTGGTTATTATCCATAACACAGCTGTCAGGTTCAGGAATAGTAACACTTTCTTCAGACTGAAACAGTTCACTTAGCCCATTTAATTCAGTAACACTGGCAGGCTCACTGAGTTTCTCCAGGTTCAGTATCATTGAGTTCAGATAACTCCACCATACAGAGGGAGTTAATACTTTCAGAAATCACACTGTGGGCACAGGGCCAGATTAAGGCAACCTGGGAACCTAGGCCCAAGAGAAATCTGGCACCCCCCCTCACTGTAACCATGCCCCTTTGCCATGCCTGCATCTATTCTGTTACTGAAACATGAAAAAAATGTTCTTACTGTCCCTAAAAAGTGGCATAAAAATGCTTCAGAATTAATGAAACTAATGCTTTCAGTAAGGAAAAATAACAACAGCTGGAGTTTTGATAATTTAGAGGAAAGAATTACTAATTGGCCTGGTAAAACCAATTTTTAGTATGCAAAATGTTGTGATTTATTCTTCTCCAAAGTCCCTCGCCCCCAGACACACGTGTGTGCACTCACAGTCTGGGTGTTATGATAGTGTCCTGTCAGGTAGTATGAACCAGGATGTGGGAGTTTTGTTGGGTAGGGACCCATCTCTAAAGAGGCTAGGTCATTGGTGGTGTAGGTTAAGTTTATGGTTTACTGGGTGGGGTATGAGCTTTAGAGATTATACTGCGAAGCAAGTGATTATTGGATGTATTGGAAATCATTCCCAGGGTCAAACATCTCTGCTACTGATAAGTAAGCCAGGATCCATAAATGGCAAGATTTACTGATAGGAATCTGGAAATACATTCATTTGTTCACCCAGAAAACAGAGCTGCGTCAAGATCAGAACTTCAGTATGTGTGAGATGAGAGAATTAAACAAACAAAAAAAAGTATGATTTTTAATTGTACCATTGAAATGTATTGTAGATTTCTTAATTTTGGGAGTGAGATTAAATATAAAGCATACACATTGAATTGCACTGTTAATATTAATTTGTATTTATTTATTTAATAACATTCGGAATTAAAACCCTTTGAGTCATACACTCCTTTACAAAGGCTCCACATCAAACAACAATGAGGACATACATATAGTATTATTAGGACCTTGTATTCTGGTAGAAGATTAATTTTTTATTTTATTTATTTAATAATATTTGGAATTGCAACCAGTCTTTTATAGTTAAGAGTAAAATTCTAAGATTGGATTCTAAATGGGTGTCAGAGATAAAGCAAAGGAACTGGCTTGTTCACACCTTAAAGGCCAGCCTGGCTGGGGCTTCTGAAGCTGTCAGCTGCACTTAATACATAATCATGGAAGTGAGTCATGTCATAGTTCAGCCGCTGCCTTACTCAGTGGCTGAGTCCTTGACAAAAACATGCAGCTCAGGCAGAAAGAAAAGGATACTGTATATAGTAAATACATGTTGGGGATTGCTGGAGGCCCCTGGCAGGCAGGGGCCCTAGGCATGTGCTTATGTTGCCTATGCCTTAATCCGGCCCTGTGTGGGCATCACTGTTTGTTTGGAGGTTCAGATACAATAGACAGGTCAGGATTATCAAAGGACACTGGGCTAGTAAGAACATGACTAGAAGCAGAGGGAAGGGTTATCTGAAACAATTGGTCGAGTTCAGGTGATGCATAATAAGCAGTATAGAATTCACTTTCATCATCTTCAAAGTTGGGGTCGTTGTCAGCAGTAGCATAATTGGCTAAGGGCTCTGGTTGTTGGGCCGTGGAAGGCAAATTAAACTGCTTGTTAGGGGTAGCAGCTCTAGTGACAGGGCCTGTTGGAGCTGCAGCTTAGGGCACCATGTCCAAAACTATTTGCCCAATGGGTAAAAGATGATTTCTGCAAATGGTTGCGACAGCACAAGGATCCCCTTCTGGATTTACTTTGTAGACGGGCAAGTCATTTTTAGTTTACTGATGACAATATATGGGGTGTGACTCCAGCAGTCAGCTATCTTGTGCATGCCTTGAAATCCTAAGTTGCGCACGAGCACATGATCTCTTGCTTTAAGTTCTTGGGCCTTGAACACTTGTAACCCCTAGGTGGCGCTATCCCAAGAGCTACTACCCCTGCCTGCTTGGCTAGTAGCAGGTTAAGGGACCTGAGTTCTGAAACGGGTGTCTCCACCCGGAGGTCAGGGTTGGTAGTGGTCAAGCTAACCTGGGCACAGCCCTCCGGGACACTGTAACCCCCCTTTTTCCTTACTAGTGGCCGGAACAATACACAATAATCACTTCCACAATATCCCTGATACACCACACAAGTACCCACACTGTTTGCACTTACCACCAGGGCTTTCCTCTGGCCCGGCCCTGGGGAATCCTGTAAAACAAGGTTATACACAGCAAGTAACAGCAGTACAGTACTCTTGCACAAACTGGAACCACAGTCAGGGTAAATCAAAAAAGAGTTAGATCTGATTTATTTAAGGGGCTTGAACAAGGGAGGGGCATAATCAGGTTAATTTGCTTAAAGGCTCTATCAATCAAACAGTTATGCATGCACTTCAGGGTCCATAAACAGTCACACACGCTGGGCACCCAGATGGAGAATGGTGGGCTAGCCAGGAACGTTGCAGCTGGTTGGGGCCCTGTGATGGAAGAAAGCAACATGCACAACACACACTACTTGTAATCCAGAGCCGGGGGGCTCAGTTCGTGAAAAGAAAACAACAAGACAATCAGATGACACACTTTTAGATTAGGCTGTTGTTGCAGGGAGCTATCCTGATTACTCATGATACCCAAGACTGGATACAGGCTGGATGAAAATTGACAGCAGGTGGTTAATCTGGAGTGCCAGGAGAAGCAGGGCCCACACGATTCACTGAGGCGTCATTCCTGTTCAAGCGTGGAGCAGGGGGCTGATCCCCAGGCAGGTCTCTCATCAGTGGCTTTCTCTTTGCAGTGGGGTAGTCTGGCAGGGCCAGCATGGCATGGCCCAGGACGAATGGAGATGAATGCAGATTTAGTCTGATTAGGCTGGAGAAAGCTTCCAGCAAGCAGAACACAGTTCACACAGTGGGGAACCAAATCACAACCCACTTTCAATATACAGCACACTTACATGTAAAGGATTCCATGGTACCATCAAGCAGAACACAGTTCACACAGTGGAGAACCAAATCATGACCCACTTTCAATACACAGCACATTTACATGTAAGGAAATTCTACTGTACCAGGCAAATTGCTCTCTGGTCACGATCGCAAAGTCTCTGCACAAACCGGGGATTCAAAAGCAGCTGGAAATCCTGACAGGCTGATCGCATTCAGCAAATCTTCGGTCCTCTTCAGGTTAAAGCCTGGTCACAGTCAAGTGGCTTAAATAATCCTCACAACTCTGATTCAGTCCGAATAAACTCTGTTTTCCCTCTCGGGGACAGCAGGCAGACAGGCAGGCCAAAACCCAGCCCTTTCACAGTTCTCCAATGCAAAACTACACAGAACTTCTGCTCAAAAATTACTTGAGCTGTTACTACTTCACTTCTCAGCTCAAAACTGAAACTAGCTGCAGCAGCCTGGGAAATTCCCCAAGATCCAAAAGGTTCAGTTGGCTGACCCTCCTGTCAGTCACAACAAAGGCTCCCCCTTCAGGTGCAAAAAGCCCAAAACTACAATTCCTACAGATTTTGACTCCAGACAGCTCCTGTAGTCCGGCTCCATTTTAGGTCCCAATTGGTCTAATTCGCAGTCCAGGACCCAGATAGTGGAGATAAACAAAACAGTCCTTGCTGCAAAGAAGGCAGGTTAGACGTACTGCATTATCATTATTACTCTAAATAATTTTCAGCAAATAGTTATATCTTTCAACAGAGCTCCCTCTCTGATTACTTATGACTGCAATCCAGGCAGCTCTTAAAGAGACAGTACACAGAGGCTATACAGGCACTCTCTGGCAGTCACATTTAAACTGCAGGACACCAGCCTGGCAGTGAGCATTTAGGCAAGCTCGAGGAAGACTTTTCGGGAACCCCCATTTGTAGGGGGGTTACACATTCATCATGGCAAGCCTTGTTTGCCCAAATTTCTTTTAGCAGCCATGGTATTTGCAAGCTGGTATGCATGGTTCAACTGCGCTTTTAACTGTTTAACGTACTGGAGGTAGTTTTCTGATCGAGCTCCATCAGGAGACACTTCAAAACATACATCTACTGTGAGACTTGCTTCTCTGCCAAACATAAGGTGGTACAGTGAAAAAACGGCATCATTCTTCGTGCAGTTATAGGCATGTACAAGTGCACTTATTTGTTGACTCCATCTGGACTTGTCTTTTGGATGCAGGGTGCCAAGCATATTCAGTAAAGTGCAGTTAAATCTCTCCAGTTGCTGATCCCCTTGTGAGTGACTGGGTAGTTCTGGATTTTCTGACACCTCAGATAGATAGTAGTTCTTTAATGAGTCTGCTTTTGAAATCTCGGCCCTGGTCCGAATGAATGCACTGAGGTGCCCCATAGTGCACAAAGAACTTCTCCACAAGAACTTTGCTGCGGTGGAGTCCTTTGATCTTTAGTAAGATGGACCTGAGCATACCTTATAAAATGATCAGTTACTACCAGCACATTTGCAATGTTTTTCAAATCTGGCTCAAAGCTAAGAAAATCTATGCAGACAAGCTCCGTTAGGGCACTAGTAGCTATCTTGATCAGTGGGGCCACTCTGTGAGTCTGGACTTTCCTCTGGAGACACCTGCTGCACATTTTACAGTACTGTTCAGTGTCCATACCCATTTAGGTCAATAGAAGTGTGTTCTAGCCAGGTCCAGAGTTTTTTCGCTTCCTAAATGCCCCATGTTGTCATGTAAGGCCTTCAGCACAACACATTTAAACTTGGTGGGCAATACTAGTTGCCTTTTGACACTCTCCCCTTGGATGTCATTCAGTTCTCTATACAATATCTGCTCTGGAAGTTTGAGTTTAGGCCCTTCTTGCAATAACAAGGTAGTATTGGGGTCTTTTGGACCAGATTTTTGAGACGCCCTCTCCTCTTAAAGCATGAATAACCTGTTTTATCATGGGGTCACAGTTCTGTTCCCTTTGGATAACAGCTGGGGTAAAGAGCTTAAGTCTAGAGCTACAAAATTATGATAAGCTGTTGGTATGCAAGTATCTGGAGGTCCCAAGCAATTTACCAAGCAGTTAACAGTTTCTGAAGATGGAGACTCCGAGCGATAACATTTATGGCGTAGGGATTTTACTGATTGTTCAGGAATATGCAACCATTGCTGATTTGAGACAGGCCTTCATGACTGAGCTTCGGCATTGATGTGATTCAGGCCTGGATGATACTCTACTGTGTAATCATATGTCGAGAGCAGAAAGCCATCGGTGTCCAGTGGCATCTAGTTTAGCAGATGTTTGGACATACGTCAACAGATTGTTGTTGGTCTTGACCAGGATCTTTGCACTGTACAGATATTCATGAAACTGCTCCATTATTGCCAATTTGAGAGCAAGAAATTCCAATTTTTGTACAGGGTAGTTTTTCTCTAAAGGCGTCAAACTTCTTCTAGTGACAGCTACTGGGTGTAACCCCTCTGTGTACTCTTGGTAAAGTACAGCTCCTAGGCCACTCGGTGGCATTGTATGTAACACACAAGGTTTTGAAAGATTGGCATAATCAAGTACAGGAGCGTGAGTCAATAGATAAATGATTTCTTCAAATGCTGTGTTGCAATCGGGAGACCATCTTTGACCAAAGGGTTCATGGAGTCTGAAATATGTCTTGACAGTCTCTTTATCATGACCTTTTTTTAACTTTTTTGTGAGTAGGTGGTTACCCTTGAGTAAGGTTTAGCAATGGGTGTACTACCTTGGTGTAGTCTTTGACAAAACGGCGATAATAGCCAGAGAACCCAAGAAACCTTTGAAGTTCTTTCAGGTTGTTAGGCTTTGGCCAGCTGGGTAATGCTTCCACCTTGCTTGGGTCAGTTTGTATACCCTCTGAAGATACAATGTGATCCACATACTTTTACAGAGCTTTGGAAGAATTGACATTTATCTATTGATAGTTTCAGGCCAAACTCCTCAAGCCTATTGAGCACAACAGGTGAGCCTCATGCTCTTGAAGAGTCTTTCCAAAGACAATAACATTGTCAAGGTACACCAGGCATTCAAGGAGGATCATGTCGCCCACAGCATGCTCCATAAGTCTCTGAAATGTGGCTGGTGCACTCGAACTTCCTTGTGGCATACAGAGGAATTCATAGAATTCCTAAGGGACAGATTTCTCCCTGTTTTCTAGAGCCATTGGGATCTGGTAGCATCCACTGTGAAGATTGAGGATGGAAAAGCACTTACTCCCATTTAAACAGTCCAATGCATCCTGTATGCATGGCATGGTATATTGATCGGGAAGAGTTCTTTTATTAAGGGTTCGGTAGTCTACACACATTCGGACAGAGCCATTCTTCTTCCGGACTACAACAATTGGAGAGGCATAGGGGCTCTGTGACTCTTGTATTATGCTTGCTGCCAACATCTCTTGCAGATGATGCCTCACGTTGTTGATGTCGGCAGGAGCTAGGTATCTGGATCTTTCCCTGAAGGGTCTCTCATCGTGCAGTCGTATATGATGTTCGACCCCAGTTACACAATCAACATCCCACTCCTTGAGGGAGAATACTATGGTTTGCTGGGCCAGCTTCTGGCTAATTCTGGCCTTCCAGCTATTTGGGATGGGATCGTGAAAGTCAAACATGTCAGGCAACACCTTGCACTCTTTCCCCCATCTGGCACTTAGATGGCAGAACAGCAGTGTCAGAATAGTAAACGTTTCCCAGAGTGCAACCTCGGTTCACCTTGGTATCACTGTCAGTAACATTCTGAATTTGGACCACCACTCTTCTGGTGGAAGCATGAGCACGGACAGGAAGTATACTGAACTTTACCAGCAGTCCTTTAGGCAGTTTTCCCTCTTCTGGGGCATCCAGCATCAGTATTTTATTGGTCACATCTCGTCACAACAGCACTTCTCCACTAACGCTACATTCAGCATTCAGAGGTAGAATAATAGAGGATTCTTTCTTCCAAACAATACTCACAGGCTCGTCTGATCACTCTCTCCAGGGTGCATCTGCATATCATAGGCTTTTTGGACCATGCCATGGACATGCATGGCTGTTCCAGTCTTCTTTTGCTGTCTTTCCTGACATAGCTGGGCAAGGCAGCAGAACATGTGTGCATTGGTACCAATTAACTTGGGGATACGTCATACAATTCCAAGGGAGGACAGACTTAACGCTAGAGTCTCTACAGAATCTCCCACACCTGCCTCACAGGCAGGAAAGAACAACCAGACTTTAAGGTAACCGAGATAAGGGCATGATTTTTCACTTAGTCCCCATACATGTAAGCTATCGAGCAGTTGTAGTAGGTAGTTGGATAAATGTTGATCATGCCAGTCTTTGAACATTATTGTGACTTGAGACTCACTGTCTAGTACTGCTTTAACAGGAATTCCTTCAATGTGCACAGCAGTTTCCATGGATGGACTACCAGCTCTGACCAGTCCAGTGGGGTATTTGCAGGAATTACAGGAGCTGGAACAAAAGACTTTGCCACAATGATTTGTCAAGACTGGGCTAGGGCTCCACTGGAATTACTTTGCCTCTGGTGCTTTTCTGCAAGCAGTCTCTCTCACCCTGGCTGGATCCCCTCTGGGTCAACATTCCCTCTTCAGGTGACCATCTTTCCCACATTTGTAGCAGAGCACACCTTCTCAGAGCCATTTTGGCTGTGGTGTTGCATTGGAGATGGGTCTCCATTCACGACTAGGGGGCAGTGCAGAACACTTATTTGAAGCTTGGGCAAGAGCACTGACAGCAGAGGGTCCTTGCTGACTCTCCTTCCCTCCTTGCCAAACCTGGGGTTGTACATTACATCCCATCAATTCTTTTACCATGGCAGACAATTCACTTATTCGAGTCTCTAAACCATCATTTACAGGGGGCGCTTGAGCATGCACTCCCACTCCCATGACAGATGCATTCTTACGGGTATCTTGGCCTCCGTCTGAGGTAGCTCTACTGGTAACTCCAGTTTTCAGATATTTTTATAAGTATCTCTTGGAGTCCAGAACCATCATTGGCTGGCCCCCTGTCAAGGCAGGAGTTACAGTGACACAGGGGTCCCAGGAGTCCTCTTTCTCCTTAGCTTCACGTACGTCTTTTACCAACACATAGAAAGATGGGGGATTAGTGCTTTAGTCATGCAACCACAGTTTAAGCAGTACCCAACTGGAGTGTCGAGCAGACTTGAGTATGTGATCCAGTCTTACTTGATCCAGCTCACTGGAGGACACACCTCCTTTCCTGAAAATTTGCTAACAATTTCTCTAATCTGGTTAAGTAAGCAGATAAGGGCTCTCCCTTTCTTTGCATAACAGCTTTAAACTTCCACATTAAGTCTTCAGCAGCATAGGTACTCCCAAATATGTACTCTAGGGCAGTCAAATGCTCCTGTGCACTGGCATTGGGGTTAGTGGCCCTCAATGAATGAATAACATCATGCTGGCTCGGTGGCACTGAGGGTTGAGGTGCTGGACACCACACCTCATGCCACACTGGTGACCCGGGTTCGGGAGCGGATCTGGGCCGTCGTGGGGTGGGGCATCGGCCGGAAGGGGACAGGATCGAGCATCCAGAGGACTGCTGTCCTCTCCTGGGGTGGGTTGTTGGGGACTCCTGGCACTGTAGTGGTCTCTGGTGGAAACCGGGGGCCGCACAAGTGCATGGGACGACAGCAAGCTTCAGCGGCTAGCGAGGGACAGTGGAACAGCCATGCGGGAGCAACTGCATGCCGCATCCTGAGGGGGAAACTACATGGCAAAAAACCCTCATGGCAGACCTATAGAAACATAGACTTTGACGGCAGATAAGGACCGCTTGGCCCACTCAGTCTGCCCACTTCCCTACCTATTGGATAAGCTGCAGATCCTAGTTAACCAACAGCCTATGTCCTCCTACCCCCCACTATAATTGCCTTATGCCTGTCCCATGCATTCTTGAATTCCCCGGTTTTGACCCCACAACCTCCTTAGGAAGGCCGTTCCATTCATCCACCATGCTCTGTGAAAATATACTTCCTCATGTTGCCCCTGAGCCATCCCCCCTCTATCTTCAAACTGTGCTCCCTTGTTCTTGCACATCTTTTTCTGAAAGATGCTATCCTCTTGGAGTTTGTTGATTCCCTTGAGGTCCTTGAAAGTTTTTATCATGTCCCCCCAAGGGTATACATATTAAGCTTCTTTAGTCTCTCTTCGGAGGCCGATTAAGGGGTAATGTGAGGAAGTTCTTTTTTTCATAGAAAGGGTGGTGAATGCATGAAACGGCCTACCTCAGGAAGTGGTGGATATGTGTAACCCCTAGGTGATGCTATCCCAAGGGCTACTACCCCTGTCTGCTTGGCTAGTAGCAGGTTAAGGGGCCTCCACCAGGGTCAGGGTTGTTAGTGGTCAAGCTAACCTGGGCACAGCCCTCTGGGATACTGTAACCCCCTTTCCCTTCTAGTGGCCTGAACAATATACAGTAATAACTTTCACAAAGACCCTTATTCACCAGGCAATTACTCACACTGTTTGCATGTACCACCAGGGCTGGTTCCTCCAGCTTGACCCTGGGGACCCCCTGTAAAACAAGGTTAAGCACAACAAATAGCAACAGTACAATACATTTGGCATAAACTGGAACCACAGTCACCTGGTCATGTCAGCGGCAACTACCCCAACCAAGCTGTTTCACCAGATGCCATCTCCCACCTGGAGGCCTCACTAAACTAAGGAGATATCTTGCCCAGTGTGATTGGTCCCCCATTAGACGCGCCCTCTCCATAGACATGGCCCTTGGCTATTTCACCCACACTTTCAACACTGCCTGTTATACATTTGCCCCACTCACAAAGGTTCAATCCAAAAAACGAAATGCCCCCTGGGTCACACCAGCACTGCTCCAGCAACTAAAGAACCGTGACAAACTCTGGTGCAAAGCAATTGCCTCTGGTGTGCAGGCGGATAGGCTGGCCTATAAAATAGCTAGAAATAAGTGTACCTGGGCTATTAGAGTGGCCAAATCTAGCTACTACAAATCCACACTGGCCGCCTCTTGGGGGAATGAGAGGTTGTTTTGGGACATCCTAAAGGAACTAAATGGAAAGTCCAGGATGCCACCCCCCCGCCCAACTAACTGTCAGTAATATTACCATAGCTCCACTCACCATCACCAGTGGCCTAAACGCCGCCTTCTCTGACCTAAGCACAGTCTGTCCAAACAGCTTCTTAGACACCCTCCCCTGTGACCTCAGAACCAAACAATAATTACCCCCCATTCTACCTTAGGGCTATTACTATGAACGAAGCAAGACCTTACCTTAAAAAAGCCCAAGGGGGCTCTAACTACTGTAAAGATTCCTTCGACATGAAAATCCTTAATTTGGTACTTGACATAGTGCTCTCCCCCTGACTGATCTCCTTAACCTCTCCCTCTGCTTAGGGCAGTTCCCAACTGACTGGAAGGTGGCCACCATCACACCAATACCAAAGAGTGGAGACCCCACCATACCCAACAATTACAGGCCCATCTCCATTCTCCCTCCCCTCTCGAAAGCCTTAAAAAAAAAAAAAAAAAAAAAATGCAACCCAGCTCACAGATTACCTGCTTGTGCATGACATCTTATGTCGGGAACAACATGGTTTTAGAGCGGGACACAGCACAACTACTGCCCTCAGAGTTCTCTAACTCGCTGCACAATGCCCAAGATAAGAAACTGCTAATGGGAGCTGTATTTATAGACCTGTCAAAAGCATTCGACACAGTCTCCCACACACTGCTCCTAAATGCTCTTTGCCGCACTGGCCTGTCCCCTGGACCCATCGCTTGGTTCATAAGTTATCTCACAGATGGGTCCCAATGTGTGAAAATAAACCGCACCTCTCACCCTCTGTACCAGTCCACTTGGGGTCCCCAGGCTCCATCCTGGGTCCACTACTATTCAGCATCTTCCTGAATACTCTGCCTAAATCCTGTCCATATAACCTTCTGCTCTATGCAGATGATATGGTAATGTATGCCTCCCACAATCCTTCAATCCTCCCTACAACTTGCATTCAGCCATGTTGAAACCTGGTTCACTGACCACAGACTCGTGATCAATGTAAAAAAGACTAAATCTATGCTCTTTGCCCACCGCCCGAGCAAGGACTACAATGCACTGCTAACAATCCTTTCAAAAACCCGCCTCCCACTGGAACATGTCTACACCTATAAATATCTGGGCCTTACTTTCGATCCGAACCTGTCTTTTCACCCACACATCAATAACCTTTCTACCACCATAAATATACCTACGCACTGGACTGCTGTATTGGCACAAAGTCTGTTTACCTCCTGAGGCACTAAACATTGCCATTACCTCCTCTGTCCTCTCCCTTGTAGACTATGGGCTAACCGTCTCCTCGGCCACTGACCGCACTACTGTAAATAAAATCCACCTAGCCATCAACAAAGCCTGTAGGCTCCTTGCTGGAGTGGATATGCGTACCCACAGCTGCACCCTGTACACGCTAACAAATATCCTCACACTAGATGAAAGAGTAAGTTATCAAACATGTCTCCTTACTAAGAAAATCCAATTAGGCCTTACCCCCACTGGAGTCTCTGCCGCTCTCCACACGGCCCATACCCCAGCAAACATCCGTATGGCAAATAAAATAATGTGGGCTGTTCCCAGGGTCTCAACCACCCTGGCACAAAGGTCCTTTTCCTACAGAGCACCAACCTGGTATAATGCGCTCCCCCTGGCCATTACCTCTATCCCCAGGCTAGGTCCCTTAAAAATAGCCCTCAAAAACCACATAATCTCCACCCAACTCTGCCAATGCTCCTACAAGGTATAGGAAGCTGCCAACGTAGGGCGAGATTTTCTTGGGTTAGAGTTTCTCTTTATCCTTCTGTTGTTACTGTGTGTTCATGACAATGTTGGTATCCTGACTGCTCACACCACCTGCTAGAGTATAGGCCTCAACCTACTACTGATTGTACTGCTCTCTGATGTTAACAGCCCACCACAGGGCAGGCATAGCTACCAAACTGTATAGGACCGACTGTACTGTATTAACCCCTTCTGTTGTCTTTCCTCCTCACACTATGATATTGTAAAATGCCTGCCATTTGATTTGATTTGTATTGTTTATACTTGTCATTCCCTCTAGCTTGTCACTGATATGTTTTGTACACTGACATGGAGTCTTTGGAAATGAGTCCCTGACTCAAAGGTTGTAATCTGATAGTCTCGATAAATAAATAAATAAAATAAATGCAAACAAAGTTAAATCTGATTTATTCAGGGGACTTGAACAAGGGAGGGGCGTAATCAGGTTGATTAGCTTAAAAGCTATATTAATCAGACAGTTATGCATGCAGTCCCTACACAGTCACACACTCTGGGTACCCAGGTAGGAAAACGGTGGGCTAGCCAGGAATGTTGCAGCTGGCTGGGGCCCTGTGGTGGAAGAAAGCAACATGCACAACACACACTATTTGTAATCCGGAGCTGGAGGGCTCAGTTCATGAAAGAAAAGGCAACAAGACAATCGGATGACAACATTTTTAGCTTTAGCTGTTGTTGCAGGGAGCTACCCTGATGTTTACTCATGATACCAAATACTGGACACAGGCAGGACAAAATCGAGACTGCAGGCTGTTGCAAAAAGGGGGAGTGGAGTGGCCCTGTATGTTAATGAAAATATCAAAGCTACAGAAATTTAGAATACACATAAGGAGCCAGAAGAACTGTGGGTCACCCTGAAAACAAGAAATGGGACAGCCATAAGAACTGGGGTTGTCTACAGGCCCCCAGACCAGGGAGAGGACACAGACACATTACTGTTAGAAGATATACGAAACATGACAGCTAAAGGGGAGGTTCTGATAATGGGAGATGTCAACATGCCAGATACAGATTGGTCAATACCAGCAGGAACATCTGGCAGAACTAGACATATGTTGGATTCCCTGCAGGGGGAGGGCTTCAAGCAACTGGTACAACAACCCACAAGAGACAGGGCTATCCTAGATCTAGTATTGACTAACAGGGAAAGGATCACAGATCTCCAGGTAGAAGGTCACCTGGGGGCCAGTGACCATCACATGGTATGGTTCAGTTTGGCCACTACAACTAAATCATCCCATTCCAAGGCAAAAATATGGGACTTCAGAGGAGCTGACTTTGATAAGATGGCCAACAGAGTTAAGCTAAAGAGCCTTGGCAAAAAGAAATACAGGTGAGGGGGTACAGGCAAAGTGGGCAAGCATTAAGGATGCAATACTTGAAGCAACATCCCATTGTGTTATAGAGAAAAGGAAGTGCAAAAGAAGAAGGAAACCACTTTGGTTCTCAAAAACAGTAGCAGAAAAGGTCAGAGCCAAAAGGCTGGCCTTCAGGAAATACAAGGGAACACAGTGGGAAGAAGATAGGGAGGCATACCAAACTTCTCTAAGGGAAGCAGGGAAGGCAGTAAGGCAGGCAAAGGCCCAGACCGAGGAAACATTGGCACAGACAGTAAGAGAAGGTGACAAGACTTTATATAAATACATTAGTGAAAGGAGAAAGTCCAGAGGGGGTATTGCTAAGATCAAAGGAAATAAGGGTGTGTGTGTGAGGAGGAGGACCATGTAAAAGCATCTATCCTAAATAGATACTTCTACTCAGTATTTACTGAAGAGAAGGTAGGGCAGGGCCCACAGGTCAGCACCATGGACACGGGGGGGGGGAGGTGAGCACTAGTCCATTCACAAAAGAAAGGGTCCTACAAGAGCTCGATAAGCTCAGGGTGGACAAGGCAATGGGACCTGATGGCATACATCCCAGGGTGCTAAAGGAGCTAAGGGTGGAACTAGCAGAGCCATTATCAGAACTGTTTAGTGAGTCTCTGAGCACAGGAGAGGTCTCAGAAGACTGGAGAAGGGCTCATGTGATCCTGTTCCACAAGAGTGGGAGCAGGGAGGAGGCAGGGAACTACAGACCAGTCAGTCTTACCTCAGTAGTGGGTAAAATTATGGAGGAACTCCTTAAGGAAAGGATAGTGCAACATCTAGAATCCATAGGAGCACAGGATCCAAGACAGCACGGGCTTACAAAAGGAAGGTCCTGTCAAACTAATGTCATAGATTTCTTTGACTGGGTAACCAGAGTGGTGGACCAAGGGGGAGCAGTTGATGTCGCCTACCTTGACTTCAGCAAAGCTTTCGATACTGTTCCACATAGAAGATTGATTAATAAGCTGGGTAGGCTCGGGGTGGGTCAGAAGTTGGTCAACTGGGTGACAAACTGGTTGATGGGCAGAAAACAGAGAGTGGTGGTAAATGGTATACAGTCAGAAGAGATGCAAGTCACAAGTGGAATACCTCAGGGATCAGTCCTGGGGCCAGTTCTCTTCAATATCTTCATCAGTGACATTGCAGATGGACTGGAGGGTAAGGTTTGTCAGTTTGCAGATGACACCAAGATCTGCAACAGAGTTGATGATCCAGATAGGGTGGGCAGAAAGAGAAGAGATTTGGATAAACTAGCAGAATGGCCGGAAGAGTGGCAACTGGGGTTTAATGCAAAGAAGTGCAAAATCATGCACATAGAGAAGAGAAACCCTGAAGTCACCTATAGGCTGGGAGGGGAGTTGCTGGCAGTCACAAGGGAAGAAAGAGACTTCGGCATCATCATCACCGATGACCTGAAATCATCCAAGCAGACCACTAAAGCAGTAGGTAAGGCTAGGGGGATGTTAGGGTGTATTAGTAGGGGTATCACCAGTCAGAAGAGGGAGGTAATAATCCCTCTTTACAAGACACTGGTTAGGCCCCATCTGGAGTATTGTGTGCAGTACTGGAGGCCACACCTTCACAAGGACATTACCCAAACTGAGGCAGTCCAGAGCAAGGCAACCAAAATGGTGCAGGGACTGCATCAGAAAACATATGAGGACAGATTAACAGAGCTCAATATGTATACCCTAGAGCAAAGGAGGGAGAGAGGTGATATGATCGAAACATTCAAACACCTTAAGGGCATTAACAAGGTGAAAGAGTCTAAAATGTTTCAATATAAGAAAAATAGCAGGACAAGAGGACACAGCATGAGATTAGAGGGAGGCCGATTAAGGGGTAATGTGAGGAAATTCTTTTTCACAGAAAGGGTGGTGGATGCATGGAACGGTCCACCTCAGGAAGTGGTGGATATGAATACAGTGCAGTGCTTCCAACAGGCATGGGGTAGGCATAAGGGAGCAATACAGGTGAGT
Source organism: Neoceratodus forsteri (assembly GCA_016271365.2). NCBI lineage: Eukaryota > Metazoa > Chordata > Ceratodontiformes > Ceratodontidae > Neoceratodus > Neoceratodus forsteri. The sequence continues at coordinate 285,502,481 of CM057455.1, read as the reverse complement.
ATGAATAGATAGGCCATTGACAGAGCAAAGGCCGATGGCACATTTATAAGGTAGAAAAAGAAATGGGCAGACTGGATGGGCCTTGCGGTTCTTATCAGCCATCAACTTCTATGTTTCTATGTTTGAGCTGGAGTGCCCGGAGAAGCAGGGCCCACACGAATCACCGAGGCGTCGTTCCTGTTCCAGGCGATAAGCAGGGGGCTGATCCCCAGGCTGGTCTCTCGTTGATTACTTTTTCCGCGTAGCAGGTATTCTGGCTTGGCCTGTGTAGCAGGGCCCAGGCAAACTGAAATGGATACGGATTCAGTCTGTGGAACTGGATACACCATCCAGCAAGCAAAACACAGTTCAGACACACAGTGAGGAACCAAATCACGACCCACTATAAGCACACAGCACATTCACATGTATGGAAATTCCATTGTACCAGGTAGATGGCTCTCCGATCGCAATTACAGAGTCTCTGCACAATCCGGGAGTTCAGAGGTACCTGGAAGTCCTGACAGGCCGATCGCATTCAGCAACTCTTCGGTCTTCTTCAGGTTAAAGCCTGGTCACAATTCAGTGGCTTAATTCGCTCTCCAAATTCGGATTCAGTCTGAAAAAAAAAACATAAGTTTCCTCTCAGGAACAGCAGGCAGGCACACAGGCCAAACTCAGGCCTTTCCACAGTTCTCCCAAGCGAATCCACTATGGATTGCTACTCGAACTATCTTGAGCTGTTAATTCGTCACTTCCCAACTCGGATCTAACTGAAACTACAAGCAGTGTGGGACTTTCCCCAAGATCCAAAAGGTTCGGTAGGCTGATCTGTCTGTCAGTCACAACAAGGGCTCCCCCTCCAGGTTATTTTATGCGCCAGAAGCCCTAAACAACAATTCCTACAGGTTTTGGCCCCACCAAGCCCCTTTAAGCAGGCTCCATTTTAGAGTCCCAAATGTACTGATTGGCCCATTATGCAGTCCAGGACCAAGATGATGTAAACAAACAGAACTGTCCATGCTGCAAAGAAGGCAGGTTAGAACAAACTGCAATATTATTGCTACTCTAACAAATGATCAGCAAACAAGTACATCTTCTAACAGAGCTCCCTCTCAGATTAATTATGACTGCAATCCAGGCAGCTCTTAAAGAGACAGTACACAGAGGCTATACAGGCACTCTCTGGCAATACAGTTAAACTGCTAAAACGCAGAATACCAGCCTGGCAGTGAGCGTTTAGGCAAGCTCAAGGAAGACTTTTTGGGAACCCCTATTTGTAGCAGGGTTACACCCTTCTTTGCCTGGCGAAAACTGGGCATCCGCGTCATGTCTATACCATCAAGCATCCGTTAATAAAACTTATTACTTTGCTATACATATTCACTACACTTCATGATGCTATATCCATAAGGACAATACTTATGCATGTTTCATACAGGTAATACTGATTCCACTATGATTAACATACTTGTGACTTCACAATACTGATTCATGTTATAACTTCCTGTACATTAAACAATGTAGGAGTGGGCCCTTCCCTATCAGCTAACTTGGGGCAGGATGGGGCAGGGACACCATACTGAGAAGGAAGAACAATCAACCTGGAATTGGCCATTAAGCTCAGTTTGGGTAGTGAGGTCTGAGAAATATAAACACCTTTGTGAACCACATTGAGAGGCAAATCCACTGGTCTCCAAGGAGAATCATAACTGAAGCGCAATACTGGCTTGACAGCTCGGCCAGTCTTTCTGGGGGGAACAGCCACAGTCTCTGTACTTTCAACTTCAGATTCGGGTGTCCAGCGGGGCCCAAAAGGTTCACCTGTTCGGAAGTATATTTTCTCGGGTTCTTTGACAGCCCCTTTCTTGTATTTACGGTTGGTAGGGGGTAACCCTGGGTGAGATTCAGGAGCGGACTAATCACCTTGGAATAGTCTTTTATGAACCTGCGGTAGTAGCCACAGAATGCCAGGAAACATTGTAGTTCTTTCTTTCAAGTTATGGGACTGGGGCCAAGTAGTCAGTGACTCGACCTTACTGGGGATTGGTCTCTATCCCTTCTGCAGCTACTATGTGCCCCATATACTTCAAAGAGGAGGGTGAGGGGCACCGTCACCAAATGGCCAAGTGGGGGCCTATTCTCCCTTATGAAGGCCAGGGACAAAAGTTGGGCGACCTACAAGGCCTCCCAAAACAATAATGATCTGATGGCTTACAGGCACCTCAGAAACTCCTGCAAAAGGGCCATCTGCTCAGCGAAAAGTGAGTTCTGTAAAGCCGCCTTACTCTCCTCCGGCAGCAACCCGAGGAGTTTCTGGCAAAATATTAAAAACGCTATTGGGAGGTCAGCCAAGGCACAGGTCACTGACCTACTTGTTGATGGGGTCAGCTGCAATAACCCCCACGCCACTGCAAACACTTTCAACTCCTTGTTCTCCAATCTGCTCGCCTCCCCCTACCAGTCCCCAGTCATCTTTCCCCCCGGTGCCCCCTCACCCAGTCTCCACCCCCGGCCCCCCCTTCCAACTGAGACAAGTTTCACCTAAGGAGACCCACAAGTTACACTCAGGCCTCTCCCCTCACACTGGGCGCAGGATATGACAGCCTCGAGCCAAACTGCTTCAGACTGGGGCCCGCCTCCCTTGCCAGGCCCCGCTCGCATCTATTCACCTCCATTAACACTGGGATCATTCCCAACCTGTGGAAAGTGGCCAAGGTCGTTCCTGTCCTAAAACCAGGAAATCCCAAGATCCTGGCAACTACCGCCCTATTGCCATTCTATCCGACACCGGTAAACTTCTCGAGAAAGCCGTTGCCTCTCAGCTCTCCCAATATATCCAGGACCACAACATCCTCTCTCCTGCTCAGCATGGCTTCAGGAGAGGGCACAGTACATCCACCGTCCTTGCTGTAGTCACTTCACTGATCAGGACAGGTGCCGACCAAGGCAACCTCACTGGAGCCATTTTCGTGGACCTCTCTAAAGCATTTGATAGGGTGGATCATTCCCTCCTCGGCTCCAAGCTCCTATCCCTCGGATTTTCCTCCTCCGCACACGCTTGGTTCATGAACTACCTCTCCAACCGACAGCAATCCACCTACTTCAATCAGACAACCTCCAACCTCTTATCAGTCCACTGTGGGGTCCCTCAAGGATCCGTCCTTGGTCCGACCCTATTCTCATTGTTCATCAATGACCTACCATCCGTCACTGTCCATGGTCACACCACCCTGTATGCGGATGACCTTGTCCTCCTGGTCAGCTCCCGGGACATCTCCACTATAAACTCCCACCTGAATATTGACTTTGAATGCATCCAGACTTGGCTGGGAGACCACAGGCTCACCCTCAATCTCAAAAAAAACCCAATCCATGCTGTTTGGGTCCATGAACAAAATAAAATCTTGCCCTGCTCCCCTGCTGATCCTCGGGGCCAACGGCTCGCCCCTTGAGACAGTAACTTCTGCCAAGTACCTGGGCATCACCTTGGACCCACAGCTGGACCTTACCTCGCACATTCGCAACGTCTGTAAGGCCACTAATTGTAAGCTTGGCCTAGCTTACCAAGCCAATAACTGCCTCACCCCCGCAGCTCGCTTGGCCCTAGCTAGGGGGGTCCTCCTCCCCTCACTCTGCTACAGACTCGTAACATTTGCTCCAGTTCCCAAATCTAGCCTCTCAAAATGGGACACTGCCTACAATAATGTCTGCCGCTTCGCGCTTTCCGCCCCTTCTCTCACCCACCGTTGTGACTTATACAGCTGCTTGGAGTGGCTTCCCCCCAAAAAGCACTGCTCCTTTGTTCTAGGTAACTTCATTGACAACATCTTCCGCTCTGGCACCCCTCCAGCCTTAGCCCTTCCCCTTAAACCAGGCGCCCCATCCTACTGCCTAAGATATGGGACAAACCAGGAACGCCTGGTTCCTAGAACCCGCACCCTCGCGGGGGATCGGGCCTTCTACACATATGCCCCCATACTCTGGAACTCTCTCCCTGAGTCCACTCGGTCCTCCTCCTCCCATACAAACTTTAAAACCTCCCTCTGGAACTTCCTGAAACCTCCCTCTCCCTGTTACTGCTCCTCGTAGCCCTACCCACTGCCCCTCTCCTCCCTTCAACCTGGTAGGGTGGAGGCCTCAGCGCTACTTGCATTTCTTCTTGGTAACTGGCCAGGAATCCTGGACTTGGCCTCCTGCCTAGGGCTCCTCCCCTCCCCCTGCAGGCACTTACCTTTGTCATTGCTTCTGTTTTACTCCGCTGTCCACCTCCTAATTATATCCCACATACCCCACTCTATTGCACTGCACCGTGCCAACCTTGTCCTAGAGCCAGCCTTGAAATGCCTGTTTACTCCCTATGTAATTTTCTCCATCCCTCAACTGTCCATGAATGTACTTTGTGCCTACCGTGCTCTAGAGCCAGTCTTGAATTGCCTGTTATCCTATGTATTTCTTTTGATTCCTCAATTGTTTATGTATGAAGTTGTCATCTGTAACTCTCCCGGGTCACACCTGAAAATAGGCATTTGGCTGTCTAGTGTGCTTACCCGGTTAACAAAGGCAAATAAATAAATAAAGAGGTTTGAAAAAACTGGCACTTGTCAATGGACAGCTTGAGGCCAAAGTCTTCCAATCGGTCTAGGACTTTAAACAGTCGGGTCTCATGCTCCTCTAATGTGCGTCCGAACACAGTGACATCATCTAGGTACACTAGGCATTCCAGCAAGTTCATAGCTTCCACCGCACATTCCATCAGTCACTGAAAGGTGGCCAGGGCACCCAAAATCCCCTGTGGCAGTCTCAGGAATTCATAGAACCCCAAAGGACAGATGAAGACTGTTTTCTCATGGTCCTCCATGGCCATCGGAATCTGGTAATATCCACTGCGAAGATCCAATACTGAGAACCATTTGCTCCCATTCAAGCAATCCAGGGCATCTTGTATACGGGGCATGGTGTATTGATCTGGGACCGTCCGCCAGTTCAGGGTTCGATAATCAACACACATCCTCACTGACCCATTCGTCTTATGTACAACCACAATGGGAGAGGCATATGGGCTTCTTGATTCCTGTATCACGCCAGCAGCAAGCATTTCTTGCAGGTGTCTCTTCACATCATCTATGTCTACTGGAAAGAGATGTCAGGATCTCTCTCTTGAAATGGCCAGTCATCATACAGGCGAATATGATGCTCTGCACCCTGGACCCACCCCATGTCCCATTCTTTTAACGAAAACACTTGGTCTCTCTGGACGAGTTTCTTGCTAATCCTAGCTTTCCAGTCAGCTGGCAGCGGGGAATCACCAGCGTCAAATAAGTCCAGGGTCACACTCTCCTTTTCGCCAGAGTACTTGTTATTGGGTAATACTGCAGTGTCTGTGCAGTGTACTGTAACTAGAGTGCACCCTCTGTTCACCCAGACCTCCCAATCTGACACATTTCGAATCTGGACCATTATTCATCATGCATAGGCATGGGCACGGGCAGGCAGGATGATGGGTTTAACCAATAATCCTTCTGGTAACTTTCCATCACCTGGTGCATCCAACATTAATATTTTGTTCTTTACATTTCTCTTTAGGCAGACTTCTCCATGGATTGTGCACTGGATGTTGGGGGCCAATATCAAGGAGTCGGGTGCATTACCTCTCCTATCCTGGAGCCTTAACTGGATAATCTGCAGTTTAGAATGATTGGCATGTTGCAGTATGTGCCCCAATCTCACACGGTTCAAATCACTGGCGGCTACCCCACCTTTCCAGTAAGCTTTCTGCAGAGCTCTTTCTAGGAAAGTAACATACACAGACAAACTTTCCCCCTTCCATTGTTTGGTACCTTGGAATTCCTACATCAAAGTCTCCCCTGACTCAATGCTTCCAAAATTGCCTTCAAGTACAGATAGGTACTTCTGAGCAGATGCATCAGGGTTCATGGACTTCAAAAATTTAATGGCTTCAAGGGCGGGGCCCCTCAAACTTTCTATGATTCTTTTCCGCTTCTCTGCCTCCACACACTGCCACTCGGGTATCAAGGGGGCAACATAGTCGATCCAGATCTCCCAGTTATCCTCCCCCTAGGGGGTGGGGAGGGTGCCCAAGAAGATTCTCAGCCTTCGGTAGGAGTTGTGACTAATGGTGGGTACAGAGATAGGGGCCAGCATTGGCGTGAGCACAGATGGTGGGGCAGTAACAGGTGCTGGAGTGGGAGGGGGTGTTGGGGAAGGAACACCCCAGGTGGCAGGAATAGTTTCTTAAATTCTTATACGGTTTTCCCTTCCTCCAGCAACAATTTAGCAAATTTCTCCTCAAAGGTCTCAGATAATGGTGGGAGCTCATCATCCCCAGGGTCTTTACTGTCTTTTATCACTCTCCAGGCAGCTAGGACCCCTTCTGAGGCAATAGTTTGTGGCACTTTTGAGCTATCCACGAGGTCACTACACTCTACCAAGGCTATGAAAGTTTGGGCGATCAAATCAGCCTGTCAACCCACCAAAGGTTTTTTTTAAACATTCAACTTTGGAGAGTGCTCCCTCTACAGTGTCCTTATTGATACACAGGGGAATATCCAGTATAAGCAGAGCATTTTGGAGGTCGATCTCCTGCCCAGTACACTACCCCACCAACTGGTGTACAGCCGTTTCTACTGGGGTATCCATTAATCTTTAACAATTCATAATTTTTGGCCACTAGGAGGCACAAAATCCCAGCGGTGAGCCTCCAAGATGTAACCCCTAGGTGGTACTATCCCAAGGGCTACTACCCCTGCCTGCTTGGCTAGTAGCAGGTTAAGGGGCCTGGGTAATGAAATGGGAGCCTCCACCCTGAGGTCAGGGTTGTTAGTGGTCAAGCTAACCTGGGCACAGCCCTCCATGACACTGTAACCCCACCCCTTTCCCTTTTAGTGGCCTGAACAATATACAATAATTACTTTCACAATGATCCTTATTCACCAGGCAATTACCCACACTGTTTGCATTTACCACCAGGGCTGGTTCCTCTAGCTTGACCCTAGGGACCCCCTGTAAAACAAGGTTAAGCACAGTGAATAGCAACAGTACAATACTTGTGGCACAAACTGGAGCCACAGTCAGGTTAAATGCAAACAAAGTTAAATCTGATTTATTCAGTGGACTTGAACAAGGGAGGGGTGTAATCAGTTTGATTTGCTTAAAAGCTATATTAATCAGACAGTTACATATGCAGTTCAGAGTCCCTACACAGTCACACACTCTGGGTACCCAGGTAGGAAAATGGTGGGCTAACCAGGAATGCTGCAGCTGGTTGGGGTCCTGTGATGGAAGAAAGCAACGTGCACAACACGCACTATTTGTAATCCGGAGCCAGAGGGCACAGTTCGTGAAAGAACAGTCAACAAGACAATCAGATGACAGCACTTTTAGATTTAGCTGTTGTTGCAGGGAGCTACCCAGATGTTTATCATGATACCCAATACTGGACACAGGCAGGATGAAATCGAGACTGCAAGCTGTTGAGCTGGAGTGCCCGGGGAAGGAGGGCCTACACGAATCACCGAGGCATTGTTCCCGCTCAAGGCGTTGAGCAGGGGGGCGGATCCCCAGGCTGGTCTCTCGTCGATTACTTTCTCTGCGTAGCAGTTTTTCTGGCTGGGCCAGCGGAGCAGGGCTAGGCAAACAGAAATGGATATGGATTCAGTCTGTGGAGCTGGTTACACCCTCCAGCAAGCAATACACAGTTCAGACACACAGTGGGGAACCAAATCACGACCCACTATAAGCACACAGCACATTCATATGTAATGAAATTCCACTGTACCAGGCAAATGGCTCTCCAGTCGCAATTACAGAGTCTCTGCACAATCCGGGAGTTCAGAGGTACCTGGAAGTCCTGACAGGCCGATCGCATTCAGCAACTCTTCGGTCTTCTTCAGGTTAAAGCCTGGTCACAATTCAGTGGCTTAATTCGCTCTCCAAATCCAGATTCACCCTGAAAAAAAAAAACACACGTTCCCTCTCAGGAACAACAGGCAGGCATACAGGCCCAACTCAGGCCTTTCCACAGTTCTCCCATGCAAATCCACTATGGATTGCTGCTTGAAGTATCACAAGCTGTTACTACTTCACTTCCTAGCTCCGATCTAACTGAAACTGCAAGCAGTGTGGGACTTTCCCCAACATCCAAAAGGTTCGGTTGGCTGATCTGTCTGTCAGTCACAAGAAGGTCTCCCACTCCAGGTTATTTTATGCGCCAAAAGCCCAAAACAACAATTCCTGCAAGTTTTTCCCCACCAAGTCCCTATAGGCAGGCTCCATTTTAGAGTCCCAAATGTACTGATTGGTCCATTATGCAGTCCAGGGCCAAGATGATGGAAACAAACAGAACTGTCCATGCTGCAAAGAAGGCAGGTTAGAACAAACTGCAATATTATTACTACTCTAACAAATGATCAGCAAACAAGTACATCTTCTAACAGAGCTCCCTCTGTTTTAATTATGACTGCAATCCAGGCAGCTCTTAAAGAGACAGTACACAGAGGCTATATAGGCACTCACTGGAAATGCATTTAAACTGCTAAAACGCAGAACACCAGCCTGGCAGTGAGTATGTAGGCAAGTTCAAGGAAGACTTTTTGGGAACCCCCATTTGTAGGGGGGTTACATATGAATACAGTGCAGGGGTTCAAACAGTCATGGGATAGGCATATGGGAGCAATACAGATGAGTATGAATAAACAGGCCATTGACAGCGTAAAAGCGTAAAGGCCTATGGCACATTCATCAGGTAGAAAAAATGGGCAGACTGGATGGGCCTTGTGGTCCTTATCTGCCATCAACTTCTGTGTTTCTGTGTATGCTTTCTGGTGCAGACCCTGCACCATTTTAGTTGCCCTCCTCTGGACTGCCTCCATCCTATCTATGTCCTTGTGGTGATGGGGTCTCCAGAACTGCACACAGTACTCCAGATGGGGTCTCACCAACTGTCTGTACAGAGGGATGACATCTTCCTGTTTTTCTACTGGTGATGCCTCTCCCTGTGCATCCCAGTATCCTCCCAGCTCTCCTTACTGCCTTCTCACATTGCCTGCCTACCTTTAGGTCATCTGATATGACTACCCCCAGGTCCCTTTCAATTTTTGTTGTTAGTACCTCCCCCCATTGTGTACTCTTCCCCTGGGTTTTGCTTCCCAGGTGCATTACTTTGGATTTCTTTGCATTGAATCTAAGCTGCCATACATTTGACCATTCCTCCAACCTTGCCAAGTCCCTTCTCATCCTTTCCACCCCCCCTTGTGTATCAGCCCTGTTGCATATCTTTGTCATCTGCAAAGAGGCATACTTTTCCTTCTAGTCCCTCTGCAATGTCACTTATAAAGTCATTAAAGAGGACCATCCCCGATACTGAACCCTGCGGTGCCACCGACAGTCGACTGGCTCCTGGGCCAAACAAAGTCTGACAAGTCGGGACAGGGGTTCTGGAAGATGTGGTCTCTCCTCCCTGCCCATCTGCTGCTGGGGGGCCCTCCGTAGGGGGCAAGCTAAGATTCTCCATTGCCCTACAGTCACGGTGGAGTTTGGCTTCATACGTGGCTTGTTCAGTGACTGCGTACAAGGCTGAAAGGGGGTATGTTTCTTCTGTCTGTGAGCGAGCATAAATAGAATTGACAAAAAAAAATGAATAACATGTAAAGTGGGTCCTTGGAGGCTTTCCCCCAAGTATTTTCTTTTTTTGGCCTCTGAGCATTGGCAGTCCTGCACCAGCATACTAGCTGAGTCCATCCAGGTCTCCAGGTCATCCTCCCCATTGGTTGTGGGAAGGGTGCCTGAAAACATGCACAGCTTGCGGCAAGAGTCATGACTGACTGAGGGCACATAAACAGGCGCGGGGACTGGTGCAAGCACAGTTACAGGGATAGGTACGGGTGCTGATACTTGGGCAGGAGCAAGTGCGGGTGAAGGTGCAGCTGCAGATACAGGAGCAGGTCCTGGGGGAGGGGTACCATGAGGGGTTTCAAATCACTTCATTAAGTCCTCGAGGATATGGCCCCCTGCCAGCAACAGTTTGGTGCACTTGTCTTTGAGCCCTTTTATTTATTTATTTAGTTTTTGTTGACCGGATAAGTGCACTAGACAGATTCTGCCTATTTTCAGGCACGAGCCAGGAGAGGGGGATACAGATGAATGCCAACTGACCTTGAACCAGATTAAGCTGTTGGTGGTATTTTTAGGGAATGGGGGAAATTTGGCCAGGGAACGGGGGAAATTCCCCTACTCTTTCCAGTTGGGGGAACCCTTGTTCACCATTCTTCCAAAATGGTGGACGGCCAGGATGCTGCTGCAAGTGCTGTGGGGGATCCTGCTCTTCTTCTATTACCTGATGTGATAGAAACTGATTTGGAACTTGTCTCAGTTCAATTGCCTCTGCCTGCTCATGTTCCAGTTTCATCACCTTATACTCAGGACACTACCACAGGCTTTGTGTCTGAACAAATTTCTACTGATCTTCCGGAGAAAGACACACTGCTGCATTGCACTCTGCAGACTTACAGGCACCTGCTACAGTGTTTAATGAGGATCTTCTCCGATACGCAGTTGAGCATCATAAAGATGCTTTGTCGAAGGTCTTACAGGAAGGTGATGATGCTATCTTACCTGCGGGACATCTTTCTGTCTTAGAAAACAGTAAGGCGGCTTTGCCGTTTCCTTCCCCATTTCCTTCCATGTCTACTGCTGCTGCTATTACGGCTGATCCTGCCCAGACCACCAGCAGTGCTATGCCTGCATTTTGTAAAGGGAGAGCCATTCCCTGCATCTCCAGAGACCTGGTTTAGTCTCCTGATGCAGCATTATGGGCAGCAGGGTGGAGGAGAGACTCTTCGGCAAATGCTTGGTCTTCCCCTGGTCCCGTTGCTGCTGACACTATCATTTCCTCAGCTGAGGGACGTTCTCAGGAACTTGGTCATGGTGCAGAACCACATTGGGTTACAGACCAGCTGCCGTGGCGTTTGGATTTGGACTCTCAGGACACACCTTTGGGGAACTCACATAGTGCTTCTCAACAGACTCCTGCACAGGGCCCTGTACCAGACATAGCCACTTCAACTCCTGAGGAATTTTTGACGGAACACACTACGCCTACCACTGAACAGCCTAAACATTTTTTTATGGCTTACCTGTTTGAAAATGTAGGTGAACCTGTCCAGCGCAGGAATGCGGTTAGACTTAAATTTACTGGGGCTCCTACTGAAGCCCCAGATTGTAAGACTGTTTTGCATAAAATGTTGAAGGAGGCTATGGGGATTCTTCCACATGAACTGTTTGCTTGTATACATGTGAAAGGTGAAATTTTTTATGATATTAGCTTCAAGAATTGTGCCACTCTAGAAACATTTTGGGAAAAGTACCCTATGGTTCAGCACTCTGCACTGTGGAAAATGTTCTTTCCCATTCCCTGACTAAACCTACAGTTAAGATGATTACACTTTTATTTAGAAATGAAGGGGTTAATATATCTGATGTCCAGTTGAGGCAAAGATGTACTATTCTGGATAAGCCTTCTCCCATTTTGGATGAGGATTTAGTGTGGACGGGTAATTGGAGGGTTAAAGTGCAGCTTAAACAGTCGGATTCTGGTATTCTACACCTCCCTGGCAGTTTTTATATTGGTAGGGATAGGGGGTTATGTTTCTATGCAGGCCAGTCGAAAACTTGCCATAAGTGTGGGGCCAGGACTCATTTGAGTTCTGTCTGTGATAAGCCACGGTGTAATCTGTTTAGAATATGGTCATGTTAGTTTGGGCTGTCCAAATCCTTTTCGCTGCAACTTATGTGATGAGGAGGGCCATTCTTACAGGACTTGCCCCTTCGCTGCCCACAATAGACTTGATTGTGCTCTACAGGACCCTGTCAGTCTCCTAGAAAATTGTCAGGGATTAGCTTTGACTGCTCAGCCTTCTCCCCACTTCTGAGGACCTTGTCTTGGATGAACCTCCCCAGTCACCTGAACAAGGGTCTCATATGCACCCTGTTTCAGATGCTCCTACTACCTCACAGGAGATATCTGGGCCTACTATAATGCCTCCTCCCCCCCCCCCGAGGATTTGCTATCCTTCCAAGAAGTTAAAGGGAAGAGAAAGGTTGAAGCCTCTCCAACCCCTCCCAGCCAAATAATTACTAGCAACAGATATCAGGCCCTAACTAAATGAAGGCAATGGGGAGATGATGAGGATGAAGACGTAGGGTCTGACTCTTCCTCTGTGTCCTCGAAACCTGACTCTATCTCAGACTTACCAGTTGAGGCCAAAGTAAGAAAAAAAGGGAAAAGCCAGAGGAAGTAATTTGCTCTCTTTCCTTTAAGGTATGATGGGTACTCGGCACTCTTAACACCTCTTACCTTGAATGTACAGTATGTAGCATTAAGTCTTATCAGAAATGGCTGACTACTCTACAGATCTTAAAGGACTTACCTAATAATGTTTTTCCTACAGGATACCTGCTTGAAAACGTCTCATAAAATATCCCAGGCAAAGAATGCATGGACATTGGGTCCCTCATACTGGTCGCAAGGCCAGGATAAATGTGATGGGGTTGGTATATTGTTTAGGGGTTACCAGTTTCGGTTCGTAGAGTCTTGGACATTTGTCCATGTAGGGCTTTATTATTGGACATAGTTTTTGAGAATCTCCCCTTCAGATTTATAAATGTTTTTGCCCCACAAAGCATTGTGCCACATTCTACTCTGTTTAAATGAATACAGCCCTACTTACACTCACGTAAACATATTGTTTTTGGAGGAGGTTTTAATTGCCCTCTTTCTTTAAGTGATAAAGGAGGCTCTAGTACAAAATTATTTGGGGATACAAATTGTTTAAAAGCAATATTGCATACAGCAAATTTGTTTGATGGCTATTTGGCAAAACATTCTGTTGGAGCTAAAACTTTTACGAAAGGTGCCCTGGCCACTCGAATCAACGTTTTCTTTTTTTCGAAATCTCTGACTGTATCACATGTGAAACATCCGACCATATGGCTGTATCGTTAATCTGTTTTTTTCGCCACTCTGGCCTTCCGGTTGGGAAAGACAGGTGGAAACTGAATAATTTTTTTTTTTTCTAACCCCTCTATAGGGGACAGACTCTTTACTTTCTTTTCCAATAGATATTCTTGTACTGGATGCATATGACTCTTTATCCACCTGGTGGATAGACACAAAACATGATTTGAAATCTTTTTTCTGACTGCTGCTAAAACCCAGTCTAGAATGAAATATTTTCACTTTCTGGAACTTTGAAAATGTTTGTTTTCTATGATTTCTAGGGCTCATGAATTAAAACTGGATTTAGAGGGAAGATATATACAAGGAATAAAGCAGGAGATGTGTCAATTCCAATATGATAGGGCTGCCTCCTTGAAGCTGGAGGCTCATTTTGGGACACAAGGCACTAGACCATCGATTGATATATTTAAGAGCTGTCAAACTCGTGTGCATCATTCTATCCTCGATGAAGTTTTAGATCCACTGATGAATCGGGTCTCTTCGGACCTTCGACATGTTTTGCATATCACTCAACGCTATTTACATAACTTATTTGGCACAACCTCTACGGCGCAGGCAGACTTTGATTATTTACATGATGTTCAGGAATAGTTCTCTCCCTGGATCAAGAAAAAGCATTTGATCGGGTTGATCACATTTATTTGTTTCAGGTTTTACTCCATTATCGTATTCCCAGAGAATTTGTTACTTGGCTTAAGTTATTGTATTCCACAGCAGTAATTTTACCTTATATTAATGGAAACATGGGTGACCCCTTTCATAGTATTAAAGGGGTTAGACAAGGCTGTCCGCTGAGTCCATTACTTTATATTTTTCAAATAGATCCGTTGTTACGAAAAATTATGCAACATTCCCATATCCCTTGCTTATCATTTCCAAATGGTGTTTCTGTAACCCCTGTACATGCATATGCGGATGATGTCAGCATCTGCATGACTGTTGACTTGGACCCTAACCTTTTATTAAGTATCCTTACTGATTTTAAACATAGAAACATAGAATTTGACGGCAGATAAGGACCGCTTGGCCCACCTAGTCTTCCCAATTTCCTACCTAACCGATAAGCTGCAAATCCTAGTTAACCAACAGCTTACTTCCTCCTACCCCCCACTAGGACTGCCTTATGCCTGTCCCATGCATTCTTGAAGTCCCCCACTGTTGACTCCACGACCTCCTCAGGGAGGCTGTTCCATGCATCCACAACCCTCTCAGTGAAAAAATACTTCCTCACATTACCTCTGAGCCGTCCCCCTCTATCTTCAAATTGTGCCCCCTTGTTCTTGCACATCTCTTTTTCTGAAAGATGCTACCCTCTTGGACTTTGTTAATTCCCTTGAGGTACTTGAAAGTTTCTATCATGTCCCCTCTCTCCCTCCTTTCCTCTAGGGTATACATATTAAGCTTCTTTAGTCTTTCTTAGGTATGTCTTCTGGTGCGACCCTGCACCATTTTTAATTCTCCTCCTCTGGACAGCTTCCACTCTGTCTGTGTCTTTGCGGAGATGGGGTCTCCAGAACTGCACACAGTACTCCAGATGGGGTCTCACCAACTGTCTGTACAGAGGGATAACAACTTCCTGTTTTCTGCTATTGATGCCTCTTCCTATGCATCCCAGTATCCTCCACTGCCTTCCTTACTGCCTTCTCACATTGCTTGCCCACCTTTAGGTCATCTGATATAATTACGCCCAGGTCCCTTTCTATTTTTACTGTTGTCAGTATCTCACCCCCCACTGTGTACACTTCCCTTGGGTTTTTGTTTCCCATGTGCATTACCTTGCACTTCTTTGCATTGAACCTGAGCTGCCATACATTTGACCATTCCTCCAACCTTGCCAAGTCCCTTCTCATCCTTTCCACTCCATCTTGTGCATCAACCCTGTTGCAGATCTTTGTGTCATCTGCAAAGAGACATACTTTTCCTTCCAGTTCCTCTGCAATGTCACTTATAAAGACATTAAAAGGACCGGTCCCAGTACTGAACCCTGCGGTGCCCACTAGTAACCCTCCTTTCTTCACTGTGTATTCCATTTACTACTACCCCTTTGCCGTCCTGTTGTCTAGCCAATTTTTATCCAGGCTACCACCTTGGGACCCACTCCAAGGCTGGCTATCTTGTGAATTAATCTTTTGTGTGGGACTGTATCAAATGCCTTGCTAAAATCTAGGTAGCCATGTCCACAGCCCTCCCTGGTCTACTACTTTAGTCACCCAGTCAAAGAAATCTATTAGATTAGGTCTGACGACCTTCCCATTGTGAATCCATGCTGCCTTGGGTCCTATGCCCCACTGGCCTCTAGGTACTCAACAGTTCTTTCCTTCAGAAGTGATTCCATCATTTCCCTACCACTGAGGTCAAACTAACTGGTCTGTAGTTTCTGCTCTGTTCTGCTCCCACTTTTGTGAAGAGAATCACATCTGCCCTCCTCCAGTCCTCGGGTACCACCCCATCCTCCCATGATTTGTTAAAGAGTAGTCAGCGGTGTCACTAATTCTACCCTTAGTTCTTTTAGAATTCTTGGGTGAATCCATCAGGCCCCATTGCTTTGTCCACCTTCAATTTTATTAGTTCTTTCAGAACCCTTTCTTCTGTAAATGGACTGTATCAGGCCCCCATCTTAAGAGTGTTTCTCTTGTTTGGTTTAGGTAACTCCCCCTCCTCTTCCTTTGTGAATACTGAGCAGAAATATTCATTCAGTATCCCTGCTTTTTCACTGTCACCCTCTACCCACATTCCCTCCCCTTTATTAAGCTTCAGTATCCCTCCTTTGGTCTTTCTTCGCTCCCTAATGTACCTATAAAAGGTCTTATCCCCCTTCTTATTTTGAGACGGAATCAGGCTGTCGCCTAAATTATACTAAAAGTTTTGGATTTCTACTATCCTCTTCTTCAATGCTCTAATGGCTGGGACTTTTGCAAATATCCAACTCTCAGATACCCCAGGGAAGATTCTTGGGATTCAGTTTGGGAGTCTTGATGCCCATCTTAACTGGTCCACAGCACTACAAACAGCTGAATTTATGGTTAACTCTTGGAAGTCTAAACCTATATCCAAAAGAAAAAGGGTTACTTTGTTGTACAGTGTTATAATACCTTTGTTTCTCCATATTGCACATGTCTTCCCCCTGCCATTAACCTTAGAGACCAGGGTTATAAATATTTTTTTCAGGGGTTTTGGGGTAGTCTATTAAACCTCATCAAAAGACTGCATACATATCATGCTTATGATCAAGGTGGGGTTCGTATGCTTCACCCACTCCTCTTTTTCTATAGTATTTTTTGGTATAAGAATTTTGTTTTTTCTTCTCCAACACTAGATCACTGGTATGGGTATTCTCACTTTTGGTTGCAAGGTTTTTTTACTATCTGGCAATTACCCCCTTACCTTTCACCAGAAAAATTGAAACCGTAACAGCTCCCCTCTTATTTGTATCGTGCATGTGTGAAACTTAAACAATGGCAGGTCGCCTCACAGGATATTAGTAGAACTACTAGGAAAACTCTGTATCAAGAAATTCTTCATGCAAAGTTTTTCGAAATTCCCACTATACTTCAGAATTACGAATCTGAGTTCTCTACTGTATTTTCCCAGTTGACTGATAAAAGACTTCCCTTGAAAGTATGGGATGTCACGTGGCTTTCTTGTGATGGGAGATTAGGGGTAAGGGATAAACATAAAATGGTTCATGAGCAGACCTGGCCTAGGGTTTCATGTCCCGGACTTCCTGAGACGATGGAGCATTTTTTTGGTTTTTGTCCTTTTGCTGTTCAGTTTTGGCTTTCTGTTAAAACACTATGGGGGGACAAGTGTCTTATCCAGTTTACCTATGCTCAGATTGTTTTGGGTTTGTTTCCGTCTTCACTCCATAAATATCACATGAGTACATTGCGATTAATTTTTTCTTTGTGTAGATATTATTTATGGCAGGCGAGATGTGCTTTTTTATTGCAACAAATTGATTACTCTCCAAAACAGGTTTTGATCCAGGTTCTCTCACATTTACAAGATGTTTATCATAAGGAAAAATATTTCTTACAGTGACCATGTTTAGACATTTTTGAAAACACTGTGATTGGGTACTGAATACCCCCTCTTGATTCATGTTACAGCATATACCTGTTTATTTGTTTGTTTTTTTCCTTTTTATTTATGTATTGTAGAACTTTCCATTCTCATTCAGTGATTTTTTTTTTTTGTGATTATTTTGTTTTCAGCCTCGCTTTGCGTTCTGCCTCTGTATTAGATTGCCTGTTTGAATATGTCTGACTGTCATGCTTATTTGTTTTTCCTTTGCTTTGTCCTTTTCTTTTGTGTGAGGTAACACTGTTTTGTATTATTTTTGTTCTTCTAATAAAAAATTCCCCTTCTCTCCAGTAGAGGGATCCTCTTGGCTGGTCGAAGCTATGGCCAGTCTGCCTGAGACTCTGGTGGAAATGGAGGTGAGTCAGACTGCTGAGATAAACTCTACTCCTGTAGAGCTTACACAGGAACCTCAGGATGTTGCTTTGAATCTGGAAGTACAATCAGATTTTGATTCTACAATTTTAGAAGAATCTGAGAAAGTTTCAGTAAGTTCATTGCACATTGAGACTGACGAAGTGGGGCCTAGTATTTTTTTTTTGCATCCAGTAGATGAGTTATCAGCAGAACAGATGCAGACACGGCTAGTTTTTTTTACAATGTGGAAAGGAGAAGCAAATAAAATGCTTGGAAGAGCTGGATGCCACTCTTGCTACACTGGATAGTTCTAGAGTGACTGATAACCTGCCTGATGCTCCTGTCAGTAGCAGAGCAAATATGCAGCAGGAGATGACTCCCCTCAAAAGTATTCCAGCTAAAGCACAGCAAGTGGACTGTGTCAAAGCAGGAGGTGATCCGAGCGAGGTTTTGTCCGAGGCTGGCAGTGAAAACAGGATTTCACCTGTGTGCCCACAGCCTCCCCGCTCAAACACCTCAGAATCTGCACAGCAAAAACAGCGACAGCGCTTGGTGCCTGGATCAGCAAAACAATCCCAGATAAAATTAGCGCATCCTTCTGCGGCATCCACAGTACAAGCTTCTACTTCAGAACAGACTTACTCCTTTAAAGATCAGCCGCACTCCAGAGGCTGGGGGCGATATTATAGACAAAGAGCTGGATATGATAATTTGGCCCCCCAAATCTGCACTGGAAGGGGCCAGATGGACATAAGACTTCTCGGGACAATGGTCGCCTGATCCCAGGGATCCCTCCTTTCAGGACTTGATTCAGAAATCAGGAGAACCAGTGGCCACTGTTGATGCACTTAATAAGAGCTCCACCACACCCCGGGGTAATACTTCTAACATTGAAAATTTAAATACTGAGCAAAATGTAGATGTTGTTAAGACAAACTCTGAACAAACATTAGTAAATGATACTGTATCTCTTAAAAACCCTGGTTTTAGAGAGAAGGTTGATAATGGGCAGGCAGATAGAGTAACCCCAGACCCCTTGTTTAAACTGTGGAACCTATTTGTGAGCAAGGGAGAGCCAGCCCCTAGGTGCAATGCAGTCAGGCTGTTGTACAAGGGGGGACTAGAAGAACCACCTAGCAGTGTATACATCGCCAGAACATTACTAAAGTATTTGATGCATTATTTTTCCTCTGAGATATTTGGTTTGATCAGTTTGGGGAATGGCAATCACGAAGTCAGTTTTAAAAGTATTTCCAACCTAGATCGTTTTTGGCCCCAGTACCAGGCTCTAAAGAATACCCCCAGCCTGGATTCCATTCCATGCTGTGTCACTAACCAAATCACTGCTTAAAATCATAACAGTTATGTTTAAAAATGAGGGGGTCCATGTGGAGGACATTTTATTCAGGCTAAGATAGCACTGTGAGATTCTGGGTAAACCTACACCAACCCTGGATAGCGAGCAGATCTGGGATGGGGGATGGTGAGTGAAAGTTAAACTACACTCCACTGACTCTGGGCCTATGCACCTTCCAAGCTCTGTTTTCTTAGGAAGGGACTGGGGATCTAGTTTTTACAATGTACAGCCAAGGTCTTGCTTTAAGTGCGGATCATGAGCTCACTTTAGCTCTGCGTGTGATACCCCACGCTGTAGTCATCATTTGGGATTTGGTCACGTATCTTCAACCTGTTTAAATCTCTTTAAATGTAACTTGTGTGAGCTCATGGGCCATGCGTATGGGCACTGCCCATGGGCTTCACATAAGAGAGGATTGCCCCTCACATGAAAAGCTTATTAATATTGCGCAACACAAGCAAGCCCAAAGAGCAGCAACTCAGGACAAACAGCCTCCTTTTGAGAAGAGGACACAAAACCCCTTACAGCCTTCAGATCCAGCACAGTCAGAACAGATGGAAATATCTGACACCACTCAGGATCCCCCACCAAAAGTCCCTACAACTGAACCTCCCCCTTCTAAACAAGAGCCACCCCCAGAGGTGATAGGTTTGGAACAGACAGACATGTCTCCCCTCCCTCTCCCATTGGACAAGGATGTAGTCTTTACAGTAGACCCAAAAAAACAACCAAAGCAAGGGAGAGCAGGGCCTCAGAAATCTAAACAGGCCACAGTTAAAACCAGTAACAATGTCCCATCTTGGAAAGCAGGGAATAAATATATAGCACTCCCAGCAGAAAGCCTAGATAGGGATTCAGAGGATGAAGAATCTGACTCCTCTTCTATCACTTCCAACACAGACACAGAAAGAGGAGGAGAAGGGTCAGTAGCCAAAAGGACTAGGCAGCACCTGGTCTCCAAGACTCCATAGCCTTTAAAGGGAAAGCTCTACCATGACATGTCCTAATTCTAAATCCTGAGACCATTTGATGGCTCATTTAATCATTAGTACTATTAATATTAATAGTATTAAAAGTGAGAGAAAGAGCTCTGGGGCTATGATGTATCTGATGGGGCTATACAGTGATATAATTTGTGTACTGGACACTCGTTTAAAAACAACTTATGAGTTACAACAGGCCTCTAGAGCACAGACCCTGGGCCCATCCTTTTGGTCTACAGGCACAGATGTCTGTGATGAGGTGGGTATCTTATTTTCTAACCCCCAGTTACATGTCTCAAGGTTGGTGGATATCCACCCTGGGAGGGTCCTCTTTTTGGATATTTCATATGGTTCCTGTAAACTGCGTATTATAGCAGTATATGCCCCTCAGACTAAGGCACAGAGGGTCTCTTTATTTAAAGAAGTACTGCCCTTTCTGCACACATCTCGTCTGGTTGTCTGGTTGGGAGATTTTAACTGTGGACTGACAAGGGTCTCCAAACTGACAAACTGTTTAATGATACCATTTCACTGCAGAATATTTTGAATACTGCAGGCCTGATAGATGCCTATAGGAAAATACATTCCAAAGGAGGGCACACCTTTCATAAGGGCTCCCTCAAGACTCATATAGACATTATCTTTGTATCCCCTGCACTTATGTAACCCCCCTGCAAATGGGGGTTCCCAAAAGACTTCCAGGAGCTTGCTTGAATGCTCCAAGCCTGAATGGTGTTTGGCGTTTAAGCCATTTATCAGTGAGTGTTTTTAGAGCCTCTGGTACTGTCTCTTTAAGAGCTGTCTGCTTGCAGACATAATTAGTTATATGGGGGACTGTGTGTTTCTCTGTTTGAGTACCACTCGAACTACTGCTAATTCACTCCATTTTGCAGTCACTAGGAGTACAAAGGGAACCTATCTGAAAGATGTAACTGTTTGCCAGAAATCAGTTAGAGTAATAATGAAATTACAGTTTGTCTAACCTGCTTTCTTTGCAGTCAGAACTGTGTCTGCCTAGTTCCCCATTCTGGTTTTGAACTGCTGAACTGGACCAATCAGTGTGGGTAGTAGCTCTAAAATGGTGCCTTGGCCGAATCAGAACTTGGACTCATAATCTGGAGCCAGCCACAAGAGGATTGTATGGGCAGTGACTCTGGGAGATGTAGTTTAGACTTGGCGCTTTTTGGACCAACAGCAGCAGTCTATTGTGAGTGACAGCCAATCCAGTCAAGAACTGGGAGGAACTCAAAGGAAGTGCCTGGTTTGTCTGTTGAGTTTGTCTGCTCTGGCAGTGAAGGGAAAGGAACCCTGTGCTCCTTCAGTGCACAGTTTTAGTAAAAAAAAAAACATGTGAAGGTCCAGAGTTCGGTCTGCAGCTTGTTAGGACTGAATCGTCCTGTGAAGAGAATCAAAGGATATCTGAAGAGTAGAAACCAGGCTCACCCTGTAGAAGACTGGAGGAATTGCTGAAAATTGCACTCGGTCTGTCAGAACTGAATCTGCTGTGTGTTCTCCGGGTATTGTGCAGTAATTGCGATCGGGATACAGATGCAGCCTGCCTGGTATAGTCTTTCTTTTTACCATATAAATGTGTGAAGAGGTTTGTGTACCTCAAGTGAATACTGCTGCCATTAAGTGACTTTTGCCTGTGACTGTTTACCATATAAATGTGTGAGGAGTCTCTTGGACTCAAGAGTAGCCCTGCTGACATTGAAGGACCCTATCTTGTTTGGAGGTCGTGAGTACTAATTCAGGGTCGCTCCCTGTTGAATTCCACATTAAATCAAATGGAATTACTGTACTGCTGACTGTTTAATTTTCCTTTTCTCTGTGTGAAAGGGCCCCTACCAGCTGCCACGGTTTGGACTAGCCACTAGGGCTTGGGTACCCAGGGACAGTAACTGATAGGGATAGGCCTGTGCACAGAGCTACAGGTAGATGAGTAGAGTGATAAGCTAATTAACCTGATTTCCCTGTCCCTTGTTATATCCCTAAATAAATCAGAGCTGCTTGTTTCAGCAAAGTTATACTGCCTGAGGTATTTGTCTATGTTAAAGTATTGTACTGTGATTGTTGCACTGTATCTTATTTTACAGGAGGTCCCAGTGCCTGAACCAGCCCTGGGGGTAAGTGTATACTGTGAAGGTAATTCTGATATATTGTGTGGGCCACTAGTGGGAAGAAAGGGGGGTTGCAGTGCCCCAGAGGGCTGTGACCAAGTAAGTTTAACTATTGCAAACCCTGACCTCTGGGTGGAGGCACCCACCATTGGATCCAGGCCCCTCAACCTGTTAGTGGCAAATCAGGCAGGGGTAGTAGCCCCTGGGATAGTGCCATCTAGGGGTTACACTTATCATTCAGGATGTTTTCACTCACCCTTGTGAATTTTCAGACCATATGGCCACTAAACTAAAAATGGTATGGGGATCGAGCTCGGAGTGTAAAAAAAAAAAAAAAACTATTGGAGACTAAATGAGTCTGTTCTAGCTGCCCCCCACCCCCCGAAAGCCTGGCAGAGGGAGTGGGCTGCTAGACTATCTGTGGTAGAGTGCTACTTAGACATCTTAGAATGGTGGGAGGACACAAAACAATCTTGGGGCAAATTTTTTCAACAGGCACAGTCTAGATCTACTGCTGACTATTTAACATACTTGCAGCTGCAGCATCAACTGCAGCATCTAATTTATCAAATAATAGAGACGAGGCACGATTTGAGTGCTCAGATTAAAAATATTAAAAACCAGGGGCAGGATTCACAAACCCCGTGAAAGTCCCGCAGCTGCAGCAAAACTTTGGTGCCAAAGGATGACCACTTGCGGAGCCACAGGAGTCCCACAGCGGCGAGTATTCACAAAGGTGGAGCTGGATTATGACCGGCTCCATGACTTATGACAGCTTGTGAGTGGTGTCACTAGGGAGATCACCACAGCTGCGAAAAGGTGCTACAGCTGGCGGGAGCAGCTGTAACACACTCCATAACTGCTGCGGTTGTGAATCGCAACCACTACTACTGCGGGCGATTTCAGTCCACTACTGGAGTTGTGGAGTGGGACTGCGGTCCTGAACGGTTTGTGAATCCTGCCCCAAATGTTTGCAATGCAGTATGATAGGGCTAAAACACTGCAGCAAGAGCTCAGATTTGGCACTCAAATTACTAAAGGCTCCTTGGACCCCTATAAGGAATGTAGGCAAAGAACAGATAATAGCATTATCACTTAATTACTATCACCATCAGGCAACATAGTAAGCTCCCCACAGGAACTTTTGGGGGTAGTTGAAACCAAGTAGAACAAACATTTGAACCCCCCCGTCCCGAACCAGAGGTACAAGGCATACTGAACTCTCATAGACAGATGCACAGCAACTAGTTAATGAAGTATCCCTTGAAGAAGTGAAGGTAGCAATTTCAGAGCTCTCTTGTAATACTGCCCCTGGATTAGATGGTCTCAGTTCAGGTTTTTATAAAATCTTTGCAGAGGACTTGCTTTGGTGATTTTGTTTAATCATATCTTGAATTCTTCTCAATACTCTGCCTCCATGATGGATGCAGTTCTGGTTTTAATTCACAAGAAGGGGCCACGTCGGGAGATTGGGAACTGGCAACCATTAAGCTTGTTAAATTCAGACCTTAAAATACTGAGTAAAATCCAATTAGCTCAGCTATCTAGAGTAGCTCAGTATCGCATTAGTCCTTACCAGACTTGTGCGCTGGTGGGATGCCAGCAACATGATAATGTAATTACCCTCTGTGAGGCTTTTCATAAAGGGGAAACTGAAGATATAAGAGGATATGTTCATGGGCTGGACCAGGAGAAAGCCTTTGACAGGCTTTCTCACCATTTTTTATTTTCCACTTTGTTGAGTTTTTGGATCCCAGTAACATTTGTGAATTGGATAAGGGCAATATATAGTGCCTCCTTTCTCTGCCCAAACATAAATAAATGGTTTGGTAGGAAGGTAAAAATCCATAGGGGAGTAAAACGAGGATGCCCACTAAGCCCACTTCTCTCTGTATTTAGAATAGATGTTTTAATCAGACTAATCTTAGCAAATGAACAACTGATAGGCATAGTGCTCACAGAGGCCTTGCAGATAAAGGCATTAGCATATGTGGATGAGCTTATATTAACTCTCTCCGTAAACAATTCTGAATTGGAATTAACGGCAGTACTGGCACAATTCTCACACTTCTCTGGCTCTAAGATTAATCTTGGGAAGAGTAAGGGGGTTGTCCTAGGCCACACCCTTGTGCCCCGAACAGGTCAGTGGGCAGGTATCTTAGTGACAGCAGACCCTATATCTATATTAGGTGTAAAGTTTGGACCAGGAGATATGGCATGCTTAAATTGGGAAGCCAAAATGACATGGGTAAATAGATTAGTTATGAGTTGGAAAAGGCAGCAAGTTTCAAAAAAGAAAAGGATAATGTTGATTAAGACACTGCTGGTTCCGCAGTTCCTTTATCTCTGCTATGTTTTCCCCCTCCACAAGAATTAGCTACAGGACTGTTGGGAATATTATTTCAAGCTTTTTGGGGCTCAAGGTTGAACCCAGTTAAGTGAGAATTTATGTATCTTCCCATTGATAAAGG
Source organism: Neoceratodus forsteri (assembly GCA_016271365.2). Classification (NCBI taxonomy): domain Eukaryota; kingdom Metazoa; phylum Chordata; order Ceratodontiformes; family Ceratodontidae; genus Neoceratodus; species Neoceratodus forsteri. The sequence goes on along the minus strand of CM057455.1, from coordinate 285,478,098 downwards.
TGGAGTCAGTATGGTTCATCCCTTAGCCTTTTATTTTAGTTTGTTTCTTTCTTACAATATCAGCTGCTTTCTATATCCTGGTATTAAGTTTTGGGTTCCCTTGGTTCAAGAATGGTTATCACCCTGTCTCCTGCCATGGGAAGAAAAGAAAGTAAGGTCTCTCTCCCCCCAAAAAAACTCTTGTATATGGTAAAGATTGTATTAGGAATGCAATTAAGTGAGGTATCGCGTCTGACCAGCTTCTAAGAATGAATAGGAAGTCCATCTACGCAGTAATTGTATCCACTGAAAGTACCACAGAGGTGGAATTTCTTGGGTGTCCAGTGAACAAATTACAATACGTCCTGCAGAAATTAAATAACCCCAGAATTCCATGATTTGCTTGGGATTGTACCTGGATCAGTAACTATGGCAGATTGGGGGTCAAAGGAAACAGTAGACATAAATAAATGTCAGAGAGATATTGCCACAGGCCTTCTTATTTTCAGGTATTGGAAACCCAGCAGCACCTGTTTCTAGATTGTCCCTATGCCCAATCCTTTTGGGAGTATCTGTACCATTCTTGGGTAGCGCCCCACCTGACTGCACTCACATATCAGATCGTAATATATGGGACAGATGACATGGGGTTTGGTAAATACCATAAAGATGCTATATGTAGTCCTTGTCATGATGAGGTATTACCTATGGTAATCCCATTGTATGTTGGTTTTGCAGCAGAAATTTGTTACATATCAACCGTTATTGGATAATATTCAGCATACTTTACAGTTAATGCAACAGCTGGATATGAAGAGAGATACCTTTGAAAAGACTCAACATTTATGGATTCATTGCAATGCCTGATTAGGCTAAAATGTGTATAATTATGAATTTTCTGTCTCTGTGCTTTTGAAAGCTGATTTGTATTATGATGTCTGGCCTTCCTTTTTTTTTTGTTTATAACAGATTATGTTTAAAGTGATATATGTATTTTCTATTGGTTTCTGAATGTCTGTTGGCTTATCATTCATATGATTTGTACTGTAATGAAGTCCACTTATAATAAAAATTCCATTACTCTGCCAGCAGGGGGCCTTGCTTCCTGTGAGCAGCTGGATGGCCACTTCCCCTTTGCTACCGATGAATCCTGCAGAGACAGAGGAGCAGGCCTCCTCCTCTGTTCTCTTATTACAAGAGGCTATACCTATTGTTAGGACCGAGACAATTGTGTTGAATGAAGATGGTGGTATGGACATTTATGTTTCAACTGAGGATTTAAGTAAAAAGGACCTTGAGTCCATGGATAGAGCAAACTGCTGAAAAAACTCTTTCAGAGCTTAATGTGCTGAAGATGAAGGAACTGAGAGATGAGGAGCTACAACTTGAGCACAGAAAGTGCCAGATTCAAACGGACTTAAAAAAATGTAGTCGGATTCAGAACCTGTCAAAGGGCGCAGCAGTGCTGTCTACTCTTCAGAAGGCTCCTGTGATGCAGGAACACCAAAGGCTTTGAACTCGATCCCCGACATCGGTGCTGCCACCTCCCAGGTAACTCCATCTATTTCTTGCTGTGTTAAGTTGGTGGCTGGCAGTGAAACTGCTTGTAAAAGTGGGTGCCAAGAGCCACGGGAAGAAATTGAGTGTAAATCTTGGGGGATGGGGTCCTACAGCTAGAGAGATATGAGTGCTGCAGCTCTATCTAGTGCACACCCGAATGCACTAATGTTCCCAGCAACTACTAATGGAGCTTCCTCAGAACCTGAGTTGGGGGGGATCCAGCTGAAAAAATGGATGCAGGCTCGAAGTTAAAATTTTGTGGACAAATGTCTTCCAGTATATCACTGCACAGAAATAACACTGACTCTCATGTTAATTATCATAAGGATGGCTCGAATCAAGTAGGAGCCACACTCTTCTCTTTCCCGGCTAGAGGCCCAGGCCTGAAGAATCCCAAAAAAGAGGATAATGAAAATAAAAGGGATGCTCTGACTCTTTCTAAAAGGAACCTTCCCCCCACCCCCTGTCACTTTCAGCAATGACACCGAGGAGAATATACACCCTAAAACTAAAACATAAACTGTTGCTTCAGCAATGCAGTCTGCTTTTTCAATTCAGCCACAGAACAGTGACCCTTTTGCAAAATGGCCTCTGGAAGAAACTTTGGAAGAAACAGGTTAGCAACAGTTCCCAATGGCACTTAGCTGCCTTTCCCCAACTGGGATAAAGATCCCCTATCTCAGATGTCTACGGTATGGGTTCCAGGACCTCATGATCAAGGCCAACTGCAGAGTGGTTCTACTAACTTAATGGGACAAAAACAAGTTCCTTATCCTGCGACAGGACTCTTGTTCTCAAAACCTCATAATTCAGCAAATATATCTGAACCAGAACAAACAATATTACAACCTCCCTTGCCTTCAACAGTCACCAAATAAAATGAAAGACTGCACCCCTCCGATAAGAGCATCCTACAGAAAGAAGCAGCTAATGCAGGGGAAGGCCATCCTCAAAGACCTTTTGTTATCAGTTTCTTTTCCTAAAATAAAAAAAGAACCAGTCCCTAGACATAATGCTGTATGGATAAGATATAAAGGAGGTTTGGAGGTTAGGCCAGATAGGTTTTACGTGGGGGAAAAAACTGCTCAAAGAATCATTGCATTTCTCTCCTAGGCAAGTGTTTGCTTTTATCAACATATCAGGAGAAGATAATTATGATAGCTTTTGTTCCTCTTATGCACTCGGAACCTTCTGGCAAAGGTACAACCAGGTTAAATTCTCCCCTATGGACTCCTTCTTGGTAATCCCCTCTAACAAAGTATTTGATTAAGTATATCACAATCATGTTCAGGAATGAGGGAGTCCATGTGGAGGACATAACCAGTAAGGTATCGCAAAAATACAAAGTCCTTAGTGCTCCAGAAGCTATTCTGGACTCTGAGTTATTCTGGACTGGGGGGTGGAAATATACAGTTAAACTGATACAAAATGACAGTGGTATTGAGCACATCTCTAATTCCTATTTGTTAGGCAGGGACAGGTGAGTCTGTTTTTATGCTGAACAGCCCTGAGCTTGCTACAAAAGTGGGGCAAGAACCCACCTATCAAGTATGTGCAACAGATTCAGATGTGACAACTATGGGGAGGTGGGTACAACAGTCACCAATATGCTAATGTGACAAAATGTGACCTTTCTGATGAAACTGGACATGTCTTTTTCTGAGTGCCCATGGGTAGCAAAAAATAAGGCCTCTGTGATCAGTCCTGAGTTACTAATTCAAAAAGCCCAAGACGCTGCCTCAACAAATCACTCTTGAGTCTCAGGAATTCCCCCCCCCTCCCATATCACCATCTCATCATCAGCAAGACACTGCACAAGATGTAGACATCCAGAAAGATGAAGTCTCTGAACAGACTCCTAAAATAAAAGAACCCCCACCGCCCATTGCTATTCATACCTCAGTATGTTACCAGGACCCCCCTGGTGGTACAAGGGTCTCTAATGCTTCCCAACCAATCTCTAAACATGCTCCTACTCCTAGGGAGGAGAAAAACAAGGAATACAAAACCTATTCCACCATCCACCCTCCTGATAGCACAAGAGGAGCCTCCGATCGAAACTTCCAACTGCTATGCTGCTTTTGCCACAGCTTGGGGTGAGTCTGACATGGAGCTGGGCGAGCCTGACAATCTCGACCCTTCTCAACCCAAACAGGAAACCCCTGACTACAAAGGGAAGAAGCAAAAACGGAGAAAACAGAATTCCTGACTCCCCTGCCTATAACTCATTTCTCATGCTAATCTGACCATAGGATCCCTGAATGTATGTAGTCTGATCAATCATTCCAAAAGACATTCAGGTTTTCAATTTCTGCATGATTCAAAAATAGACATTTGTTTCATACAGGAATCATGCATGTCTACTTTAGATCAGGCTAATCTTTTCTCTTCTAAATGGCTATGAGGACCTTCTTTTTGGTCATTTGGTACCGATACAGCTGATGGTTTAGGGATCTTATGTAATTCTCTCTTTTTCACTTAAACTGATGGATGTAATTCCAGGTAGACTGTTGATTATAGATGGTAGCTGGGAACACACAGTATACCGCTTTATAAATGTTTATGGGCCTCAAGTAAAGTCCAAAAGATTGGCTTTATTTAATCTTCTCCAACCATATCTGGCCACTACACTAAACATAACTTTTAGCGGAGATCTAAATTGTGAACTGCCCAGATCATTTCGGGGTTTAGAAGGAATAAAATCTTACTGTGATTCCAATGCACTGTACATTCTTGTTAAAACAGCAGAACTAGTGAATTGCAGGAAAAATCAAAGAAAAGGGCCCCAGTACACTTATAAAAGAGGGAAGTTTACCACCTCCATAGACCATTTTTTTAAATCTTAAAAAATGTTCCAGTTCCTGATTTAGATATACTCCTCAGTGAATTCTCAGACCAAATGTTCCTTAAGCTTACCTTTTCACAACAACCTTCTAACACCGCTCACGCTCACCACAGCTTTCCCAAGGCTTTTGACTTTACCTAAGGCTCCCTCAAGTGTGACTTTGTTGGTACCCGGGGGAATGTCTAGTAGCAGTAGGGCCTTTTGGGGATCAACCTCTTCTGCCTTACACCAATCAAGCAAATATTGCAGACATTTTAATAGGAATTTCAACACTACAGTCAGTAACTTGCTCCATTTTACTACCAATCTCAGTGTGGGGTAAAACTGGAAATTTGGTGGTTTGGCCACTGGGGTGATAATCCCAGCGGTGCCTCCAAAGATGTAACCCTGATGCTGTTATACCAAGGGATACTACCCAGCCTGCTTCTCTGACTACAGATTGAGGGGCCTGGGTTTGGGTTCAACAGATACTGTGGCTTTTCTACCAGCAGTAGAACTGCAATTATGGTGCCTCCACCCAGGGTGATTAAGTGGGTAACTTGTAGAACTAGTACAGTCCTCTGGGAACCTATACCTACCCACAACCCCAGCGGGTGGCCCAACATAGAGAATGGCAGTATACACTGCAGTCTAACTGCAATAATGTATCTACCAACAGGGTCTAGACTTCTGGCACACACCCTGTGTCGCCTGCAAAAGAGCAGTTAACCAGCACCCACAGTGCATCTTTATCTCTCCCCCACACTTTACTATGCAGTAATATGTTGTTTGACTCATTTAACAGGCAAAACAAATCAGGTTTATTTAGGGGGCTGAACATAAGGAAGGGTGAGAATTTAGATTAGCTAATGTGTCACCGTAATTAAGCAAATAACATTAAATATTTATTAGATCTGTCCCTGAATTAATCAATTTATCAAGCTACTGGGTACCCAGAATATTATAAGGTGCAGGCCTGAAGTGTTGACACGCATAGAGCGGCATTGCGGCTGGTTGGGGCCCTTGATAGATGGAAGGGTGTTATTGGACAGATAAAATATTTGCAAACAGTAGAATATTTGTAATCCCAGGCCAGATAGCCTGTAAACGCAGTTAAAACCCAACAAGGAATTATAAAGCAAATCACATGACACCATATAGTTATTTGGTTGTTGCAGGGGGCTACTCGGATTGTACTTACTGCATCCAGAGCAACTGGAGAAAAGGATGAAGACATTGTGGATCTGCTGGCTTGCCAGGATGATGATGATGATGGTGGGGACCGGGACTGGCACGACTCCCCCTCACTTCACGGCCTTTTCCTGTAGGTGGCCATTACCTGTGACTTGCTTCTTCATAGGGGCTGACTCCCCGAGGCTTCTCTCTGGCCAGGCAGGCATTTGTATCTGGAGCAGGAACAGTCATTAGGGCTGCAGCTGGCACAGGCCCAGTACATGAAGTTCGGGTTGATATGCAGTTTGAAAACTCACTCAACTAGCGATTTGCAGACTGGCTTAACTTTGTCAGGAAACAAACAGGAAAAACTGGTAAAAGGTTTCCTCTTTTTCTGAATTTGGCAGGAGACCGTTCTGGTGACCCCAAGCTTGTGATTTAGGTCACAGTCTGTGAGGTAAACAGTTTCTCATCACAAAACAGCTTGGTGCTCTATCAGCTGTCTGGACCACTTTAGGCAAATTCTCAGCTTAAATAGAATCGCTTCTTTTCTCCAGGCTTTTGGAGTCTTTTAGTAATCTGCACCCTTGGTAGTCTCACTCAATCCATGTAGGATCTCAGGATGAGGAAGACAAGCTGGCCACTCCCCTAATTCAGTGAGCTGAAGCAGAGCCTCCTCACCTTTGGGAAGCTCTCTCTGGACTGACTGCAGACTCTCCCAGTTCAAACAGTCCCTCTTACATAAAAGGGCAACATTCCAGCAATCCGTTTTGCTGCCCAAGCTGTTAATCGCAGTCTAAGTCCCCTTATTGGGTAGTATTTGGGCACCAATAATTGTACCTCCTTTTCCCACAAAATAGTCTGTGGTATGTCCCAAGAGTCTTTAGGATAAATCCTTGCTTGGAATTGGCTGCTAAGCTGCAAAGATGGCTGCTAATGTATACAGTCCCCATGCAGTTCACACTAGTCCCAAGTTTAAAGTTCTGTCGTAGCCAGACAAAGTATTTTTTATGTACAAAATCCTCAGTTATGTTGTCCCTTCTGTGTCCTCTTAAACAAGCTCATTCTTGAACATGAACACACAGTACTTTTTCTGTTGCTGCCCCCGAAACACAGTCCCCCTACCAGCAGACAGATACCCTCATTAATATGCATGAGGCTCTTATTAATATGCATGAGCCTCGCAGATGTACCATGTCAAACTTAATTTTTAAACATTACTGAGGCTCCTCACCTGCCTCATTAAGGTCACCAGTCCCCATTTATATTAGCAGGGTCACCAGGATTGACAGAATGTTCTCCATTTTGACCACAATGGTAGTCAGAGGAATCAAAGGCACTCCTTGCGCATGAACAAGCACCAGCGGCATTGGGGAAAATGCCAGTGGCCCACTGTTTAGCTCCATGAGCCAAGAATGGGCAAAAACAGACACAGAGCTACTCAGGAGCCCTGGGCATGATTGAAGACTCTGGCTGTGGTGGTGGAATGGAACAGGGGATATACGGGAGACAGAGGAACACCACCAGCAATCGGGCAGCAAAATGGGAGAAATGAATGACAGTTGAAGTAAGCACCCAAAGTGGGATTACACATCCTTTAACTGAACTTCAGCACAGCCTTTGACTCTGTACTCCACGAGAGGTTGATCAGGAATTTAATGGATCTAGGGAGTGGTGAGAAGTTGACCGGGCAGGTGGAAAACTGACTGAGGTGCAGAACCCAGAGCATGGTAGTGGGAGATGAGCTCTTCCGCACCAGGGAAGTCATTAGTGGGGTCCCACAGGGCTTTGTGCTTGTACTGGCACTGTACCATGTCTTTATCAACAATATTGGGGATGGCATTAAAGGCAAAATTTACCTATTCACAGATAACACCAAGATGTGTAGGAGAGTACACACAGCAGAAAGGATACAAGACCTAAAGGAAGATCTGTAAAAAGCTAGAGATGTGGTCTGTGATTTAGCAGCTTGGCTTCAATACAAAGAATTATAAGGTTATGCACATTGGAGCACCCAAGGACTGAGTGCAACTTAGGAGGGGATCAGTTATCTGCATCAGAGGAGGAGGCAAAGAACATGGGAGTGATGATTAGGCTAAAAGTTTTTCACGGAATGCACGATTTCCGTGAAAAAAGCATCTCGCCGTGAAAATATCTTTTTTGTTTAGAGCCACTGAAAATAGCAATATTTTCTCCTTATTTATTTTTTTGTTCCATTTTAATGCTGGAGGAACATTAATTGACTTTGTCTGACTGCTAACTCGAGACTAAGTGAATCCTGCTGTCAGATTGTTAACACCTCATGTTAATTTCAAGTTTCATTTTATTGCAGTGTGGTGGTATTAAATGAACCCATTTAGCATTTCAAATGATTCCCTATAGAAATCTGTTGTTGCTAGCAATCTGTTTCAATTACCTTGTCACTTAGCCTTTCATGTATACAGAGTTTAGTTTGCAAAGTGAGTTAAGTATTTAATTTGTTCAGGTAGTGCAGAATCAGAAAGCAGTTGCAATTTGCGTCTTTTCCCCGAAAGCACACATCTGTAAAATTGAGCTGCTCTCCTTTGTCAAAGACAGGCAATGTCTATGTGAGCCAGAGGTGCCGTCAATAGAAAAAGGCACCTTTCATGTGTCTGGCGACGTGTTATTCTGCTCAGTCTGCAATGTAGCTGTGGATCACAAATGCAAAGCGATCTGTGACCGTCATTTGGATGCTGCAGCCCATGTTGCCAAGAAGTGCAAGCTGGAGTCCAACTCTACATCCTGTAATGAGAAGCGGGTCACAGTAACAGAGCTTTTCTCTACTAAGACTGTGCAGCAAAAGACAAAGAAATGGCCCCTCTTCAACCTGGTAGAAGCATTCACAGCTGCTAATATTCCACTTCATACACTCGATAATCCTGTTCTGCATTCCTTCCTTGAAGAAAACTTGAAGTCTGTCGATGTCATTCCAACTGCTTAGTGGCTACGTGCCGAATATTTACCAAAGGTATTTAATTACCATTTGATTGAAATTAAAAGAAAAGTTGCAGAAGCAGTAACTCCATCGCTTGTCTGTGAGACCACAGATGCTCAGGGCAGATACATTTTAAATATTGTTGCAATACCCTGTCTCACTTACATATCTGGTGCTGAAAATAACAGTAAGCTTGAGCTGCTACTTCTTGACTGTGTTGTACTTGAGGCCACAAATTTTAAAACAGTTTCTCAGGCTGTACTCAAGTGTTTGCAGGATTTAGAGGTGCCATATACAAAAATGTATACTTTTGTTACAGACAATGCCATGTATATGTACAAGTGTTGGGGACAAAGTTTAAAACATGTGCTACTTAATTCAGTTCATGTAACATGTTGTGCTCATCTGCTAAACTTATTGGGGGACATTTGGAGGTGCAACTACAGTGCTGTGAACAATCTTGTCATTGCCCTAAAGAAAGCTTTCACAGCATGTCCAGCACGCAAAGCTAGTTTCAAACAGTTTTTAAATGCAAAGGGACTTAGAACTGCACTGCCACCAATGCCTGTCATTACCAGGTGGAACACTTGGTTTTATGCTTTGTTTTACCATGCTGAACATTTACCAGAGTATGTTGAATTTTTTGAGACAGAAAGCTCTGCATGTGAGGAGATAATAAATTTGTCAGTAAATGAAGCTGTCATGCAAGATGTTCAAATAGTTGCCAGCAATGCCCCCCTCTAGTACAGATGTTGGAAAAATATGAGGGGGACGAAGTGAAGGCTCACATTGTATTTGATGACCTGACAGACTTTGCTGTTTTTCTACAGATTAAATCTGAGGGAACAGATCACCCAGCTACCAAAAAAACCCTATCTGTCCAAAGGAAGACAATTAAGATGTTCATGGGCCAGCAGGGTAGGACATATAAGCAGAGATTGGAGGCTCTGAACATGTACTCCTTGGAGGAGAGGAGCAAGAGAGAACGCGCAAGAGGGATATGGGAAATGCACCTGAGGGGGGAAAAACCGGGAAGAGTACACAATGTGGGGGAGGGGGGCGAGGTACTTGTCACAAACCCACTCAGCAGGTCATACCCTCTACTCCCAAAGTGCCAACCTTCAGGCGCAGTCTTGTGAACAGTTTAACAGAACAAGGTAACCCTCTTGTCTGTTTTGTGAGTTTGGATCAACCTTTGGTCTCAAGTCTTGGAAGGATTCAAACTGTTGATCTCTTGCTAATGTACCCAATGTACAGGCTCAGATATTGCTGTCTTCGGGGGGCCAGATATCTTTGCCTATGGGCACCTAACCAGGTATACAGACATGAACCCTCAAAAACTTTAATAAAGACCTCTGATTTAAAATGCTTCTCTTTTCAGTTTGGTATCACCATTCAAGCTTATGTTTAGTATCTGCAGTAACCATATACTTTTCTTACAAATAAAAAGAAGTCAAAGACAGACCAAGTAAGTTCTAAAAAGAATTTTATTTAAATAGTTAAAAATATGTTAAACACAAAATACAGAACTCTCATATCACAAGACATACAAATCTTTTTAAAGAACAAGGTTTAAACAGTGCAAATTCCTCCTTACAGTACTTAGATTTGGACTCTCTTTCTAACTACCTGTTTACAAGTGCTCCAAAGATGTTTTCTTAGTCAGTCTAGATAAAAATGTCAAAGTAAAACAGAGTATTCCTTAACAACTGTATTGGCCAACCCCTTTTTCTGAGAGGTCAGCTAGCTCCTCCTCTGTCTGATTTTATATATATATATATATATATATATATATATATATATAAAAAATACATCTTATACAAAAACAGGATGTCTTTTTTTTTTTTAAAGTATTACATTCTGCAACTTCAACATAATTCATGTCCTTCAAATGACACTTCTTTTGATCTCATAATAAGCTTCCTCCTTCCAGGACATGAAAGCATCTTTATGATTTTCGCACTTCTATGTAATAACCTGGGGTTTTCCCTCCAACATCATAAAATGGATATGATTTAGCAACTACGGCTGTAATAAACTCAGACAAACAGGATCCTTAATTAAAGCCTTACATGTAACACATTGTCTCTAAAAACTGAGTGTGTGTGAACTCACAAGCTGTCAGCATTTTCTCCTGGCTTTCATCTTTCAGCTGAAACCTTGGTGGGGGGGTGAGGTCACTCCTAGAGCATCAGATTTTCAGCAGAGACAGTCAGTAATACATTTTATATTTAAAAAAATATATATACAGCACTCAGAACTGGCTGTCTACGTCACAGTACTAACAACAACAAAAATGGAAAGGGACCTGGGGGTTGTCCTATCAGATGTGTTAAAGGTGGGCAAGCAATGTGAGAAGGCAGTAAGGAGGGCTGGGGGAATACTGGGATGCATAGGGAGAGGCATCACCAGTAGAAAACAGGAAGTTGTTATCCCTCTGTACAAACAGTTGGTGAGACCCCATCTGGAATACTGTGTGCAGTTCTAGAGACCTCATTTTCACAAGGACATAGACAGGATGGAGGCAGTCCAGAGGAGGGCCACTAAAATGGTGCAGGGTCTGCACCAGAAGCCATACAAAGAGAGACTAAAGGAGCTTAATATGTATACCCTCGAGGAAAGGAGGGAGAGGGAGGACATAATAGAAACATTTAAGTACCTCAAGGAAATCAAAGTCCAAGAGGGTAGCATCTTTCAGAAAAAGAGAAGTGCAAGAACAAGGGGGCACATTCTGAAGAAAGAAGGGGGAATGGCTCAGGGGCAATATAAGGAAGTATTTTTTCACAGAGGGTAGTGGATTCATGGAATGGCCTTCCTGAGGAGGTTGTGGGGTCAAAATCAGTGGGGGGAATTCAAGAATGCATGGGACAAACATAAAGCAATTCTTGGTGGGGGGTAGGAGGAAGTAGGCTGTTTAACTAGGATCTACAGCTTATCCAATAGGTAGGGAAATGGGCAGGCTGGGTGGGCCAAGTGGTCCTTATCTGCCATCAAAGACAATATTTCTAGAGGCATGACTAAGACCTTCAAGTATTTGAAAGGACTAAATAGGATGCACCAGGAAGATCTCATTAAGCTTAATGGGAACCAAAACACAAGGAGACAGTCTCAATTTGGAAGGGGAAGTTTAGGATCGTATATCATTGCCACAGTGATGGAAATACCATGAAGAGCATTACAGCGACAAAATCTGCAGTTTTCTGTAATGGTCCATGGTATTGCCCTCCCCAAAACAACTCTGACTCGGAGATGATAATCCACAATACGCGTGGTGTGGGGGAGCAAAGCACCCTGCAAAAACACTTGCTTCCCCTGACTGCACAATGCTGACTGTCAGCATTGTGCTGTTTCTGTAATGCCGATCGACAGAATTCTTGTCAATGCAGCTTGTTGGAACTGTTTAGGAGAGAGGCTAAGAGACAGTTTTTTACAGAAAGGGTGGTGGCATGTTGGAATGGGTTTCCTGAGGGGGTGGTTTCACTGAAAATGGTAGGCAGCTTCAAGAGAGGCTGGGATAGAGTTACAGGGAAAATAAGGTTAAAGAAAGCAGCAGAGGGGAAGGGTAGACTGGGAGATGGAGGGTCAGTAGCTGATGCTAAGAACCGCACAGTACAAGTAGATGTGATAGACCTAATGACCTTATTCTGCTGGCTTCATTGTATGTTCGATAATCCATAAGGCCTTTATATGCTGGCAGATTCATATGAAGAGTGGAAACCCTGCAGCATTTTACATCCTCGTACAGACACTTCTTACCACCTGCAGCTGCCTGCTGAGTCTGTCTGGGTCAAGAGAGGGAGTGTGTAGAGGGAGGAATCAGGAGGGATAGTTGTATAGAAACAAGCATTTGTCAATGCCAAATGTTTGCCTGCTTGAATTTGCTGTGTAGGCAGGGCTTCGGTTAACTCCGTTTTGGGAGTAGTTGATTCCAAAAAATAAGACAAAAACTTCCAAAATAAAGGGGGATGAAGTCATTGACTTCCAAATGTAAAAAAATAAAATTGTATGACTTCCAAAACTGAAGGCACAGAAGCTAAGAAATTATGGATTTTTCTAAAAGAAATTGCATTTTACCACTAATATTTGTATTGACATCTATAAATTGATCCTTCTTAGAATACTGACTTTCAAACTGTGGACTCTGGGAGGTATTTTGACTTCCAAAGAATTGGAATGACTTCCAGATTTTAACTTATGGAAGTATTTGACTTCCACCAAAAAAAAAAAATTAACTGAACCTCTGTGTGTAGGTGTTTGGTATTGGTAGTGCAGAGGCGGTACTTGACAAATTAATAATATGAGTTACAATACTGAAATTGCCATGATTGGTAAATAAGGAGGTTCATACACAACATAATTATTTTCTTGGATTGTGACCTTGAATTCTCAGAATACAGTTTTTTTTTCTTTTGCTCCAGAATATGAACATGAAAAGTATAATTTATGAAATGCAGTCCAAAACGCTGTTTTGTCAAACAACAGCGAAAATAAGTTTTGGAAGGGGATTTGATAATGACACTTGTCATGTTCATTCAGTGGGGGTTAAAAAACATGAGTATGATGAAAATGTGGTTTCAAAAGTAATAATACTGCAAAGTTATGAGTAAACTTTGAAAAATGTGTTTTGTTTTTTTTCCCTCACAATTTTGTTTAATGTATTTAAACATATGATAACCAGGAAAAACACACTGAGCCAATGCTCATTTCCAGGTGCAACCCAAGGAGATGGGGAAGGGGATACAAAGCAGAAATACATAATAGATACATGTGATAAATATACAGTACATAAGCTATACAGCGTAGCTTTGTACATTCATCAGACATACACAAGTTACGCCAAACATTTCGGAAGATTTTCACCTTCGATATTCAACATTTTCTTTATTAGTTATTTTGTCAATATATAGTTTCAAACTTTTTCAAACATTAACAAATATTCAACAATAAAAGCAGTACAACTAAAGGAAAGTATCTCAAATATTCCATATAGGACAAATACTTTAGGAGCAAAAATACCAAAAATAATATCAAAATAGGAATACGTTAAAACATCAGATAATATTCTTATAAATATACTTGTTGAACAGACTACATCATTCAGCCATACAATGCTGCCTATTTAGATTTAGATTAGTAGTCTTACATATTGAATGACTATTCAAGTTCAATGGGAGTAACAGTTTTACTAATACTTTTAACACTATAACAGAGCCAAATACCATCCATTATAAATGATGCCAGTTACTTTTCATAAATAGCAAGAGAGAAATATTTCAGGATTAAGCTTGATGGTAAATTAGTTACCAGAAAGACAGAAAAAGGATGAAGATTGATAGAGAATAGAGAAACAGGGATAGATCAGGAGATCCCACACACAACTATGCGACGCATTGATTCGCCTAGACCGTCGGGGGGTCACAAGGTTTATTCTTGTCTGACGGGTAATGTGTACCCTAATTTACTGGTTCTAGTGTGAACAATGCATTGTATAGAGTATCCCATTTTCTGTTTAATTTAGCTGATTGGTCTCTTGAGGTCATTGCTAGTTTCTCAGTCCTAAGAATCTCTAGAGGGTTATTTTTCCATTCCTCTTTAGATGGGACTGTCATTCAGTCATTGTTTTAATAACACATGTCTGTCTGACACTCCATTTAGCATCAGTGTATGCCATTGTTCATATGACCAGTGCCTGGTTTTATCAAAATGGCCTATGATGCAGGTGTTAACCTGAATGTGGTCCAAGATCGATGGAAAGTCTCTGAATGATTTTTCTACCTCCTTCCAGAAAAGCTGAACTAACAGACAGTCCCAGGACATGTGTATTAATGTACCTTTTCCAGACTTACACTTATGACATGTCGGGGTGGTGAATAATCCCATTTTAAATCTCTGGTGCATGTGTAATAAAGATTATGCATTGTTTTAAACTGTATGAGTCTTAAGTCCACTGAACTGAATGTTTTGAAGGGCAATTCCCATATCCTTCCCCAGTCCCATTCCAATGTGTCTGTTCCTAGAGCTTGCGACCACCACCTCCCTGATTCAGAGGCCAAACCTCATGCTAGGTCTACTAGAAACCTATAGAGAGAGAATATAGAGGGTGACATTCTGAGACAACCAATCAGTGTACTAGCATTATCATTTGGTAACATGGACCGGTCTATTTTTTGCTGGATTGCGTTTTTGACCATGTCATAAAAGGGTGTTGTCGGCCAGAGGGAGGTCATGTGTGGCCACCAAGTCATCAAACATGAGGAAGTTGTTATTTTTTAGGATGCCTCTGATTGTGCAGATCCCATTTTTCTCCCAAATTGTACTAGAAAGGGGTGCACCATTTTGCAAGAAATTAGAATTGCCCCTATCGGCTGAGATTTGGATTGTTTCATATTTAATGTTTTTTTTTTTTTTTGTATTATCTTTTTTTCCCCTCGCTCACTGGGACCTGCTTCTCCTTCAAGCCACCTAGTACCATTAGCGACCCCCCTTGCAACTCCCCCAGAGTTTTCTACCTCATATTGCAGCCTCCCTTCAGGTTAGCCTGGTGTATCCCTTGCTGGGAGGGTTCCCCTCCTTCGAGAGGGAAGGCACCGGCTGGCCATTCCAGCACACACTTTCTCTCTCTTGCCCGGGTGCTGCTGAGGCAGATGTTACTCTGCCGGGAGTGCTTGAGGGTATCGTCTAGGTCAGCCGCCATCATCTGGCCGATCACAATGCAGTTTCCGCTTTTCCGGTGTTCCCACATCGACGTCCCTCTGCAGTTCTCCTGGTCTCCACCGGGGGCCGCTGCAGAGTGACATGCTGCCCTAACCCACTGCAGGAGAGGAGAGGAGAGCATCCCAATGGATGCTCAATCCTCTTCTTCCCCTGCTGACCCCCGGCGGCCCTGGCCCGTTCCCGAACCCGGGTCGCCAGCGTGGTTTGAGCGCCTCAGCCCTCTATACCACTGGGCCAGCATATTTAATGTTAATAAACAGCTGATCTGCCTCAATTGTCTGAGTGAGTCTGTTATTTTATTTTTACTTGATTTGGGTGGTGTGGCATATGGTAAGCAGCGTAGTCCTACCCCCTGCTCATCCATGATCTCATTCTCTAGATCTACCCAGTCTGGTGTGTACACTTCAGGAAATTCTGGATGGTTCCATTTTGCAAGCTGGGTTATCCTTGCAGCCAAGAAGTATAGGTAAAAATCTGGAGCTTTTAAACCTCCTTTATTCTTTACAGAGTTTTGTGCAGGCCTCTCTGTCTTTTATATCCCCAAATGAAGTGGGCCACTTGAGATGTTGTCTGGCCTGTATCCATTTCTTAGTTAAACTACACAAGACCATCATAAAAAGATATAGGAGTCTAGGTAGCATGTTCATTTTTATTTAGTTGTTTAACCAGGTATAGCACACTAAGCTGAAAGCTTTTTTACAGGAGTGACCTGGGAGCACAAGGAGGTTAAGTGACTTGCTCAGGGTCACACAGTATGCAAGTGGGAGCTGTGGGATTCAAACCCAGGTCTGGTCTGCTGGATGTCACCAAATTTGCAGCTCAGAGCCTTAGACCACTGCGCTATAGTGCCGCCATGGATTCTAAACTCCCCCACAGACCAAGCGGTAATTTACTCAATTTGGAGCGATCTTCCATCACCTTGAGTTTAGTGGTGGTAGAGTTCTTTGTTTTTTTGTAAGGCGCTGAATATATTAAGCCCCATATATTCTATGTAATTCGTTGCCAATGCTAAACCATTTGAAAAAATGATTTCTTTTGGGCAAAACCTATTTAGGGGCAGGAAACTGATCTTATCTATCATTCAGTTTATAGCCTGATAATTTTCCAAAGGTTTTGATGATCTGTAAAATTACAGGGATGGATTCAGTTGGCTTGGAAAATTAAGTAGGATGTCATCAGCATAAGCTTCTAGCAGGTGTTCTCTCTGACCCACCTGAATTCCCTTGATCCCTTCCTCAGTCAAAAGACATCTTATTAGGGCGCCTATGGTAAGGTTGAAAAGTAGTGGTGATAAAGGGCAGCCTTGCCTGGTGCCCCTTGTGATCTCAAAAAAAAAAAAAAAAAAAAAAAAAGAGAAATCACCCCTTTAACTACTGCTTTTTATTAGGTATGTCACCTTGTGAAACTGATAGGTCTCATTTTACAAAATCCTGTGCAAAATTTCATTTTGGAGCACAAGTATGAAAAGAGGGCTTGGGTAGGATCTGAAAAATTATGTTCTTAACATAGGGACAAAAATGGCTATGTTGAAAATCTGTCAGTCTGGTAAAATAGCAAAAGTAAGAGTAAAAGCCTGAAGAATTTCAATGTTTCTCATTTGTCCAGTCAAGTCAACTTTATTTAAAAACGCTGTTCCAAGAAGACCGCAGCGCTGTACAATAACCAAAAAAACATATCTACAAAGATAATGAATGTATACATCAAACAATAAAAATAAATAAAAAAATAAAATGGTAAACTATCTATTGTTAATCAAAATATCAGAGATAAAACCACAGTAAGCTAACTATTGTCAGAATCAGGATATGCTAGACCAAACAAGTGGGTTTTTAAGGAGGTTTTAAAACTCTCGACAGTCAGGCACTCTCTAACCTGGGGAGGTAGAGAATTCCACAGGGTTGGGGCCACAAAAGCAAACGAGCGGTCCCCAGAGGTCTTCAGTTAAAGCCTGGGAACCTTTAGCAATCCCTCGCCAGCAGAACAGAGTGAGCGGAGATGGTGGTAAGGATGAAGAAGATCTTGCAGGTAGCACGGACCCTGTCCATGTAGGGCTTTATAGGTCAGTAGTCCCACCTTGAAGGTGATCTGCCAATGTACAGGCAGCCAGTGCAGTCCACGGAGCACAGGTGTGACATGGCAAGATCTCAATAAGCTAGTCAGTAACCTGGCCTCCACATTCTGCACTAGCTGCAATTGGTGGATATCAAAACCCCAATAGCCCTAGGTATAGGGCATTGTAGTAGCCAAGGCGAGAGGTAACAAAGGTGTGGACTAACATTGGAAGATCACCAGGTGGGACCAGGCACTTGATCCGGGCAGTGTTTCTCAGATGGAAAAAAGTGATCTTAATGACAGCAGACACCTGAAATCTTAATGTCAGGCCGCCATCGAACACAACGCCCAGATTCGTGCCCAATCCTTGGTAAGCAGCTGATCACCCCCGAGCCAAAGAAGCCCGGAAGGTTGACCTGCTGGTAACCCTAGGCCAAGGTGACCTGGCTCTACCACCATCACCTCAGTTTTGTCAGAGTTCAACTTCAGCCAGTTGACACTCATCCAGTCCTGGATCTCAGAGAGGCAGCTGTTAAATACCGAGACCATTTCCACTCTGTTTGGGTACAAAGGACATGTAGAGCTGAGTGTCCTCTGCATAGCAGTGAACTCTGCCCATGTCACCTTATAATGTCTCCCAAAGGCAGCATGTACACTGCAAACAACATGGGGGACAGCACGGAACCCTGCAGAACCCCACAGGACGGGAAGAGGGGCCAAGGAGTTAATCCCAGACACTACCCTCTGAGTCTTGCCAATGAGGAAAGATTGAAAATATTTGAGAACTGTACCAGACAGTCCTCAGAGGGTCCGCAGGCACTCCAGCAGCACCCCATGGTCTACAGTGTCAAATGCTGCAAAGAGATCAAGAAGAACCAAGATGGACCGGCTCTCCTGATATCTCACTATTAGGAGGTCATTAAGCACTCAGACAAGGGTGGTCTCTATACTATGCCTCTTCCTAAACCCAGACTGGAGAGGATTGTAGACATTGTGGGCTGTTAAGTGGTCATCCAGGTGTGCCGCAACCACCTTCTCAATAACCTTGCCCATGAAGGGCAGGATAGAGACCAGTCTGTAGTTCACTAAGCAGTCCGGGTCAAGGGAAGATTTCTTTAGGAGAGGTACCACTACTGCCTCCTTCAGGGAGTCTGGAAACACCCATGACCAGTGAACACCAGACTATTATCTCAGCAAGGACCAGGCCGATGACTTCAGAGCACCCCACAAGGAGGAGCGTTGGGCCTGGGTCCAAACTACAGTAGGTTGGGCGCATACTCTGGACAAACCCACACATTATCTTTATCAGAAAGGTGATGGCAAGTCCAGTAAACTATGTAAACCTAGTAAACTGTAAGTTTTTTTTTTTTTGTTTGGTTTTTTAACTCATTGTCTCCTAGCAGATGCCTGTAGTCATCAGTAAAATACACTGGTGTGTCCTGAGGACGTCTGCAGAAGTCAGCTACTGACTCCCAGTGCATCCTTGCAATGTCTGGAGAAGTCACTTATATATTTTAATATATAGTGTAACAGAATATAATATATATTTGACTGCATAGCACCATTGGAAAGGTAATTTTATGCTGAACAACTTTGTCACTGATATTTTGTGCATAACATGTATACTTCAGGAGTTATTTGCATTTGTTTATGGTATGGTGTGTATGGCTTATGCTGCCTGTTTTAGTGAAAAAAATATTTTTTTTTCTGTTTCAAACAGATTAAAAAAAACAAAATTACATATTATTTGCATACCACCACTGGGAAGGTTATGTTGTGCTGTACAACTTTGACACTGATATTTTGTGTATATCATGTATACTTTAGGAGTTATTCACATTTGTTTATGGTATGGTGTGTATGGCTGGCATGTTTTCCATCAAGATTCACCTAAGCAGCTTGAATAAAATTCACTTTTTTGGCACTTCAGCAGGTATAAAATAAAAACCGTATTGATTACAACTGGTTGCATAGCACCATTGGAAAGGCATTTTTGTGCTTATCAACTTTCATGCTGATACTCTATGTGTATCATGTATACTTTTGGAGTTATACACATTTGTTTATGATATGGTGTGTGTGGTTGAGATTCATCCCTCAAATCTCACCAAAGCACCTTGACTAAAATGGGGAAAAATTACGTTTTATAGTAAAAAGATATCTCTTTTTTTAACAAACATAATATTAAACCACCATCTGATGTCTGTATGCTTAATTTGGTGATGATATTTTACATATTTTCCAGCAAAAAATGGCTGTTTCCCTTTTTTAGTGGAAAAAAATTTTTAGTTTGCTCTTTCGACCAGCATAGAAAAAAAAAACAAAATTACTTATTATTACATGCATGCCACCATTGGAAAGGCAATTTTGTGCTGAATAACTCTGCCACTCATACTTTATGTCTAGCATGTACAGTTATTGAGCTATTAGCATTTGTTTGCGACATGCTGACTATGGCTTGATTTTGCTTAGAAAGGCCCAAGATTCACTGTTAAAAGTATACAGGAGATTTAGGAGGCAAATGGTGTAATCTCAGAGTGAGCCTGTGGAGGCAATGAGTTAACTAGGTTCGCCATTACTTTTCTGATGAGGGACTGTGTGAGTTGGAAGGCTTAGTTTTTTCTTGAAATTCTTGTTGGTCAAATAAAAGGTATAAAATGGGTCTATGTGATAGCAAAGAATGCCTAAAGGTGATCTCTGTTATCGCACAGTCAGAGTGCCAAAAAGGTTTTCGGCACTGACAACACCGGCACACAGGACAACGGTGCCAGGAGATATTTTTAATGCTTTCTCTGTGGGGGGCTGTGCCCTCCCACACACACTCCCTCACTGGGGGCTTTGCCCTCCGCACCCCCCTACTTAAGGATTCCCAAGTCCAGGGGGGGATGCATGTCAGGGGGGTGAAAACATTACAAAAAATAAAGGTTCAGGCCGGGTACATAAAATCGCACCAGCGCCCGAACCTGAACCCGATATCTCAGCCACCACAGCCAGTAGCTAACCCCTGATGCCACGACGCAGCTCAGCCATCCACTGCAGTACCACCCCCTACAGCCTCTCTGCGCCCTCCCAGCCCACGCTCGCCTTGCTCGCTCCACCCCCCCGCGCGCATACGCATAGCAACATCCTGTTGCCCAGTTCACCTACCCCATCATCTGGTCACCCTACCCTCCCATCGCCATGAGGGACTGCACCGGTAAGGTGTTGCAGTTATGGACTGAACCCTTCCTCATGCGCCCACCTCATGGGTTACCATATAAAATTGCCTATTTTGTGCATTTGTTTTTAACTTGTAGTTTATTGTTTTAGCAATAAAACAACACTATGTTGTGCATCTCAATATTTCTTTCTTGTATTTTTTTTGAGATTTTGACCCCAAATTGTCAACATAGTCTTATTGTGACCCCACCTTATGATCAAGACAAGTAGAGTTTTTTTAAGTCCAGTCCAAAAGGTGATTTTGTGGCATGATTGCGGAAACATGTTTTGGAGCAGATTTGGAAAAATTACACCTGCCTTGTTCATGAGGTGAGTTAAAAAAAGGCTATATTGAAAATTTGGGGTCAAACTCTGGAAAAATAGTGAAGTTATGAATAAACAGTGAACAGTTTCAAAGACCTTGTTAGTTGAGTGGTGGCAGTCACTTGTCAAAATCTACACTGAAAAGTATACAAAAAAAGCCACCTCTTAAAATGGCAGCCATTATAATCTATGGAGCACATCCCTGCACTCTTCATTTAACAATGTCATAACACGTACTAGCATGATGGCATGTCTCCAACTAAGGAACTCTACGGCTCCAACATAGAAAACTACGAGCATTTTTTCTGTATGTCACAATCCCTATCATAGACAGGTAAGCTGCCTTATATGTTTGGAGGGAGAACTTCTGAAGTGCAAACCTGCTCTTTAAGATGCCATGGTCCTCAGCATTTTACTTCTGATTGTCAATTTTGCCAAAACAGTAAAAAAGAGGTCTGAGAAAGTACAGCTGATTATGTCTCAGTCTGCCTCTGTATTGCAAAAGCATTCAGATCATGAGGGCCCTCCTCACATAGTAAACATAAGGAGTGATCCTCAAAGGACATTTTTGATTCTAGGGCTCCTGAAAAGGGGTGCTTGGAGCTGACCAAGCATAAGAAATCCCCTGATCAGGTTCTGAAACCAGATCCTGCTTTAAAAAAAAAAGCATATACATTATGTATGTCAATGCCCCTCCTGCTGAAGAAGCGATGGAGCAGTCAGTGGACAGAGCAAAAATGCCCTCTGCGGAGGAAATAACTAAAGCTTGGCCATTTTTCAAGGGTTCTCAAGCTATGGGTCACCTCATGTGCATGCTGGGTCCTCCTCAAATCCCTTCCCCCTGGTTCCTGGGGACCATGGGCTGAGTTTTTCTAATAGGAGGAACGAGGGGAAGGGGAGCCTATTGAACCAGATGGCTCCCTTTCCCAGGACTCTGGTTCCCCTCCCCGAGCTTAAACAACCTCGACATCTCCACCCAGTAATCTCTGGATGATGATGAAGAAGAGGCTAAATATTTGGACATGATGGGGTTTACCCATTTAAGAGGCTGATTTTATCTGTCCCCCCAAAAAAGAGAGCAACCTGTAAGTTATTACAGAGGAGATGGACAATAGAATCTAATAGAAGTACCAGCTGGACAGATGAGAAGTGGAGTACCTGTTCTCACAACCAGATCACAAAGGGTTGGTCCAGGCAGCTGCCTGTGGCAAATCTAGGTTCCCTTCTCTACCCAGACCCCAGATAAAGATGCCAGGTTGCTGGACACTACGGGGGAAAAAGAGGTACACTTCTGCCTCTTATTGTTTGGATAGGCTGTTTACTTGGTCTTCACTGCCCAGTACCAGAA
The DNA here is from genome assembly GCA_016271365.2 of Neoceratodus forsteri. Lineage (NCBI taxonomy): Eukaryota > Metazoa > Chordata > Ceratodontiformes > Ceratodontidae > Neoceratodus > Neoceratodus forsteri. Next base: position 285,455,970 of record CM057455.1, on the reverse strand, counting down.
AGCCCTCTGGAACTCTGTGCTGGCCATGGCTGAAAAGGCTGCTGGTGCTGGGGACCAGGCACACAGTCTGGTGGACACTGCCAGTTTGGTGCTTGATGACACCTAGTACCAGTTCCACAGGACAGCCAGTGACACTGCCTGTAGGGTCATGGCCCATGCCATCTCCTTGAGAAGATTTGCTTGGTTAAGGATCACTAGTTTGTCTCGGGACTCCCAGGCAGAAGCCACAAATTTCCCACGTGAGGATCGTTCTCCGTTGGGGACCAGCAGGGGACTATATATGAAAAAGGTGGAAGAGTTCAAAACCACCTACAAAATTAACACTGGAAAAACAATCTGCACTTCTTTCAGGCCTCATGAAAGGGGAGATATTGATAGGGGTTATTAACCTTGTGTTTTTTTTTTCCCCCCATAACCTATGCTTGCTCTCAGATGAGAGGCTATTTTGGGGGCTAGGGCAGAAGAGCTTCCAAACTGGCTGACCCAACCCCAGCCTTTAAGAATCTGCCCATACAGAACCCCTGACTTGTCGGTCCAGGTCTACCATCCATTGCCAGGGGAAGAAGGCTGGCTCACTCCTTCCAGGAACGGAGTCGCATCTTACTCAATGTGCTTTCTCACCCACAAGAAGATGGGGAGTGGCGGCCTGTTTTGGACTTAAGATTTCTTAACAAGCCCCTGAAGGAGGACACATTCAAGATGATCACCCTTTCCACAGTGATAAACTTCCCTTCGACAGGGAGGCTGGATGGGTTTTCTAGAACTGAGAGATGCGTACTTCCACGTTCCACTCAGATCCAGTCACAGGAAATACTTAAGATTCAGGTTGTCCTCTGGTAAAGTTAGAGGTTACAAGAGGGTGTGTGTGTGTGTGTGTGTGTGTGTGTGTGTTTGTGTGTTTGTGTGTGTGTATAAAAACAGTTGAGGTGCAAAGTTAAAGTACTGTAGTGCAAATTACAAATTGGAGCAAATTGAAAGAAACATTACATCAGCAAACTGAAATGATCACTGTGCCGCAGTTAAAAGTTAAAAGAAAAAAGTGTAAAGGAAAAAATAAAGAAGTAAATGGGTTAAAGGAGATAAAAGGGAGAGGAGTAGCAAGGGTAGAAGCAGTATTCCCTGTGAGAATGAGTTGCATCTTGGCTGGGCTATCCTGTGTAAGAAAAAAAGAGCCGAAGTGCTACAACATGGTGCTAGGTAAAAAGAGAGTTTTTGAATGGGTGTCTGTTTTCCATTTTAACTTTCACCCCATATACTCATCAGCCCTCTTAAAGGGACACTGTCAACCTGTTTTATATCATATTATTTCTAGGTGAAGCCCCACATTTTATGATTGTTTACCCTCTCTAAAATTCACTGATGTTGCTGTTTGTTTTGTCTGTCTCCTTGTTTAGTAGAACTGATATGCATGGCAATGTATGTTTATAAACAACCTTGTTTTGTTTACAATCCTGGTTCTGTTCTTACTGCATATTTCCTGAGCATTAGAAACACACCCAAACAGTGTAGTCGCTCATAAGAAAGAATCCTCCTAAACTCCCACTGCATCATGAGGGGCTAGACTGCTTTGTGGGTGTTCCCAAGTCCAGGAAAGAAGTGTTTGGAGTTGCTTAAGGGATGTAAACAAACCTGTTTTGGTGTGATAACACCTGTATGTTGGGCAGTCTGTTTTTCACTTTTTAAAGAAAATAAGAGTCCGAATCAAACTACCAACCATATCAGCAATCTTTACTGAATGTTGGCAGTCATAAAATATGTTTTTTAAAGTAGGGACACTTTGAGACCTAAGGGGGTTGACAGTGTCCCTTTAAACATTGAAAAGCATTTCCTATCACTTTTTTTTTTTTGGGGGGGGGTGTTCTGCCCTGGTGGAGGTGCTGTTCTTCAAATGAGCTATTAAAACTGGTTTGTTTAGCGCAGTTTTAACAATTGTCGAGGTGAAGGTTAAAGATCTCCTAGCATACATTTTTTTTATTTCAGTTTTTGCGTCTCATCTCCTTGTAACTGGGACCACGTCCACTGAAGGAGCAAAATGCTGCATCATCCCTGCCCACCCACTCACTGCTGCAAGTACACCATCTGGTTTGACTACTACTGGGCTAGGGCTTTGACTTACCCCACTATCAGGGAAGCAGAATATGTGTGCAAGGTAGAGGCAGACACTGGCATACCCTTGTATTTATTTTTTTAGAGAATAGATGCCATATTTTATCCCCTTTTTGTTCCCATTTTCAGCACTTGTAATATGCCAGGTTCCACTTGCTACTTGGGCCACACAAGGTACTACTATAAGTGCTCTAGTCCTCCCAGAAAGAGTGTATGAACCCACCCCATGGCAATGCACTCTCCCTCCACCAACAGTGAGTGGAATCCGCAGCCACATCTGGTGTGTTTAGCAGGAATGGGAAATCTTTTTGCAGTTTGATTTCATTCTATCTGCTTGTGCCCTTTCCTGTGTCACCAGTGCTCATTTCGCCAAGGAGCTCCCAGGGCGCATCCCGTCCCACCCGACTATGGTCACCTACCTCCATCGAGCCTTGACTTTTCCCCAAGCGGCAGTGGGGTGAACCTCTGTGTCTCATCAGGAGGTGTCATATCAGTGAGGTGGAACCCGAATGTACTGGAGTCCATCGCAGGTGCTTGGGCCATTTCCCAGGTTTTTCCCCAGCCCCAAGGGATGTCTCATACAAGGACTTCAAGGCGTGCTCATGCTGTGCGTGTCAGCGCAATGACTTCTGTGACATCTTGCCTTCCCACAATGTCTTGCCCTCTCACCAGCCTTCCAGCTGAACTGCTGCTTGTGCTCACCCATGTGGCAGTATTGTGACAGAGGAGGGACAATGACTCTGGCTTGGTCCTGAACCTGGGCCGCCAGCATCACGAGCAGCAGCCCTATTGCTGTGCCGATGAGCTGGTATAAAACCTTTAAGCTAAACAAAAAAACTAGTCAAACTGTGGCAGCAATGCAAAATTGCATTATCAACTGCAGCAGCTACTTGGCAATTTGAACAAAGGGCTTTGCCACTTGAATATACAAACGCTAAGCAAAACAATGATTCTGTGATTGGCAGCCTTAAAGCAGCAGCCCAATGAAATTGTTTTTCGAAAAATCTAATTTTCAACTACTGTTAATAAATATATTAGCATACCTGCTAAATCTGCTTTTCAACTGGCTTCATGTGCTTTTCACTTTTTTTTTATTTTCCATATCCTATCCCTTGTCAAGTACACAGTTCTATTTCTAAGCCATGAGAAGTGGCTGTCTTGGAAAAACATGTAAAAAAAAAAAAAAAACACTAACAAAATACTTAAATTCTCATAGAACTGGGACATTTTGCAAGCAAATAAAGATGGAATATGTCTGGAATCTTTACAGTTCAGAAAAGATAAGGTCAGATTTTTTGCCTGACATCCGCGCACTGTTGCTTAAACACTGGCTTCTGTATCCAGATCTCTGGCAACGTAGAGAAGAGGCTTCTGTATATTATGTTACTGTAAATGTAAACCTTGATTTTCATTCTGTCTCCTCTGTAGATGCTACATGTTTAAGCTGCCTCTAGCAAGTAGCAATTTGGCTAATATTTAGATAACAATTGGCAAAAAATGCTACAGATTTTTAGACTTCACGCTTAAATACTGAAGTGCTGCTGTACTAATAGCATAGAGAATAATGGATGGCCTACCATGCACCATAAACCTGTGTTGCCACAGAGGGGTTCTGATTACATTATTGACCTCAAGGGTAACGCTCAAGAGGTCTGATGCAATCAGAACCCCAAGGTAATACTGGGGGAAAGTACTCTGCTTTGAACATTGGGGAGCATGTTTGTGTTACAAAAGCATTAGGTCTTGAAACAAAAGGATGGACCACCCCCACACATAAATGCTTTGGAGTAAACACTGCATTCTGTTCTGTGGAACATTTCTTGTGAATATGACCAATAGTATGGGTTTATTTTGTAGCCGGCAGTGTGCTGACAGCTCATCTTTCCTTTCAGTACCACACCTTCATGTACGTGATCAATCATGTACCAGCTGAAAACAAGTGATCTGGCGACACTGGCAGAAACACTTTAGTAGCTTTTCAACCCCCTACACCCTCCCCCGTGTATTGATACCCTTTTGGCTGTGGGGCTGGCCTACAGTAAATGTAAAGCAAAGGTTATGGCAGTGAAACAGGTTTTTGGTCTTTACTAAAACAAGTTAGAAAATCTGTATCTGGATTTCTCAAGGATTTTTTTAAGTAAGAAGAGTGTGTTGAAATGTAAAGATTTTAATAGTTTTGAAGAGGAATTTTAGAAATGGATAGTATGTCGTACCTCTGCATGGCTATAGAGTTTGTGGATAGTGGCAGCCATGTTCTTCATGTGGAAGGTGCAAGGTGCTCAATTCAGTAGTAAGAGCTAAAGGTGCAGACCATGACTGAGCTGCTGAAAGGCTTGTGCGGTTGGGATAAAGTGGCTGGGACCATAGTGGCATTCTGTATGTATTATCATTACTATTCTTATGTAACAACTCTCTCCCGCTAACAGGGGTGAGGGCCTGTTTACTGGAATGTAAGACCATGGAGCCTACTGATTGGTAGAGCCTGACAGCCAGTGAGTAAAGCTACAGTGCTAGTTTCTGGATGCTGGCAGGTGTTTATCAAGATGGCAAAGTGATAAGAGGATATAGGTGTGCATTCTTGACACCCTTGCCTCAGGTTGCTTGCCAGGCTGGCAGAGGAGGGAAGGGACCCTTATTTGCAGCAGTGGTCTATGAAGCTAATGTGTGAGAATAGAACTCATTGTCTAGCCATCTGGTAGCCTTCAGGGACAGACATCAGGACAGCGCTGATGGCTTTGCAGAATTGGCATCTGAAGGCAGGTTAGTATAAGGACTGTCCCTCAAGGGAAGTCCCTGACAGTCTTACGGTTCATAGAGGAGCTCACTGAAGTGGGTGTTCTTCACTTTGGGGAGTGGTTTTCTTTCTGTGTCTGAGAGATGTTGCCATCTGGGTTGAAGATGGTGAGAGATCTGGTGGCCAAAGATTGAGGTACTGAACCTGATAGGAGATGGAACTACTATTTGTAAGGAGAATCCCAAGCTGGAATGCCAGGATACCAGATGTGCTGCCTCTGCTAGCACAGTGGCGTAGAGGGCTGGGGCATCCATGCCTTACCTCCTGCCATGTTGGGGACCCGTGTTCGCAGTGCGAGGGGGCCACTTGGGAGGGAGAGGATCAAGCATCCAGAGGACAGCTCTCCTCTCCTGGGGAGGGATGGGGATGGAGTCTGCTGCTTGCCTGTCCCCTAGCGGTGGCTGGGGGATGGTGCAGCAGACCCACGGATGAAGGGGGCGGATGTGGGGCGGACACCCATCATACCGCGTGCAGAAGCATGCGTGGCTCAGTCATTGGCATCATCGCACACCTCCACGACACACTCAGGGGACAGAAAGAAAAAGCGAGAACATCCTGACTGGCGAGATGATGTCGGCCTCTCGCAGGTACCACACCCAGCTAGCTGGCACCTTGTGAGAGCCTGAGGTGAGTCCAGTGGATGCCTGGATGATGGGGCTTGGGGGGCCAGTGGAGGGGGACTGGTCAGTAGGGAGAAAAGCACACAAGCTAAACAAAAAAAAAGTGCTGCTTCTGCAGGCAGTCTGAGGAGATTGCCAGCCACTCCTAGAGGGGCATACTGAGGTGCACACAGCTGTGCTGATGCCATATACACCATCCAGTGAGTAATGGCCTTGTTGATGTGAGGCACCCAGAGCTGAGATGGACATCAGCCATGACGCCTGAGTGAAAGGCACCACAAATATGCTGCCTTCTGTACACCAGCTGAACTAATGTTGCGGTATTAGTAGTACATGAGCAGTGAATGCTGTACGTTGTGGCTCAATATAAGAACTGTATCAGAAGTGAACTCCACACAGGCAAGGGTCCTGGATTTCAGGAGGGTCAATTATACAATGATGAGAGAATGCCCCAGGGATGCCTTGGAAGGTGGCAGTACTTGGGGGTGAGTGGAGGAACAGTGGGCAAAGTTAAAAGGGGCCATAATGAAGGCAACAAACCCCTGTCAGGCAGGTAAGCAAAAAGAAAAGGAGACTGCTGTGGTAGAGTCAGCTGAGAAGATAAGGACGAAAAAGCTAGCATTCAGGAGGTATAAGGAGATGCAGAAATAGAGAGGAGGAGGAGGATGGAGAAGTGTATCAAGTGAAACGGAGGGAGACAGGGAAAACCATTCAGGAGCACAAAGGTGCAAACGGAGGAGAATATGACACAGGCAGTAAAGAAAGGGGACAAGATAATTTTTCAGGTATGTTAGCGAAAGGAGAAAGACCAGGGGAGGGATTATAGGACTAAGGAGGGAAGGGGGGATTGTGTGGAAGGGACAAGAAACAATCTGACATCCTGAACAATTATTTTTGTTCAGTTTACACATAAAAGGGAGAGTGAGGAACCACAGATCGGTCTTGGGGGACATCAAAAGAATCCAAGGAAGATGTGTGGACACTAGTCCACTTACAGAGGAGACAGCCCTGAAAAAAGTGCAAATCTGAGGGTGGATGTAGTCGAGGCACAGGTCAGGAAGCATAGGAAAACTAGGAGCAGTTTCAAAATGTGCAGATAGCATTTTATTATTAGTAACAGAAAAATAAAAAAATAAAAATTGTTCAGAATAACTATTTACAATAGCAGTACAAACATAAAAAACAAGAGTCCTTCTTCTGAGTTTCTTCTTCTCAATTTCAAGTCTCTGTCTCTCTCTTGCACAAGCATTGCTGCTCTTTTTTAAGTCTAAGCCTGGGAAACTCATTAAGAAAACAGCATGCTTCTCACACAGTGTTCTTGTTCCAATGTCCTTGAAGGTGCAGCAAAAAGAACATGATGACCCAGAACTGGCCTCTTGTTTGCAAGTTTGCAAACCAGCTTCTCGGGTTAACCCCTTGAGTTCCAAATAGCTTTTTGCAATCATTTCAACAGCAAAACTATATACAGTTTTAAACAAAGGGATCACAGTATCTGTGACATTTCCACATAAAGATTTGCATATACAGTATTCTTTATAACTGCAGACATGCAAGGGGAAGAAAGGACAGAACAGCAAGGGAAGGCAGAGAGACAGTGAGAGGAGAACTGCAAAACCATCGGAGTTATCAGTTCGTAGGTCTCACAAGAAAATTTGGTTGCACAACCAGACAAAGAAGAGGCAGAAAAGGAGGATAGAACAGGCCCTTGCATTTAAACTTTCTGCATAACAAATGGGGCAGTGTCTTACTCAGCCCTGCCACACCCCCTTTTTAGCTTATCACCTTTACAGTTCAATTAATATGCAGCATAGCAAAGAGAGAAGTTTCAACTCACATTTTTTTCAACCTTCGGAATTCTCAGTTCCTGATCCATATCTTGACAGAAAATCAGCATTGACATTCTCTTTTCCAGATTTGTGCATCACTTTAAATTTAAATGCCTGTAGTGCCAGGTACCACTGTGTGATTCTAGAATTTTCATCCTTCATTTGGTTAAGCCAACAGAGGACTGTGATCGGTTACAAGTACAGCTGCTAGTAAGTAAAACTTAAAGGACTCCATGGTCCACTTTGCCGTAAAGCATTCCTTTTCAATGGTGGGGTACCTTTTCTTTGTGTCATGCAATTTCCTGTTTAAGTATAGAATGGGATGCTTTTATCCATCTATATGCTCGCTCAAGACTGCACCTAGGCCTACCTCTGATGCATCTGTCTAACAAAAATGGTTTCTCAAAGTCTGGGCTTCTTAAAACAGGGGCTGAACATAATGCAGCCTTAATGATCCCAAATGCCTCGTCCCACTCTGGAGTCCATTTCACATTATTTGGGAACTGTTTCTTTGTGAGTTCAGTGAGGGGAGTAGCTAACTCTGCAAAACTGGGAACAAATCTCCAATTAATAACCAGCAAGCCCTAAAAATTAACAGTCATGTTTCTTGGTTTTGGGGACAGTGACCTGACATGTTTCTTGGTTTTGGGGACAGGGCTGTTAGCTGCAGCTTCTTTCTTGAAAACCTCTGGCTTGACTTATCCTTTTCCCAAAACATAGCCCAAGTATCTGGTTTCCTGCATGCCCAATGCACACTTGGTAGAATTAATTGTCAGACTGCCTTTTTGATTGCTTGGATAACTGCTTGTAGGTGTTCTAGGTGGCTTTTCCAGTCTGGACTGTACACCACAACCTTATCCAGGTACACAGCTTAATAACCAGTGTGAGGTGATAAAATTACATCCATGTACTGCTGGAATGAAGCGGGTGCGCCATGTAAACCAAATGGCACGGTGGTGAACTGATAGAATCCTATAGGAGTGGTCAGTGCAGTTTTGTTTCTGGATTCTGTGGCTAGGGGAATTTGCCAGTAACTCTTGATGAGATTGAGGGTACTGGCATACTTGGCACTCCCCAGTCTGTCCACCAAATCATCTATTCCGGGCATAGGTAACTGTCAAATTCTGACACTTGATCGTTTCCTAAAATCAAGGCTAACACACCCTTCTTTTTTGTTTACAATTACCATTGGAGATGACCAGCAATTCTTGACTCTTCTATGATACCCAGTTCTTTCATATTTTGTATTTCCTTAAACACATCTTCTCTTAACCACTCTGGTAATCTGTGTGTCTTTTGTCTAATAGGGTGAACACTTCTTGTCACTATTACATGCTCGACCCCTCTTGCTTGGCCTGGCACTGTGGTAAAGGTACTATTAAATGGCTTTAGCAAGTTACCAATTTCTGAGGTTTGTTCATAGGTTTCCTATCAGGGGTTTCAGTCTCATAGTTAACTGTGCCAGTACGTCTAAGCACCTTATAAGGCCCTTGCCCTTTATTAATAGTTTATTTTCTGTAGTTGGTAACAGTAGCAAGACCTTTTCACCTGACTCAAAAACTTTTTCTTTTTTCTTCATGGTCATAATACACCTTCTGCTGGTTTTGGGCCTCTTCCTGATTACTATGGGCGATTTCAACATATTTTGCCAGAGAGAAAGTGAGAGGTGGAGAACTGTGAAACCATCAGAGTGATCAGTTCCTAGGTCTCATGAGAAAATTTGTTTGCCCAACTAGATAGAGAGAGAGAGAGAGAGAGAGAGAGAGAGAGAGAGAGAAAAGGAAAGGATAGAACAGATCCTTGCGTTTAAACTCTTTTCGCATAACAAATGAGGCAGTGCCTTATTTAGCTCTGTTGCAGTGGACAAGGCAATGGGGCCAGATGGGATGCATCCAAGGTTTTTTAGGTAGCTCAGAGGTGCTGACTGCATTTCTAACTGTCTTGTTCAGCCACTTACTGGAAACAGGAGTGTTCTTGGAGGATTGGAGGAGGGAAGATGTCTTACCACTTCACAAAAGTGGGAGCAGGGAGGATGCTGGCAATTCCAAGCCAGTCAGCCTGATTTTTAGTGGTAGGGAAATTATTGGAATCGGTACTGAAAGAAAGGATTGTGGAATATCTTGAATTCAGTGTCTTATGAGATCCAAGGCAGCATGTATTCACTAGGGGGAGGTCATGTCAAACTAATCTTATAGATTTCTTTGACTGGCTAGCAGGGAAGTAGATCAGGGTGGAGCGGTGTAATAGGTGCATGTGGCCTGCCTAGATCTCAGTAAGGTCTGCAGCACTGTTCCACATAGGAGACTTGTAAATAAGCTGGACAGCCTAGCAGTGAGTCTAAAAGTGGTAAAATGGCTAAGAAATTGGTTGAACGATAGGCGAGAGAAGGTAGTGGTAAACAGAATTCACTCTGAGGAAGGGGGTGGCTGCAAGGATCAGTACTGGGACCAGTCCTGTTTAATATCTTTATGAGTGATGTTGCAGAGGGTCTAGAAGGGAAGGTATGTCTTTTGCAGACTATACAAAAATCTGCAGTAGAGTAGACAGTCCGGGAAGGGCATAAATAGAGATCTAGGTAAGCTTAAGAAGGGATCTTGAAAGTGGCAACTAAGTTTCAATGCAAAAAAATGTAAAATTATGCACTTGGGTATAGAAGCCCAGTGTCGGAGTACAAAATGGGCGAGTGTTACTGACGACCACCAAACAGAAAAGATACCTGGGCATTGTCATATTTGATGACCTAAAGGTGGCCAAACAGTGTGGCAAGGCAGTGATGACAGCCAGTGGCATGCTAGGGTGCATAGGGAAGGGTATCACCAGCAGAAAGTGGGAGGTAGTAATACCTCTGTATCAGTCTGTGGTGAGACCCCAGCCAGAGTACTATGTTCAGTTCTGGAGTCCTTATCCCTGAAAGGACATAGAGCTGAGGCAGTTCAGAGGAGGCAACTAAAATGGTGTGGGAACTGCATCAAAAGCCCTATCAAGAGAGACTGAAGGACCTCAATATGTACAGATTAGAGGAAAGAGGGAGAAGGGGGATATGATGGAGACTTTCAAATACCTCAAGGGTATAAATAAGGTTCAAGAGGGAAACCTTTTTCAGAGAAAGGGATGCACAAGAACAAGGAGTCATGTGATGAAGCTGGAGGAGGGTAGAATCAGGGGAAATGTAAGGAAACACAGAAAGGGGTGGATGCCTGAAACAACCTCCTTGAGGAGGTGGTGGGAGCGAAACTGCAATGGGATTTAAGAAGGCATGGGATGGGTATAAGGGATCCTAAGAAGCAATGAAAGTTTGGGGGGGGGGTAATGCCAAAGAGGTAGGATCTATGATGTGACAGTAGGTAGGGAACTTGGGCAAATTAGGTGGGCCAAGTGGTCCATATCTGCCATCAATCCTATGTTTCTGTGTGCTCTTGCAAGAGACGTGTAAGTGTACGGCCCAATGGTCTAGGTTTCCACAGCTGTGCCCTCTCTCTGTCCTTGGAGGTGGGTGAGCAGAATGTCTTCACAGCCGATGCCAGTGCTGCTTCATGGTTGTCCAGTAAAGGGTTAATGAATGCCAGGTGGCTCACTCCCCTGTTCCCCCACCCACTGTGCTAAATGCTCATCACTGCAGTTCACTTGACCTAAAACGCTTCAGGTGAGGTTTGAGGGTTAGAACTCCAACCTTGGTCTCCTGGGTGGTGGACTGCTTTTTTCTTTTCTGCTGCTGTGGCAAGACACCCTTGTAAATGTGCCCAGAATGCCATTGGTCTTAGTGGTTTACATCTTGCTCAGCTTGAGGATACTGTGCTATTATTTGTGAGTTTAAGCTGCCACTAGCCAAATAGCATTTGTTAAACATTTCGTATTTTGCCATAAAACATTACACCGATCAAGTAGTCAAACCTAGCTAGCGCTCCCCCTATACTGGGGATTGACAGCAATATGGTGGGTAAAAATAAGGTTGAGGTTCAAAAAGGAGTAGTGGAAGAGGCAAAGGAGGGAAGGCTCTCAGGGTCTGCAAGCGATAGGAAAAATAAGGGAAGGAGTGCAGGCATAGGACTTACAATACAGCCAAATAGGATCTGGGGCTAGTTGGAGGGTCTGCCTTAATGAGAGGAGTCTGGGTAATAAAATCAGTGAGCTACATGCATTGGTGGCAGACATTGAGGCAGACTGTGGAAACTGGGGTTGGGTCCAGGATGCCCTCTTGTATGTATGGTGTATCTGGGTTTTGTCATCCAATTGTACCAAACAGAAACTAGAACATGAATATTTTGGATGAACTTGTTCTTGGAAAACTTATTTATTTTCAAGTGGCATAAGTCTTGAGGGCAACAGTTGTGTGGCCTCACCACTTCATCAGGCCCTTCTGTGCTTCTAGATTATAAACAAAACATTGTTTAGTCCTTGAGTTTTTCTTCAAAAAATGTTTTCCATTTTAGTTTTTAGTGATAAAGTGTTGCCCAGAATACCATCACATTACACTGAAATGCACTTTTTCAGGGTTAGCTCTCTAGTAGTAAGAGCTTTGTCAGCCAGGAGAGATGGTGGGAAGTAAGGTGAACCATCACCCCCTCCTGGATGCACACCCTGCAAGGGGATTTGACAAGGAACAGGTGAGGAATGTTGGGTGGTAGTTGGGGGACAGAATAACTGGCTCTGGCACGTAAGAGGGGCTGAAATAAAAGGGAGGTAACAACTGCATGATGCAGATGGAGTTGAGAAATTGAAGAGAGAGGGGGTGGAGGTGGAGGTGGGAGGCAAGCCATAACCATCAGGAGCGCTTTACCTAAGAGTAAGAACACACTGCTTGATGCAAACCCAGCCAGTGCTATATGCTCTTGGTGCACCAAGGAAGGGGCAGAAGAAGGGGGATTGAAGTCAGTAAAATAGGACTGTGGGGGGGGGGGAGGTAGTGAAAGAGATGTGGGTCAGGAGCAGTTGCAGGATACAGAAATGTATGTGGATCAGGAGCAGTTGCAGGATGGAGAAGTGTAGTGTTGAAGAAGATAGGACAATGAGTTATTAGACAGGGCAGAGCGGATATCCAAGGGGAAGGAGTTCCAAATGTTTGGAAAGTGATAGGAGAAGGCAGCTCTCCCTGAAGTGGAAATTTGGGCTGGGAGGGTGAGGGTCCTATAGGGGGAATTATGGAGTGAGTAGGCAGAGGGGAAAGTAGGGTGATTAGGTAGGGTGGAAGGGAGCCAAGGCAGAACTTCCCAACTAATGAGGCATGTGGGCAAGATGACTAGCCCCAAGAGGGGAAGGAGAGAAAGTGTAGAGAGCACAGTAATGTGTACTTGGTAGAAGGGGTGAAGAGGGTGTCCAGTCTGGTAAGGGTGGACTTAGGGACAACACTATAGACTATGTCTCCAAAGTCAAAGACAGGGAGGATCATCTTCTAGATGATCTCCTGGCAGGCCAGAGTGGGAAGGCAGCCACAATGTCTGTACAGAGTGCCTAGTTTGGGAAGTAGCTTTCTGTGGATTGCATCCACGTGATCAGCAAAGTCAGGATTCCAGTCAAGCCAGAGCCCAAGGTATTTGAAGGAGGAGACATCTGCCAAGATGGACCCCTCGAAGGTATGGAAGGTAGGGGTGGCAGTATACCTGGTGAGCTTTTGCCTGGTGCCAAAGGTTATAGAGACTGTCTTTTTGGTATTTAGTGATAGCTGATTTGAGCAAAACCAGCGTTGGACATTATTGAAGTCCATCTGGAGGCTGGTTGCCACATCAAGAGGGGGAGGTACTGAAGACATACAAAACAGTATCATCTGCATACATGTGGATATCAGCTGTAGGACAGGCTGTGGGTAAGTCATTTAAAAATATTGAGAAGAGTTTCAGTCCGGGTACTGAACCTTGAGGGATTCTGGTGTTTATGCGTAGAGGGAGGTGAGGGAGTTGCCTATCCTGACTGCTTGGGTCCTACCCAGAAGATAGGAATGGAACCAGTGAGTGGCTGTCTTGGAGAGTCCAACTGATGTAAGCTTGTTGAGGAGAAGGGTATGGGCAACAGTGTTGAAGTCTAGCCAGATTGACAAAGATGGCAGACGTGATGCGTCCCTGATCCATGCCAGAGAGAATGGAGTCAATGAGCTGAAGAAGGGAGGTCGTGCTGGAGTGGGCCTTGCAGAAGTCAGGCTGGAAAGGGGTGAAGAATGAGGAGGAGGAGGAGCTAAGGAAAGTAGAAAGCTGGGCCAGAACCAGGTGCTTTTGGAGTTTTGCAAAAATAGGGAGCAGAGATATTGGGCAGTAGTTACCTGGGTTAGAGGAGTTGCCGCCCTTGTGAAGAGGCATGATGGTGGCCAGCTTCCAGGCGTCCAGGACAGTGGCAAGTGTAAGGGGGAGATTCAGAAGGGTGGAGGGTGGAAGAGCAATAGCATGGGCAGAGAGGTTGTTGTATTTGGCCTTCCCTGAAAATTCCATCCCGGAAGGCTGGGCAACCCTCAACATTTGGACAGCATGCAGGTTATGTCCTTAAGAAATCAAAGACAGAAGTTCTTAAATTCCATTACACACCTTCAGTGCATGACATGCAATGGCTACTGGTCAATTGAGTGAAAAAAAAAAATGTAATATTTGGGGATCCAGATCCACAAGAACTAATAAAATTATTTGAGGTCCATCGCGCAGTGCTCACTTAAACAAAAAGTGCAGGTAGATATTGGCCGCTGGTCCCTATACAATGTCCCAATGTATTCCTGTATTCATTCAATTACTATGAACATTCTCCCTTGCTTCTTATATCTATTTTAGTGTATCCCAGTCATTCTTAACGGACAACCCTTTCAACAATGGCAACAAATTTATATCTAAATATGTTTGGCCTCCAAATGCCCCAGACTTACATTTTAACAGCTACAAGCCCCCAAGGCCTTGGGGTGCAGAGCCTTGCCTGACCTAGAGAATTATTATCTTGCCACCCACCTCCATAATGCACTTGTGTGGCATACCCCAGACTACAAAGCTAACTGTAAGTTGACAGAGCTATGGGAGGAGGCAGCGCTCCCTTAACAGCATGTACAGTGGACCTACTTTTTAAGAAACATAATGAGGACCTGTCCCTCCTCTCTGTATGGAATACCCTCCACGGAGTGTACCACCTGTGGGGAAAAATGTAATATAGGACCCTTACTGTGGCCCTTTCATTTGTTTTGGTGGAAGTGACTCGCGATTCCACCCAGCGCTACTTGACCTAACTTCTAGGAGGTGGTTTCGAGTGGGTTTTTTTCTTCCCAAGCCAGGTCATAAAGGGAGACACCCTTCTGGACTTCCATTCACTTCAACAAACTTTCCCAATCCCACACACTTACCACTTCAGATTTCTCCAGTTGCATACCTACATACAAGGACAGCGTCTTGACCCTAAATAACTTGACAGCAAAACTTAATCATAGTCGTAGATGCAATCCTAAAGCATACCATATACAGAGGACTGATATCTGCTCTATATAAAGCAACTAAGCCACTACATGGTGACCAGGCACTCAAATGGCACAAAGAGGCCAATATGAAACTCTCAGAAACTGACTGGCCAAAGATCTTTCAGTCTGGTTTGAGAACTACTTGCTCTCCACAGTGGCAAGAGTTTTCCTGGAAAGTCAGGGTCCGCTTCTTTGACACACCGGTTATACAGGTCACATGGGGAACCTGCTTCTCCTTAGCTTGCTGGAAGGGATGTGGTGAAACCCTAGTGACCCACACTCATCTTCTGGGAGTGTCCCTTATTGTCTGACTTCTGGCAATAGATTTAAAACCAAGTTATCAGCACTTTTTCGTAGTTGAAGCCCCGACTGTTTTTGAGAATGCCATTCTTGGTCTTCCACCAACTGGTTTGGTGGGCCAGGATACTTTATTTATAGAATATTTTGTTGGCTATGGCACATAAGGCCATTACACAGCAATGGCTTCAAATGGACCCCACCCCCAACAATTCAATCCTGGCTCTCCATAGTCCAAGACATTTAGTTTATGGAGGAAATTATGTATAAAATGAACCTCCGAACACATATCTTCAATTGGTGGTGGACATGTATGGGTATTGGGTGATGCTCCCCCCCCCCAATCCACCACAGCCTCACATGTGATACACTTCCATCAGCTCAGTAGGGACCCCAGTCAGGCCCATTCCATTTTATTCGGACATGGCCTGGAAAGCCGAGGGAGGAGGAATGGGGAGAGTACCAATTAAAACTAGTGAAGCAGCGACCCATCGTGGAGGCAAAGGCAGACTCAGAGCTGCGTATTGTGGAAGGGATCAAGGGTGTTGAAAAACAATTTTTTAAATATATTAAGGAAAAAAAGGAAGTGGGAAGTGGGTAGGGTACTAGAGGAAGATGAACAAAAAGCAGTCATTCTTAATGATAACTTCTGCTCTGTCTTCACAAGGGAAGACAGTGGGCCCCCTGCCTGAAACTGGCATTAAGGTGGCTGTCAGTGGCATTCCTGAAATGAGACAGCCAGAATTAAACAGAGAAAGATTGCAGAAGGGGCTTGAAACCCTAGAAGTAAATAAATCCCTAGGGCCAGCTGGGAGGCATCCAGAGGTGCTCAAAGAGTTCCAGACTCCCTGAGAAAGCTGCAGTGAGCAAAGTGCTGGAGTAACTACTTCTCTGAAAGCAGCCTGTTTCTGTGATGTACCATTCAGTTTGTGAATTTACTCAACAATAAATTTGAGTTTGATTTATTGGAACGTTCACTTTGGAACACAGTTCTGCACCACATTGTGCTTCTGAATGTGATAAATCTTTGGTCTCTGTGTGCTCAAGGAGTTAGCTGCAGAACTGACCGAATCCCTAGTAGGACTATTTAGTAGCTTAGTTCAGACAGGGGTGGTTCTGAAAGACTGAAGGGTAGTTGATGTAGTCCTGCTACACAAGGGGGGAGGGAGACGAGGGACAACCAGGGAATTGCAGACCTTTCAGCTTTGCCTCTGTAGTGGGTAAACTGATGGAGTCCCTGATCAAAGAGGACCTTATGGACTACCTAGAGAGCAATGGTCTACAAAATAGCAAGCGACATGGGTTTTTGGCATGGAGGTCTTGTCTGACCAACCTAATAGTTTTCTTTGATTGGATAATAAAGGGCCATGGTTTGGATTTACTGTACTCTGATTTCAGCAAGGCGCTTTACTCAGTGCCACACAGAAGATTGCTGGAGAAGTTGGAGGACCTGGGCATGGCTACGGAAATAGTTAGATGGGTAGGAAGCTGGTTGAAGGAGAAACAGCAGATGATGGTGGTGGTAAATGGAGTCAAGTCGGAAGAGAGGGTGATCAGAAGTGGAGTGCCGCAGGGATCTGTTCTGGGTTCTGTCCTCTTCAATATCAATCAATCAATCAAACAAAATCTTTTTTTAACCAGGCGAACATCATTGAGCGGAGCTCATTTGCAAGATGGACCTGATTAGAACAAGGCCAGGGTACAATAAGGCAACATACATATGTATATACACATTAGTACAAATGGGTACAAAAAGGTCATGATAAGGTGTAGGAAAAAAAAAAAACAAAGAACCATAACAAAGGAGAATCCAATTACAAAATTGCAGACACACCATTAGCAGCATGACACAAATGAATATATGTAATAAGGTCCATTTACATGATACAACAATACAAATATATACAAACTTGCCAGGAGCGATAATAAACACAGCACATGAGGCAAACGTAAACAGTCAGCTAACGGAAGGTGGGGGGGACCAGGTGGAGAGTGGAAGTACACAGAGAAGGTTTTCGGGGGAGGGGTGTAACTACTGTGATTGGGGATATGATAGAGAGGACTGGTGGGGGACAAGGAAGGGCTGGGAAGGGAGGGGCAGGTGCCACTGGAGAGGGGATCCGAGGTAAGTTGCATCTCTTTCTAGATGACAGGAAGCTCTGTTGTAGGAGATAACAATGAACGGATCAGGGAGATGCAGAGGGATCTACAAAGGCTTAGTACATTATTAACCAAAAGCAAATATCCACACAAGTCTGCTGTGTTAACAAAAGGCTTTATTAGAAAAGATTCCATTCGGCTATGGCCTGCCTATGTTTGATTGGGGCGGTAAGTTTTTTAATCTTTTCAAAATGAAGCCTTTTGTTAACACAGCCGAGGTGTGCGGATATTTGCTTTTGGTTCATTTCATTATTTTATATCCAACACCCTCATAGCAGTGGAGCTGTATTGCTGCAAACTTAGTAAGTTTATTACATAGTTGATCTCCCTGCTCATTCTGTTTTGATGGATCCAGTTCTTCTTCCTGTGCCTAATTAAGGAAATCTTATGTCTGGTATTACGCATTTTGGTTCTGGTTTTATGTATCTGTTGTTCCTATGCTTGATGTTCTGTATAGATGCATAGAATTTGATTGTAGAGAAGGACTGTATGGCCCACCTAGTCTGGCCATTTTTCCCTACCTACATTAGCGCTGTAGGCTTTCCTTTCCAGTATGATTTCCTTGTACCTTTCCCATGCAGTCTTGAACCCCACCACTGTTTTGCCCCTCCATCTCCACTGAAAGGCTGTTGCAGGAATCTGCCACTCTTTCTGTGAAGAAGTACTTCCTCACATCTCTGCTGAATCTAGCCCCCTTCAGCTTCACAACATGTCCCCAGAACACTTTTTCTTTTCTGAAAAAAATACTTTTGTACGTTATTTACCCTTGTGAGGTATTTAAAGGTCTCTGTTATATCCCTCCTCCCTCCTCTCTTCCAGGGTGTACATATTGAGGTCCTTTAATATCTCCTCGAAGGGCTTTGATGCAGACACTGCACCATTGAACTTGCACTCCTCTGGACCATCTCTACTCTATGACCAACTGGAGATCAGTCCCCAGAACTGGACATAGTATTCTATGTGTGGAGTCTTACCAGTGATCTATGCAGGGGCAACATCACCTCCCTCTTTCTGCTCGTGATATGCCTCCCTGTGCATCCCACCATCCCACTAGCCCTCCCAGGTGCATTGTGGTGTAACCCCTCTACAAATGGGGGTTCCCAAAATCTTCCTTGGGTGTGCCTAAATGCCCACTCCCAGGCTGATATCCTGTGCCTTAGCATTTTAAAAGTGTTTGTATGTGAGTGACCTGTTAGCCTCCATGCCTGTCTCTTTAAGAGCTGCCTATAACGTGGTGCTTATCTAATCTGGGAGGGGGCTGAGTGTTTCTATGCTAGAGTCCTGCCGGGCTGCCAGATAATCGCTCCATTCTGCCAACACTATATGCGCAGAGGGAGCTCTTTTAGAAGCCGTACCTATTTGCTGATTATCTATTGTAATAGTAATTATATTGTAGTTTGTCTAACCTGCCTTCTTTGCAGCGTGGCCAGTTCCGTTTATCACCACCACCTTGGTCCTGGACTGCTAGAATGACCCAATCAGTACCTTTGGGGACCCTAAAATGGAGTCTATCCCCAGGGGTCTTGTGGGAGTGAATTTCTGTAGGAATTGTAGTTTTGAGACTTAGGCACCTAAATGCACCAGGAGGGGGAGCCCTTGCTTTGACAGACAGATGAATCAATGAATTGAACCTTTTGGACAGAAGGGAAATTCCCAAGCTGCCTGCTGCAATATGTCAGTCTGGACTTAAAGTTTGGAGAGTGAACAGCTCAAGTGATTCTAGCAGCATCTCCTGCGTAGTTCACTTGGGAGATTGGTGGAAAGGCTGAGTTTGGCCTGCCTGCCTGCCTGCTTTCCCTCAAGAGGGAATCCTCTGAAGGCTTAGCAATTGGACTGTATCCGAACTGGAGTGTGATAAAGCCACTGAAGAGGGACCAGATTTAAACCTGAAGAAGACTGAAGATTTGCTGTATGCGATCAGCCTGTCAGGACATCCATTCACCATAGAACTCCTGGTTTTGCTCAGAGACACTGGTATTGCAACTGGACTGCTATCCGTTTGGTGGTATGGTGATTGCTTTACTATAAATGTGCTGTAACCTGCTAGTGGGTCGTGATTTGGTTCCCCACTGTTTAATTGTGCCTTGCTTGCTGGAAGCTGCATCCAGCACCTACCGGACTGAATCTGCATTCTTCTCCAATTGGTCTGGGCCTCCACACTTTGGCCCAGCCAGCTACTCACGCCACAGAAAAGACCATCAATGAGAGACCTACCTGGAGATCAGCTCCCTGCTCAACATCATTAACAGGAACAACACCATGGTGAATCGTGTGGGCCCTGCTTCTCCTGGCAAACCAGTGTAACCCCTTTGTTACCCGGGGTTACTAGAATCCCAGTAAGACCTAGTGGTAGGCAGGGAAGGCAGCTTGTGAAACTCCAGTTAAATGGGTTTCACACTGTCTCACTCTGTCTCACTCTGTCCTCAGTCACAGCTGAGACTTGAGAGATGACATCACTATAGAACTGTCGCAGCTGCATGAGCCACTTTGGAATCTACAACTCAGGGAGTGAGTTTAGAACTTTGGGAAATTCAAAGTCAGTCTTCAGTTTGTCCTAACAAGAAGGAAGCATTAGTCTGTTGTTTGATCTCTCACTAAGAAAAAGGAAGTGTTCCTGTGTTTTACCTTTTTAAAGTGGTGGGACCGCCTCCCTGGTCTCAGTGCCCCCCTCCCTCTGGGGGGGGGAGGAAAAGTTCTCTGTGGGTTCCAGGGGCAATCCCCTTCTCCCATCATGGAAGGAAGCTGCCTGATTTTGTTTTGTCTGTTCTCGTATAACAGCAAAGGTTCCAGTACTTCGCCTGTGGGGCACCTGCAATGAATGGGTGAGTGTTTGGCTCCATTTGAAGGGGCAAACAACTTCTTTTCTTCAGTTGGGAAATAAATGTGGACTGCTATTTGGGAGGACTGTGTCAGCTAGGACAAACAAATAGAGCAGTCAAACAGTTTAAAGTTTTAAATGGATTTAAAGTTCGCTGTAGAGGGGGTGCTTCAGGTCATCCACCATTCAATCTACATTTTAAAGTCCTAAAGCTTCTGTGTGTATCCAGAGAAATGGTCGGGTATGGGCTGTGGGAGCTGAAGGTGGGAAACCCCCCCCCCCCCATCTTTAGTAACCAGGTCCACCTCTACGGATTTCTTCTGTGTTTTTGCTACTTGCCTTATGCACTTGGCCAGTGATGGGGTGGGTACCCAGACGTGTGGCCAAACTTGAAAATCTCTAGGAGTCGCAGACTTAAGTGTGTGGGGAGCCACAGGATGGGAAAATTACCCTGTAGGATGGGAGTCTCCTTGTTTGATGGGAGTTCGATTGGAAGTAAGAAAACAAATCTCTCTAGGAGTCACAGACTCTAAGTGGTGTGGGGAGCCACAGTTTGGGAGTCTCCTTGTTTGATGGAACGTCTTTCCAAGTAAAGTTTGGGTTCATTCTTCAAGTGGACCATCAGTCGAGTGGCCGTCAGGGGAGCCGGGCCAGTTGGGCTATGTATCCAATGCGCATGCAAAGTCTGGGCTGAGTGCCTGGTGGGTCCAAAGCCAGACAACTGTAGTAATGTGTTCATTCCTCAAATGGACTGCTGTGTTAACCTCTAATCTGCACATACAGTAACGTAGCCCTTTGGGGGACCATGCAGTGCTTTGTTTATGTTCAGTTAGTTAATAAATAAAGCCACACTGAAAAATCCCAATTCTGGTTCTGGACATTACAGTTATTGCTTCCTGTAGTTGGATTTACTTGGGTGCCCCTGTGCAGAGTAGCCAAACCTAGGTCCCTTGTGCCAGGTAACCTCATCCTTCCCCGAACCCAGGTCCCCCACCAGGTATTGCTGCCAAATGCCAACAGCATGCCACCTGTTGTTTTTAGTACAAAGGCAGGGGTGGGGACCCCCGAATGTTACACCAGCAAGTCATCCTGCAGTCTCCATTTCATCCATCCTGTACTGGGTAACATGAGTAAACACCAGGGTAGCTCCCTGCAACAACAGCTCAATCACAGTGTGTCATCTGATTTAATTGTTTTGTCTAATCATCACAAACTGAGCCTCCTGGCTCCGGATTACAAATTTTGTGTGGTTGTGCATGCCTTTTCTTTTCATCACAGGGCCCCAACCAGCTGCGATGCTGGCCTAACTCGGGCAACACATCAGGCTAGCCTATCTCACCAACTGGGTACCCAGCGAGTGTGTGACTGTGTTGAGGGACTAAAAAATGCATGTATAATTGCCTGACTAGATCAATTATAGAATTAATCAACCGGATTACGCCCCTCTCTTGTTCAAGTCCCCTGAATAAATCGGATCTAACTCTTTTTGCATCTAATTTGACTGTGGTTCTAGTTTGTATCAAAAGCACTGTATTGTTGTTGTTTGTTATGCCTAACCTTGTTTTACAGGGGGTCTCCAGGGTCGAACTGGTGGAACCAGCCCTGGTGGTAAGTGCAAACAGTGTGGGGATTTGTAGGCTAAATAGGGGCTACTGTGAAAGTGTTTGTTGCATATTGTCTAGGCCACTAGAGGGGAGAAAGGGGGGATACAGTGTCCCGGAGGGCTGTACCCAGGTTAGTCTTGTTACTAACAACCCTGTCCTCTGGGTGGAGGCACCTGTTTCAGTACCCAGGCCCTTAACCTGCAGCTAGCCACGCAGGCAGAGGTAGTAGCCCTTCGGATAGTGCCACCTAGGGATTACAGTTGCATTGCCTGGCCACCTTTAGGTCATTAGGTATGAGAGGAAAGGGCTTTCCTGGTCCTGTTAGTGGCAATGCCATGCATGGTGTGGTTGCTTCTGTAGCTTGTTTTTGTAATGTCTCAGTTGCTTACATATGTTCTGCCTCCACATTGAGTTCTGCCTATACTTTTTTTTTCATATAGGTTTTTATTCCTCCTGGCAGGACAGGCAACTTAAATCAGCCCTGTTTCTATCATCTGCAGCTGTCTCCAGCATTCCCTGGCATCCAGGGCTGTATCCCTGGGGTTGCCCTCCACCCCCTGTGGAAGAGAAGGACTGCTCCCCCCCCGATCAACACATCCAGATTCTCCCTGGACCCGGAGCAATGGAGTGGGCCGCAGTGTGATGGACAGTACTTAGTGAAGCCTGTTCTCCACCTTTTTCCTGAATTTTTCTCCCTGACTCCATGAATGTGCAGTGAGAATATTGTGTGAGCTCCGCCTCTGCAGAGACATTCCCGGCACTCTGTGCGTGAAGCCTTCCGCACGTCGTGACTGACATGCACCCCCAGCTAGATTCCTCCAGGCAGTGGTGATGCAGCAAGTTACAGACACCCCTCTTCCTGATGGAGGAGAGCTGTCCTTCAGATGCTCAAACCTTCCTCCCCCAGCTGACCCCAGCAACCCCATGTCCCTTCCCAAACATGGTCGCTGGAGTGGCAGGAGGTAAGGTGCTTTACAATGCCTCAGCCTTCTGTGCCACTGAGACATTTATGTCCGTACTGTAAACATTAGTTTGGTCCTATAGACTGGCTGGCTTTGGCCTTACTGACCTTCAAAGCCTTCTTTCTTAAAGGCCTGTTGGTCTCTTTCATGTGGCCTTCTTCCCACTGTACCTTATTCACTGCTTTGGAATCATTCCAGAGCTGTGGCTCTATGAAGGAGATGTCCTTGAAGAAGACAGATCTACGAGAGAAGAAATGTCAACCGCAGAACATTCTGTAATTTGTAATTAAAGAAAATATCAGCTTGCAGGTCAGCAGAATTAGTCGGATACAGTCTACTATACTGAAGTTGACATTAAATAAAAAACATATTTTTTGCACACGAGTGCAAATTGGGCGCAGCCCCAAACTTTGTTCTGGAGCCCTTAGCCTTCTTTAGAAAATGGGCTAAGAAATCTCTGAGCTCTGATTGGCTGATAGCTCTGGCAAGGTGGGCATCTATCAGACAATAGAGCCCAGGTTAAAGAATGTGCCAGCCCAATCGACCTGATTGCCAGTATCAAGGTGCCAATTTTCAAAAGCAAATTCCACCATGTTTTTCCTTCTTGAATAACAAGCAAGCGAGAGCCACCCCCCCCAGAAAAAAAAACTGTGACCAGACACATGGACACTCACAGCACTTAACACACTTCACATTTCATTTAACATGTCACACAGCCCTTTCTCCTGTTTATTTCCCAGAAACTGAAAGTCCTGGTGCTCAGTCATCCAGTCTTACCCCGACTGGTCTGTGTGGCACTTGCTCTCCGCTGACACATACAGTATAAGCGGGACATAGTATAGAATGCTACACATTTTTCAAAACTTGTTTTTGTAAAAAAAAAAAAAAGAAAAAAGTGGCTTTCTTTTGTTCAAAAGTGTAGCGCTAGCATGTCGCGTGCTCAGCGCTGTCAGCTTCCCAGCTCGCCTTGACTGCAGCCCCGTTCGACCCAAGAACAAAACAGTCATTTTCTTTTTAATACTACACCCCGAGAACCAAAATGGGCAGCTGGTATAAAGCTTTTAATCTGCCTGCAGGTGAGATGAGGGAGGGGATCTCCTGGATGAGAAATGTGCCACTGATTTTTAAGAACAAAACTCTCATTTTTATACTGCACCCCGAGAACTGAAATAGGGAGTCGGCATAAATCTTCATCTGTGGGCAGGCGAAATGCAGGAGGGGGATCTCCCTGACCAGAAATGTGCCACTGATGGTTTTTTTTTTTTTTTTCCTAAAAAAAACTCAGCCCTTTCCCTCTAAAACAAACAAAAAAACGACTTTTACAAGAAAAGCAGGAACGCTGCAGCACAACGCCTGCTTAGTGCTAGTCTGACCTCCTTATGTTGACTAAACTCCCACTGAAGCAAAACACAGAAATACCACGGAACAACATTTTTTCTTTTCTTTTATTTCTTTTTTGTAAAAAGATAGCCAGTTACCTAACCTTCCTTCAACCTCCATGTCTGTGCTTCCTTTGTAGTCTGCTCCATTTTCTTACTGGAACTCCCTATAAACTATGGCATCCAAGCACATGACACACACACACACACACACACACACACACACACACACACTTCAGTGATCAATTTGGAGCCTGGACCAGCTGCAAGACAGCAGAGAACAGTAAAATAATAAAGAAAAAAGCAGATTGTAAAACACTACAGAAAAAAAGCACTTGGCATACAAGAATACAGTACTCTTTACTGGAAAGCCATGTAGAGGAACTATTTTAGTACAAAACTCATATTAGACTAATTATTTAATTACAATTTCTTTTATTACATTTGTTTTTTTACTCTGCCCATTTTCTAAGCGCAATAATACCCTCCAGGGTGGGCGGTATTGTGTTCTACCGGACCTTCCAGGGGCTATAAGGCCCTCCGCGGGTGGTCCAGAATAGCACAGTACCACCCACCCTGTCGGGTATTATTGCTTACATGGGACAGGCTTGGACTCTTTGGATAGAATCAAGATCACTCAGCATCCAGTCAGAGTCCATAAGACAGTGTGTTTAATTGACTTCAGTGTCCACTGGTAGCATCAGTGGTAATTGTCGTGGGAATTTCCCATGCTTTTTTCCAGTTTGAGATTTTTCTGAACTAATTCAGGTGTTCAGTAGTTTTTTGTTTTTTTTACTTTTTCTGATCAAGCTGCAGTGGCTGTTTTCCTCTGATCTGGTAATTTCCACAGTTCTATATTTATTTTCTTGACATTGGCTTCAAAAGATTTTCCTGGCAAGAAACTAGTTTTCTTTTCCAAATCTGGGTTTTTTAAACATTACAGCTAGAAAGAAGCGGATACTAAATGGCTGATTGGCAAGATCAGTCTTTGTCCTTTGCCATTATAAACTATTTATGGCAGGGAGGTCTTGTCAGATGAACCTATTGTGACGGTTGGCCAGCTGGTTCTGATTGCTCTATGATTTTTGTAATATAAAAAATGTAGAGTGTGATTGTCTCTCATGAGACATCCTGTGCTCCTGGGATGACCCCCCAGGTTTCAGTTAAAATGACAGGATATATGTTAAACAGCAGAGCTCTGTAATGTGATTAACTTCCAAGAAGTCATATTTTATAGCCTTGTTTATGATCTGTGTTGCTTTGAAGCCAGGAACTAAAATATCCATTTTATGACGTCTTCAAAGGATGGGCAGTTAATTTCAACTGGTGCTAAAAGAAGCTATATGACATCTAGGTGAGAAAACTGCAGAGTTGTAAAAGTCCTGTGATATCTTTGAAAAGCAGGAAAGCACACTAGATCAAAGGAAAGACTCAAGATCAAAGAGTCATATTGGGAAATGAGTTTTTGCTGATGTCACCTTATTTAATATACCTCCTGAGTGATGGGACATCCTGTGTATTAATTTTTATATTTAACAGGGAGGAGCTTGTTGACATCATGGGTGAGGCAGGTTCAAAGACCGTTTTAAACTATTCTGTGACTGATCTTTAGACACATTCCTGTTGGACTCTGAAACAACAACATCTAACTATAAGCACTGTAAGAAGGTAATGCATTAGATAGACAAGTCTAATTGTATTGTGGTAGGAGTTTGTTTGTACTTTTTCCTTGTTTTCTTTTAAGTGATTGTATGATTTGTAATATATGGTTCTGTGTTTACATTTTACATATTTTTTTTCCATTTTTAAGTAAATCTTTATTTAAAGAGACTGCCTGGTGTGCTTTCGGAATTCTTTCTTTTGCATGTGATGTAGAGATGGTTAAAGTTGACACTGTTCGTAAGCTTAATGGTAATACCAAACTGGGAAAAGGTAAAAATTTTCCTAAGGTCTTTCAGAGAGTTTTTAGGGTTCATTTTTGGATACCTGGTTAGGTGCCCTTAGGCGAAAGATATCTGACATTCCCCGAAGAGCAGAATTATCTGAGCCTGTACATTTGGGTATGCTAGTATATGGTTCACAGTTTGAATCCCTCCAGAACTTGAGACCAAAGGTGATTCGGACCCACAAACAGACAGGAGGGTTATCCTGTTCTATTAACTTTTCACAATACTGTGCTCAGAGGTTGGCACTGTGGGAGCAGAGGGCCTGATCTGCTGAGTGGGTTTGTGACACCTATTAGTTTTCTTTGACAGGGTGACAAGGACATTTGAAAGGGGCCACATAGTGGATTTACTCTATTTTGATATCAGCAAGGCCTTCAACTCCGTGCCTCATGGGCGACTGCTGGAAAAGATGGAGGATCTGGGGCAGCAGGGGACATGGTAAGAGCGGGAGAAAATTGGCTGAGGGGCAGACAGTAGAGGGCTGTGGTAAATTATTTTAAATCAGAAGAGAGGGAGGTCACAAGTGGAGTACCACAGGGATCTGTCCTTGGGCTGGTCCTCTTCAATTTGTTCATCAGTGACATTGGAGAAGGAAGCCAGGGCAGGCTGTGTCTCTTTTTAGATGATGTAATGTTTTGTGGGAGAGTGGACAGTGCTGAGAGGATTAGGGAGATGCATAGTGGCCTGTATAGACTGGAGAAGTGGTCTAAGAGTATAGCAGGGTGAAATTCAACATCAGCAAGGTGATGCACTTGGAGAGCAAGAACCCCAGCACAGAGTGCTGGATGGAAGGGGTTACACTGGGCACTACATCAAGGGAATGGGACCTAGGAGTCATTATTAGTGACTCCCTAAAACAATGAAGCCACTGCAATAATGGAAAGGCAAGTAGGATGTTATGATGTATTGATAGTGGTATTGACAGTAAAAGAAAAGAGGTAATACTACCCATATACAGATCAGTGGTAAGGTTGGACCTGGAGTAGTGCACCCAGTTCTGGAGTCCTCACCTCAGGAAAGATAAGAACAGAATAGAGATGTTGCAATGAAGGGTGACCAGGATGATACACTGCCAGCAGGATTAGCTCAAGGCATTAAACGTGTACTCATTGGAGACCACACGGGAGAGGGGTGATATGATAAAAGATCTTCAAATTCCTGAAAGGAATAAAGTAGACTGTGAGGAGTTACTTTGCACACGCACACAAGTTTGAGAGCACAAGGACACGAGTGGAAACTAGCAGGTGGAAGGTTCAACAGGGTTATGGAGAAGTATTATTTTATGAGACGGCGGAATCTTGGAACTGTCTGCTGGCTGAGGTGGTAGGCACCAAAACAGTAAAGGGTTTCCAGCCTGGGTGGGACAGAGTGAAGAACGGTATAGTGGTTACTCAGTTCCGTAGTAGTAGTAGTAGTAGGGAGGGGAGGGTAATAAGGTGTGGGTAGTGACGGATAGTACCCTGGATGACAGGCCCTGGGGATTGATGGGGAACCACGGGCAGACTGGATGCATCATCAGTCTTTTTCTGCCAGCATTGTCTATCATTTCTCTGTTTCTATTTTTCATATTTACAGTTTTCATTGAAGAACCAATTTGTAGCACAAAAGGTGCACCAACCCACAGACCAACACTTGTAAGCACGTTAGTAACAAATATGAAATGCCCTTTTATCCTAGACATTCTATACAAAAACATGGATCCTGAGGCAGTCTTCTTGCTGCATAAAGATATTCTTTATTTTGCTCTTTAGAACTAGATGGTAACCGCTGAGGAAGCTCCGCCCAGATGGAGTGAAACGATTTGTGAGCATTCAGCTCACAGCTGTGTTGTGCTTGGCAACTTAGTTTGACCTCTCTTCTATTGCACTGATGCAGCTGTCCACGTTTGCTGATGAATTTGTAAGTACTGTGATTTTTTTTTTTTTTTTTTACAAATGGAACCTCTTTGAGACAACAAAATAAAGAATATGTTTATACAGCAAGAAGACTGCCTCAGGATTCGTGTATTTGTATAGATTGTCTAGGATAAAAGGGTATTTTATATTTGTTGCTAACGTACTTACAAGTGTTGGTCTGGGGGTAGGTGCACCTTTTGTGCTAAAAATTGGTTCTCACTGTTGTCTATAAGGTAGCACAACCTAGGTTAACTCAGACCTGAAGTAGAGCACCTGTTTTGTTGGATAATTGGTGCAGTTTTCTTTATTTAGCATGTAGCATACATTCTAACCTTAACAAGACTTCCTTTTCCAGAGAGATGTCCTGCAATTGGAGCTGGATAGTATTTGGTTCTCTTACAGTGAACAAAGTCCAATTTTAGGGCATTTTTTGCTCATACTAGTTTCTCACTAGGAACGTACCCATATTATGTTAAGGTTTGGTTGTTTCAGCCTTGCTCTGCAGGACATATTGGTTGTTTGCAGGTCTAGTCCTACTGAGGATTCAGTATGATTATTCCTTAAATAAGGTGTTCAGGAGTACAGTTTCTGACAGTTTGAAAGCCACCCAGAATTCTAATGCCCCAACATTCCAAGTTGCCTGGTGGTACTGTGCCAGTGAATCCCTTGGTCAAGGCGCATCTTACCCAGATGTGCAATTATTTACCATTGGCAATGTCGGAACTAACAGAAAAGTCTGATGGAATTTCTACTTTTTGTCTGTCTTGGTCAACAAAATTTATTGTAAACGAACCCCCCCCCCCAAACAAAAGAGTCTCAATACATATGAGGAGTAGTCAAAGAAGGTTGCTGACTTTTGCACATGTGCTATGCAAGTTATTCTGAATAAATAAATCTATTTTGCACAACTCCTGAGTGCAGGTTCCTTTTTTCATTTTCTGTTCCTGACATCTTGGAACTTGTAACATAGGACTGGCTGTGCTTAGGAGTTTCTGTGTCTATAAATAAAAATCATATACCAAAGAAATCCTGAACATTGAGGAACAATAAATTAAATTTCTTTTGGTTTTACTAAACCAAGTTTTGCATTTTGTGTCTTGTTTTTATTTTAACACAGAGCTTGTCTAGAAAGTCGTTGGCATGGCTGGTGAAGCAGGCAGCCCGAAGCGTATCCTGGTGACTGGTGGCTCGGGGCTGGTCGGGAGAGCCATTGAAAGGGTAGTGAAAGAGGGAGAACAGAGACCTGATGAGACCTGGATCTTCATTTCATCTAAAGATGGTGATCTGATGTGAGTTAACGTATTGGTTTCTTGTGACAGCAAAAGCAAACTTTTATAAACTTGAAGCAGATCTCCTCCCAAGGATTATGCCACTTTCTGATCTAGTATTTCCTAAGGTTCATCCCTCTTAGAAATGCATTACATGTTGATACAGCTTTTGTTAGTAAAACCGCTCTTGTTAGTATAACTACGTGGCATGTTTTCAGAATTTTAGTCTGTCTCTCCATACCCACATTTGGTAAAGTCTCTGCCATGCAGTAGGACAGGTGTACAAGTTGGACCCCAAATCCCTTCCATTACAGAAGTGCTAAGTTACTGGGTGAGAGTCACCAAAATAGCTAGAGCTGTAGCAAACCAGCCAACCTGAGTGGTTGACTCCCTTTGATGTACCTTAGCATTCTTCCTGCCTTGACAGCAACCAAGTATTGTTTTTCATACTTTAACCCCCTGTCTATGACCCCCAGGTCCTTTTCCTCCTCCATTGCAGCAAGCGGTAGCCCACACAGTGCACAGTTGCTACTTGTGTTTTACATCCCTATATGTAGCGCCTAACATTTGGCTACACTGACTCTAAGACTCCAGGAGTCTGACTAGTCTTTAGCTTGTATAGGTACTCCAGAAGTTTATTTTTTTATTTAAAAATTAGTAACTGGGAGAGGCACACTGAGCCAAAGCTCATTTACAGGTGTGACCAGGGGAAGGGGAAGGGTGGAAACGCAACTATGAGCTAAACACAGAGTCAGGTGATGTGGTTACATTGAGAGTGACATAAACAGCAATAAGGTGAGTGCAGTATAGAAAAATGGCAAAACATTGCATATGGAGGACAAATGAATTGGCATACAAATGATCTGTGCAAATTGGACAAACTCAAAGTGCATAGTGCCAGAGTAAAGGGATGCCGAGTTAGTGCTGAATGTACAGTAGGAGTCAAAACAGGTGAATAAACTTCAACAAGTTTGCTAAATCTATGAGATTAGGGGGAAGGGAGAGGTAAGGGGTTGTCAAAAGCCAGGTAAGGGTAAGGAAGGGTACAGGAAGAGGGTTGGCAGGATCAGGAAGGAGGGGAAAGGAGTTTTAGCTGGCTTCTAATGGAGGGAAGGGGCTAACGGTTGGGAGAATAGCTGAGTGAGAGGGTAGGTGGTATGAGAAAGCAGATTTCCTGGCTGAGGAGTGTGGGTGGGGAAGGGAGAATATGCATGGGTCTCTTGAACATAGGGAGTAGGAAGAGGAGTGGATGGGGGAGCGGAGATGGGATAGGTATAAGATGATGAACCAAAACCAGTATTTAGAGATGAGGAAAGTACAGCGGGACTGGCGACATGAGGGGAGAGGGAGGGCCGAAGGATAGAAAAGAGTAAAGGGAGCAATGGTGAGTATGAAAGGGTAAATTAGTAGCTAAGCGGCAGGTGGCATTGCAGAAGTTGCTCGGTCTGGCAAGGATGATGGAGGAGCTGGTGCCGTAAATCACATTTGTGTAGTTGAAAACCAGAATAACCATTTTGGTGACCAACTTCCAGCAGACCTGAGGAGAAGGGCAGTCCTTATTGCAGTACAGGGCATCGAGTTTGGGGTGGAGTTTGGCATGGATGGCATCAATGTGGGCAGAGAAGTCAAACTTTGTATCTAACCACCCATGGAGGAACTTAAAGGCTGGGACTACTTCATGAGATATGCCATCCAGTTTGGAGAAGACAGGGAGGTGGGCAAGCCTGGCTAGCCTCTGGCTGGTACCAAAGGTCATACTTTTTTTTTTTTTTTTTTTGTGTTGACCTGAAGTTGGTTGGAGTGGAACCAGCACAGAACATTGTGAAAGTCTTGCTGAAATGAGACTTCGTCAGATGCAGATGAGGGACCGGAGGTGTAGAGAACTGTCATCTGCATACGTGTGTGTGTGTGTGTGTGTGTGTGTATATGTGAGTTGGCACAGGTGGAGGGGAGAATGTTTAGGAAGATGGAGAAGAGGATTGGACCCAGAATGGAGCCCTGTGAGTCCCTGACCTGGATAAGGAGGGGTGGGGAGATATTGTCTCCTACTGTACTAACTGTTGATGGTCCCAGAGGTAGGAATGGAAGCAGTCAACTGCGGGGGCTGAGAAGCTGGCAGGGCTCATCATGCCCAAGAGGAATGAGTGGGACACCGAATCAAAGGCTCTGACCAAATCAGTGAAAATGGCCACTAAGATGTTACATTGAGTTATCGCTGGGAGGATGAGTTAGTGACCCTAAGTAGGGAGGAGATGGTGGAATGATCCTTCCTAAGGTCGGACTGGAAGTGGGAGAGGAAGTTTGAGGAGTGGAGAAAGTCTGCAAGCTGTAAGTAGACAAGTTTCTTATGCAGCTTTGCAAGAGAAGGGAGGAGAGAGATAGGGTGAAGTGAAGTTACCAGGAGTGGAGGACTCACCCCCTTTGTGGATGGGGAGAACCTTGGCAATCTTTCAAGACTGAGACAGTGCAAAAGCTGGAGAAGAAATTTAGGAGCTGAGTAAGAGGGGAGGCGATGGCAGGAGACAACAGATGGAGACATTTAGTGTCCAAACTATCCAGGCTAAAATTGGAAGGGTTGAGCGAGGAAAGGGCCAACAGGGTCTCCTGGGTAATGATGGGGAGAATGGAACACAAGGGAGAGTTTTTTATTTGAGGTGAGGAGAAGCTGGGTAAGAGTGAAGCCATAGGATGGGAAGGAGCACAAGTGGTAAAAATCCTTATTATACAATGGCAAGAAAGAATGATGGCCTCTGATTGGTCAGTCTGGGACTGGACTCCGTGATGTTATCCCAGCATAACATCACGGATCTAGTCCCTGCATACAGAAGACCGCATCAAAATATAAAAAGAAATCACTCCATCCCGAATGAAAGTGAAAACCGCACTTCTGATCGCTGTCTGATCGGTTTCACAGCACTGATAATCCCTGCTTCCCACAACAGAGAAACCAACCTAAAGACACCCACAGCCCTCAAACATTCTGCCAATCCACCAAAGTGTCTTCTTCTCATTTAAAAAAATAGCTGAAACCCATCATTCCCAGTGGCTTCACTGTCAGACCGAGCATGCCCAGCAAGTAAACCAGCAACTGCATCTTCAAGCAGTCACCGCACAATGATCGCCTGCTCGCTCTTCAACGTAGTTTTCTTCAGTTCTTTTTCCACAAAGTAAAATAACTAAGAAATGTTCTCCCTACCATCTCCTTTTGTATTACCGTACTCCACAGATATCCTCACGGCATCAGGTGGGCTGGCGGTCGTAACAGCGTGGGGGTGGGGTGGCGGCAATCTCCGAGACTCCAATCCGAAAGAGCAGCAGCATAAACAGTGAGTCTGATAAACACAAAGACAGGAAAAGAAATTCAAACCCCTGAGAGAAAACACAAGGGCAAAAAAAAAACACAAGGGCACATAAGCAAAGATTAGCAGCACAGAGAAAGGTTGCTATGGAAAGTGCACAGCCAGACAGAAAAACACAGCAGCTCCACCTTCTGGGTGAAACAAGAAATATGCACTTTTTTTTTTAATAAAAATAACCCTACCCACCCAAAAAATGACAAAAAAATCCACTTTAAATGCAGTTTTCTTCTTTTCTTTGTTTCTATGACAACGGAGCCATTGTATAATAGAAATAATGCACTCCAAGATGTGTGTCGTGCTGGGATATCGTCACTTCTGGCGTGATTAGTCACACTCAGCCTGTGGCCTCATGCCTAATCACCCCAGGCATGACAATATCGCAGCACGACACACACTCCATTGTACATTATTCCTTTTTTCATACAATGCCAAGAAAATTTCCTGGACTCTGATTAATCAGCATGTACTTGTTACAGTAAGGTTATCACATGACAATATCAAGTCCACATATACAACATGTAAAATACCAGAATGAACAAGCCACAGCTTTTTCTTATCAAGAAAGCTTGAATTCTTATAGACATAGTAGAAAAGGAAATGTTTACTTTCATATAAAAACCTTACTTACTTATATTGGGGGGTCAAAAACATTTGTCATGGCTAAAACATTTCATAGGCAGAGAACAAATGTCAGAACATCTCCTTTGTAGTGCAGGAACATCTCTTTTTATAGTATTGGTTTTACAGTTTTATTTTTATGAGGAAACACACCACATATGAATGCACTGCATCATGGTGTTGGGGGACTTAAACATGCCAGGAACAGACTGGGAGACTATGACATCCTCGGTGGCCAGGGAACAGAGGGTGTTGATGTCTTTCAAGACGCGTTCCTAACTCAGCAGGTGGGGGAACCAATCAGGGAGGCGTGGGTACTGGATGTGGTCCTGGCAGACAGTGACCAGATTGGGGGCCTGGAGGTAAGGGACCCGTTGGTGGGGAGTGACCATGCTACGGTCTGGTTCTGCCTGGACCTAGGAGGGGTAGAAGGCTGCACAAAGACTGAGATAACTGACTTCAGGGGGGCAGATTTTAAGAAAATGGGAAGGATCCTTAAGCAGCATTTGGATGTGATTGGGTCAGACATGGACGCTGACAGTAGGTGGGAAATAATCAGGAAAGGGGTGCAGGATGCTACCAGCACCTGTGCCAGAGTAAGACGAAAATGAGGTAGGGCCCGAAAACCCTGCTGGTGGACCAGGGAGGTCCAGGAGGTGGTGTGGGGAAAGAAGGCAGCCTATAGGCAATTCAAGTGCTCAAGGAGTGAAAGGGATCGAGGGGAGTATGAACTGATGGCTAGAAGGACCACTAGGGTGGTGAGGGCGGCTAAGGCAAGGAAGGAGCAGAACCTGGCCAGGGAAATTAGGAAAGGGAACAAGGGGTTCTTTAGATACATTGGGGGAAAACGAAGGGTGAAGGGGCAGTTTAGCAGGATTAAAACAGGGGAGAGATGGGCACAAGACCAGGGGGAGCAGGCTGAGGTACTAAATGAGTACTTCACCTCAGTTTTCACCAAGGAAAATGGGGGTGCTGCATCATACATGGGAGGAGACAGTGATACTGAGGAGGGGGGAACCTTACCGATCGGCGGGTCTGGGGAGAGGGGGAGGCATCACTGACAGGAGGGGGGAAGGCTAAGCAGGGAGAAGTGGTAGCGGAGGTAGAAATCACAGCAGAGAGAGTGAGGGAAGCCCTCAGGTCCCTTAAGACGGAGAAAGCATCGGGGCCGGATAAATGACATCCCAGAGTGCTGAAGGAACTTGCGGATGTCCTGGCAAAACCCCTGGTGGAGCTTTTCACCATCTCTCTGAGGACAGGGTGGATGCCCCAGGACTGAAAGGTGGTACATATAGTGCCTATCCACCTATCCACAAGGGGGATCAAGGGAGGTGGCAGGGAACTACAAGCCTGTCAGCCTGACATCAGTGGTGGGCAAGGTGATGGAGGGCATTGTCAAGGAGAGGCTAGGGGGGACCTGGAAAAGTCAGGGTGCCTGGACGATAGACAGCATGGATTCATCCCAGGGAAATCGTGTCAGACAAACCTGGTGGAGTTCTATGATTGGGTGACGAGTGTCTTGGACCTGGGTTGACCAGTGGACATCCTCTTTCTAGTCTTCAGCAAGGCATTTGACTCTGTTCCTCATTGGATAAGCTGGGAGACATGGGGGTGGGGAACCAGATGATCAGATGGATAGATAATTGGCTCTAGGACCGGACCCAGAGGGTCATAGTTGGCTGGATAGTCTCATCCCCAAGGATGGTCATTAGTGGGGTCCCACAGGGATCAGTCCTTGGGCCCCTCCTGTTCAACGCCTACATCTCTGACAAAAGGACAGGTATCAGGAGTGAGATGAGTCTCTTTGAAGATGACTCAAAACTGGGGGCGGTGGTGGATGAGGAGGAGGAGGGGAGGTTGGCCCTACAGAGGGACCTGGAGGCTCTGGAAAGATGGTCTAGAAAGTGAAAACTGAGGTTCAGTGCAGGGAAATGCAAGGTACTGCACCTGGGGGCCAGAAACCCGGGCCAAGTGTACACCCGGGAGGGGGGGGGATGCTACAAGTCTTGATGGCTGAAAGGGACCTGGGGGTGGTGGTGGATGTTAAGATGAACAACTCGGAGACTTGTAGGAGGGCAGCAGCCAAGGCCAACAGGATGCTGGGATGCATCGCTAGGGGATCACCTCCAGAAGGAGGGAAGTGATGGTCCCTCCGCATAACTGCTTGGTGAGGCCACACTTCAAGTACTACATGTAGTTTTGGAGGTCACACTTAAAGAGGGACATTAAACTCCTGGAGAGGGTCCAGAGGATGGCAACCAAAATGATTTGGGGCTTGGGGGCCAGGACCTATGGGGAGAGGCTCGAAGAGCTAAATATGTACACATTGGAAGAGAGAAGGGACCGGGGGAACATGATAGAGGCCTTCAGGTACATGAAGGGGGTAAATAGGGAGGAGCAGTCTGGTTGCTTCAAGGAAGGAGGAGGGGGCAACTAGAGGCATGGGTGGAAGCTGGGGGGAAGATTCAGGGGACAAAGGAGGAGGTGTACTCACTGAGAGGGTGGTGGAGCCATGGAAAGCTGCCCAGGGGCTGGTGGAGCTGAGACGGTGGGGGGTTAAAGGGGGTGGGACAGGTACAGGGAAGGGTTCTGGAAGCAAAATCCAATGCAGCAAGAATATCCGGAACTGGGAAGGGAGAAGCCAGAGAAGGCGAGGGGGGGCAGCAAGGTCAGCTCCCAGGGTGGGGGCTGACCAAACGAGCAGACACGAAAGACCGTTTGGCCTACTCTGCTGGCATTTTAATATGTTAGTAAAAAAATAAAACTGTAGAACTAATACTGTAAAATAGATGTCCCTGCACATAAAGGATGTTCAACACTTGTTCTTTGCCTAATAGCCATCTACATATGCTGATTTGTGTCACCACAATATTAATAAAAGCCATTTTATAATAGCAATAATGCACTACAGAATATGGGTTGTAGAGTTGTGCGAATAATGAATGTCATTTCTGGAATACTGTGAATAATGATCTATTTGTAATTTTGATTTAGAGTAAATAATAGTATACTTTATTCTTGGTATTTGAGGAAGTTCTTATAAAAAGCTGAGAAGCTCTCCTCCCTAGCCCAGATCCTGCAAGAATAAAGAGAATCCTTCCTACTAGCAGGTAGCACCCAAACCCCCTCTTCCACCCCAACCACTTCCCACAAGTTATAGAAACATAGACTTTGACAGCAGATAAGGACTGCTTGGCCCACCTAGTCTGCCCATTTCCCCTAACTACAGAATAAGCCTCAGGTCCTAGTTAACCAACAGCCTATTTCTTCCTTACCCCCCACAAGAATTGCCTTACGTCTGTCCCATGTATTCTTGAATTCTCCCACAGTTTTAGACCCCACAACCTCCTCAGGAAGGCTGTTCCATGCATCCACTACCCTCTCTGTGAAAAAATACTTCCTCACTTTGCCCCTGAACCGCCCCCCCAATCTTTAAATTGTCCCCTTGTTCTTGCATGTCTCTTTTTCTGAAAGATGCTACCCTCCTGGACTTTATTGATTCCACCGAGGTACTTAAATGTTTCTATCATGTCCCCCCTCTCCCTCCTTTCCTCAAGGGTATACATGTTAAGCTCATTAAGTCTCTCCTCATATGACTTCTCTTGCAGACCCTGCACAATTCTCGTTGCGCTCCTCTGGACTGCCTCTATCCTGTCTATATCCTAGCGGAGATGGGGTCTCCAGAACTGGATGCAGTACTCCAGATGGGGTCTCACCAACTGTCTGTATAGAGGGATAACAACTTCCTTTTTCCTGCTGGTGATGCCTCTTCCTATGCATCCCAGTATACCCCCAGCTCTCCCTACTGCCTTCTCACATTGCTTGCTAACCTTAAGGTCATCTGATATGATTACCCCTAGGTCCCTTTCCTTTTTTGTTTTTGTTACTACCTCCCCATTGTGTAATCTTCCCTGGGTTTTGTTTCCCAGGTGCATTATTTTGCACTTCTTTGCATTGAATCCTAGCTGCCATACTTCCGACCATTCCTCCAACCTTGCCAAGTCCCTTCTCATCCTTTCCACACCTCCTTGTGTATCAACCCTGTTGCAGATCTTTGTGTCATCTGCAAAGAGGCATACTTTTCCTTCCAGTCCCTCTGCAATGTCACTTATAAAAACATTAAAAAGGACTGGACCCAGTACTGAACCCTGTGGTACCCCACTAGCAACCCCTCTTTCTTCAGAGTGGACTCCATTTACAATTACCTTCTGTGTCCTGTTGTCCAGCCAATGTTTTACCCAGGCTACCACCCTGGGATCCACTCCCAGGATGGTTAATTTGACTATTAATCTTTTGTGTGGGACTGTGTCAAATGCCTTGCTGAAGTCTAGGTAGGCCATGTCCACAGCCCCTCCCTGGTCTCCTACTTTGGTCACCCAGTCAAAGAAATCAATTAGATTCGTCTGACATGACCTTCCCGCTGTGAACCCATGCTGTCTTGGGTCCTGTGCCCCGCTGGCCTCTAAGTACTCAACAATTCTTTCCTTCAGAAGTGATTCCATCACTTTCCCTACCACAGAGGTCAAACTGACAGTTCTGTAGTTTCCTGCCTCTGTCTTGGTCCCACTTTTGTGAAGAGGAATCACATCTGCCTTCCTCCAGTCCTTGGGTACCACACCATCCTCCCATTATTTGTTAAAGGGTAGTCAGTGGTTTCACTACTTCTCCCTTAATCTTTTAGAATTCTGGGGTGAATTCCATCAAGCCCCATTGCTTTGTCCACCTTCAGTTTTAGGAGTTCTTTCAGAACCCTTTCTTCTGTGAAAGGACTGGGATCGACCCCCCTATCCAGAGTGCTTCTGTTAATTGGATTAGGCACCTCCCCCTCCTCTTTTGTGAATGCTGAGCAGAAATATTCATTCAGTATCCCTGCTTTTTCACTATCCCTCTCTGCCCACCCACAGTTCATTCTATTCAGCCTCACTATCCCTCCCTTTGTCTTTCTATGCTCCTGATGTACCTATAAAAGGTTTTATCCTCCTTCTTAACTGAGTTGGCTATCGTTTCCTCAGTTTGGGCCTTTGCTATTCTGACTTCGCTCACTGCTTCCTTCTGCCTTAACTGGTACAGCTCTCTGTCCTGCTCCTTTTGTGTTTCCTTATACTTCCTGAATGCCATCTTTTTCTCCCTGACTTTCCCCGCCATCTCTTTTGAGAACCAGAGTGGCTTTTTCTTTTGTTTTGATTTGTTTATTTGCTTCACACAAAGGCTTATTGCCTCTGTGATGGCAGTTTTGATGATTCCCCATTGTTGCTCCACCCCTCCTTCTACCCTGTTTGCTAGTGCTTTTCTGAGGCACTCTCCCATCTTGCCAAAGTCAGCCTCCTGAAATCCAGTACCCTCACTTTGTATGGCTTGACTCTGTAGCTGAGTTTAACGTGAACCACACTGTTTGATGGTCACTTGTCCCCAGATGGCAACCCACTTCTAGATCTGAGATCCTCTCACTGTCCCCATTTGAGAGTACGAGGTCTAAGATTGCTCCCTCACGAGTGGGTTCCTAAACTAGCTGTCTGAGGCATGCCACCTGAAGGGCATTAAGAATGGCCCTACTCTTGGATGTGGCTGCAGCAAGTGTGCTCCAGTTAACATCTGGCATATTCAGACAACTTATTCTACTATATACTGTAAGTGCAAGCAAGTGATTGATTTCATTCACAAGAAGGCAGCTATCCGAGGAGGAGGGTGGGCTGCGCCGGCTGCCTTTTTTAAAATTTATCTTTAGGTGCAGGGTGCTGGTGGAGGCAGGGAGCTGCTGCTACCAGTGTGTGTGTGTGTGTGTGTGTGTGTGTGTGTGTGTGTGTGTGTGTGAGGGTGGAGGGGGGCCCACAGTGCTGAAACTTGGTGGCCGGCCGTGGAGGTGGGTGGGGTTGTGCCGGTCCCCCATTGAATTTTCCGTATGTTTTCTTTTCTTTTTTTTTTTAATTATAACTTGTGTTAAGTGGTTTGGGGGAGGAGGTTTGGGTGCTATCTTTGGGTGGGGGAAAGGGGGATCACTCTATTCTTGCCAGATCTGGGCTAGGGAGGAGGGGGGTCTCTTTACTTTTTTTTTTTTAATAAATTAAGAAAAGTGCCCGGATACCAAAAATTCGGACACATGGGCTCCGAATACCGAATATTCAGATGAATATTCGAAAAAAGGTATTCGCACAGCCCTAGTGGGTTGTGCAGGGATAACCTCACTTCTGGGGTGTTAGATGCACTCTGTCTTCGGCCTTGTGCATAGCCACCCCAGTCGTGAGGTTATCCCAGCACAACCCACACCCTGTTGTGCATTATTGCTTAATTGAAGTGAGACTCAACAGAGAGAGGGTCAGATGCTGGTGAGCTGTTGACCATGAGGACAGGGGGAGAGGACTGGGCTGGAGGGGTTAAAAAGGAAGTGAGTCACATTCCAGAATTTGACTGGGGAATTAAGATTATTCTGGAGGCTGGCCTTGAAGTAGTGGGACTTGGCAATATGAATGGTCTTAGTGCATGAGTTCATAAGCACCCTGTAGGAGAAGAGGTCTGGCAGGGTGCGGGATAATTCCTACCTGGCCCAGGCTTGGTCAGGGGTCTTGCATAAGTCGATCAAAGGTGCTCCAGGGGTGGTGAGAGGATTCAACCCTGGATTTCCCGAAGGGGGTGTGCTTGTCCCAGACAGAAGCAAATATTCAGGGAAAGAGGGAGAGGGCCTATCAGTGTGTGCTGCGGTGCTCCTGGGGGTACCAGTCAGTTGCAGCCAGGTCTCTCAGCAGAGCCTTGTTCAGTGACTGAAGAGACCTGGACCAGATGTACCTTAGGGGGAGGAAAGGATCCGGACTTTCCTGATATCCTTCACCACTCAGGCCAACTTACTCTCATCAGTAAGTTAGCCATTATCTTGCTTTACTTTTTTGGCGGCTGTTGCCATGAGTAGGAGAGTCGACAGCTGTAGCCACAGTTGAACAAGACAGCGGCTGTTGACTTATAATAGGAGGGTGCAATGACTAAAGCTGGGAGCCAATCATGGAGCATCTGCTTAGGCGCCAAAGTCAGATCATCTGTCGATCCACAGAAGAAAGCTGCTACTCACGAGTGACTGTTTTGGAGAAGAAAAAGTGCCCTCCCTCTCGCCACCCACCTCCTCTATTAATAAAATAGGTTCCCTGGGCTCCTTCCAGAGCAGGCTATCAACATTGGAGGAGGGGAGTTTCCTATTTGACTCTTTAGTACAGGTACAGTGAAGCAAAGAAAAAATTACTGTTTCTATTTCTATTTGATTTTTATATTTTTATGGGACTTTTTAGTGTCTAGATAACTTTTTATATTTCCATGTTATATGTCTGTATGTACGTACATACATACATACATACACATACATACATACATACATAGAAACTGAAGGCAGATAAGGACCACTAGGCCCATCTAGCCTGCCTGTATACCCTACCTGCCTCAGTGATAGCTGACCCTACTTGGTCATCAGCTTTAGCCTCTTCTTCCCACCTCTAGGGTGCCTTTATGCCTAACTCATGCATCCTTAAATCCACCCCTTTGCTCACTCCCACCACCTCCTGGGGTAAGTTATTCCATGCATCCACCACCCTGTCTGTGGAAAAAAAAGACTTCCTCACATTTCCCCTTATCCTGTCCCCCTCCAATCTCATGTTGTACCCCCTCATTCTTGTACCTCTCCTATACTGAAAGATGTTTCCCACCTGCACCTTGTTTATGCCCTTAGATACTTGAAGGTTTCCATCATATCTCCTCATTCCCTCTTCTCTTCTCTTCCAATGAATACATATTGAGGTACTTTAATCTCTCCTTGTATATCTTCTGGTGCAAGCCCAGCACCATCTTTGTCACTCTTCTCTGAACCACCTCCAACCTCTGTCTATATCCTTACAAAGATGTGGCCTCCAGAACTGTATGCAGTATTCCAGATGAGGCCTCACCAGTGTTTTGTACAGTGGTATTACCACCTCCCTTCTTCTACTAGCGCCACCCCTTCCTATGCACCCTAACATGCCACTGGCTCTCCCTACAACCTTTGTACTCTGCTTGGCCACCTTAAGGTCATTTGAGATGATAACCCTTAAAACATTTTCTTCCCTGGTAACTGTTGGCAACTCCTGCCCATCTTGTAGTGCTCTCTCTGGTGGGTTTCTGTGCCCAAAGTGCATGATTTTGCACTTTTTTTGCATTGAACCTCAGTTGCCACACTTTGGACCATTTTCCAGCTTTCCTAGGTCCCTCTTCATTTTCTTCGCTCTATTTGGAGTGTGTGCCCTGTTGCAGATCTTGGTGTCATTTGCAAACAGGAAAACCTTCCCTTCCAATCCCTGCGCAATGT
Source organism: Neoceratodus forsteri (assembly GCA_016271365.2). Taxonomy (NCBI): domain Eukaryota; kingdom Metazoa; phylum Chordata; order Ceratodontiformes; family Ceratodontidae; genus Neoceratodus; species Neoceratodus forsteri. The sequence continues at coordinate 285,414,587 of CM057455.1, read as the reverse complement.
CACTAATGAAGACACTGAAAAGAACTGGCCCTAGGACTGATCCTTGAGGTACCCCACTGGTCACCATCCTTTTCTCTGACTGGATTCTATTTGCCACCACCCTCTGCTTCCTTTCCCTGTAAAGTAGTATGTAAATGGGATCGGATGGGGATAAGGAATTTAGCACATACTCAAAGAATTGATTGCATAGGGCTGTAGTGAGGGGGAATAGAAGGGTACATGACTAGCTGTTTGTATCTTTTACCTTTAAAGAGTGTATTCATTCAATATTTTTATTAAGATCTATCGGACAAGAGACTGCTGATTTTAAAGAGACTTTTGCGCCATCCTGAACGCCCGCCGAGATGGAGACAGCAGGACCTACTTCCTCAGCCCTTTGTTCCTGCTGGCGCCTTTTTCCTACATCTACTACCCTAGTTCCTGCTTGGCGCCTTTTTTCCCTTTGAAAATCCAGCACAAAAGGCACCAGAGCCCATTGGCCGAGAGGGGTACTGATGCGGAGTGCAGCCAGCTGATGCAGGCTGCTTCCCCTCTCAGCACTCAGACTTTCGCACCACCAGGGGTGGCGAGGGAGACTGATGGCATCAGGACCCCCCCCCCACTGCTCCGCCACAAGGACAAGCTTGAACCACAGGGTAGAGGCGCCGACAGCTGAATCTGTCCAGCAGACCTCCCCGTTGCTATCGGACAAGAGATTGCTGATTTTTTTTTTTTTGTAATTTAAAGTTTATTCATACATTTTCCGCCATAAAAGGCAACATACAGAGAAACTGATAGTCTCATTGATACATAGTAAAAAGATGCTCCCCCCACCTTCCCTTACTGCAGTAACCCATCTCGATACCCATGGATGCTGAGTCTCTAATAAAAAAACCCATATAGAAGCAACAACCTTAGTATAGGTTTAGTTTGGAGCCAGAAAAATTAGTGAGTGAAGGGGATCCCAAATTCTAGCATAAGCTGCCAGTCTATTATGTAGGCTGGCTATAGCTTTTTCCGTGTGCAAATTGGATAATACTTCTCTTACCCATTCCTGGAAAGAAGGGGAGGACCTGTCTTTCCAATGACGGAGAATTATTTTCTTAGCCGACAAGGTGACCATGGATATGTGAAATTTACGCGCCTAGACTCTAATAGAGGACAGGTCCCCTAACACACATAGCTCAGGAATAAAATATTCTTGAAGGCCCAACAAGGGGTCTAAGGAAGTTTGGATTGAAACCCAAAAGGTGGAGATTCTTGGACAAGACCAAAGCATGTGAAAAAGTGTGCCCTCATCCTGAAAACATTTATTGCACTTGTTAGAGTCTAAGTAGCCCCACTTGTGAAGTTTAGCTGGGGAGTAATATAAGTTGTGCAATACATGATATTGCATGAGACTCAGTCTGTCTTGAGAAATAAATTTATGACATGACTTCCAGAGAGAATGATAATCTAGCTGAAAGTGGGGGAGAAAGTTACTCCAAAATCTTGATGGCCCAAATGGACCCCCAAATTTTTTTATGAAACAAAACCTGATATAGTTTAGAGATTACACTAGAAGATCCAGAAAGTGGGGATACCTCAGGTATCGGAGAGGAGATGCTCTGAGATGGAGGAGTACTCCCCAGAGTGATTACCAGTAAATGTCTCAATTGCAGGACTTTGAAGTAAGAAGAGGTCAGGATGAGAAATTTCCTAACCATCTCCTCCGCTGATAACCAATGCCCCCCACCATCAGTAAAGGTCAAGAGCTTCCCCCCTCTCCCAGTTGAGGCAACCAAAGATGGGAGATTTGATTCTTGTTAATAGTAAATGATGGAGAGTTCCAGATAGACTGTGCTAGGTCCAGGTGGGGGGAGTACTGCAAAAAGGAACATATCTGTGAGTAGACCTTTAAGGAGGTCCTTATTGTCCGACAGTCTACTGCCATACTTACTTGGGAAAACTTAAGGAAAAATAACGCGAGAGGGTCCAGATTTTTGGCATTGATTGCATCCAATTCAATTTTGAGCCAGATAGGTTGCGTTTCCTCTGGGCCGGGAGATACCCACCGCGATGATATATAGCCAGATGGGGGATTCGCAGCCCCTCCTCCAGCTTTGGGGCTGCCAGCTTATGATAAGCCAAACAGGGATACCTGTCAGCCCATATGAATCTAGTAAAAATACCATGAACCTTTTTGAACCAGAGTAAAGGAATAAAGGCATTGAGAAGGAACAACGGGTAGAAGATCCTAGGAAATATATTCATTTTAATTATATTAATTCGGACCCACAGAGAGATAGGGAGTTTAGACCACCTCTCAAGGTCATGTGTAATCCCCTGCAATAAGGAATCTAGATTTTCCTTGAACCATACTAGGGGGTTACGTGAAAGTTTGACACCCAGATACTTGAAAGACCTGGGTGTCCAACATAGCCCAAGGGGGCTAATATCAGTCTTAAAAACTTTGTGATTTAATGAAAAAAATAGGGACTTACTGACATTCAATTTATAGTTAGACAGAGCACTAAACCTTGCCAGTTCCCTTAGTAAGGCCGGAACGGAGGATACCGGATGGGACAGATGTAGTAACAGATCATCAGCATATGCAGTGACTTTCACTTCATGCCGCCCAATTCTCACCCCTTGTATAGAATCATTGAGAATATTTTGGATAAGAGGTTCCAGATGCAAGTTAAATAATAAAGGAGAGAGGGGGCACCCCTGTCTAGTACCTGAGTGAAGCGAGAAAGGATGGGAAAAGGCCCCATTCGAGGAATTCTTGCCGAGGGTTTTTTATAAAGGGCGGCAATCCAGGAGATAAACAGAGAAGGGAAGTAGAAGGCCTCCAAAGTGCGGAACAAAAAATTGCATTTCACAGTCGAATGCCTTCTTGGCATCCAGGGAGACCAAGCCCGCAGGGAACTCGGCATCTCTGGTAGCTGAGAAGACATGCGACAAGGTGCATAAATGATTGGAAGATGAGCGTCCTTTCATAAATCCAACCTGATTTGTATCTATTAACCCAGGAAGAACCAGTGCCAACCTATTGGCCAGTATGTTAGAGAGAATCTTAATATCCTGGTTTAAAAGAGAGATGGGTCTATAACTTTGAACCTTTTCGGGGTCTTTATCAGATTTGGGAAGCAGAACAATCAGAGCCTCGTAGAGATACGGATCTGTCTCCGCCCCAGATAGGATGTGTTGAAATAAACAACCAAGTATTGGTAAGAGAAGGTCTCGAAAGACCTTGTAAAATAAAGCAGAAAATCCATCTGGACCAGGGACCTTGTCGGAAGGCAATTCACTAATAAATTTAACAATTTCCTCCTAGGAAATAGGGACAACCAGAGTATCACCACACCTGTCAGGGAGAAGGGGCAAGTGGGAGTCTCTTAGATAACCCTGTATATCTTCAGGGCAGGGAGGGTGCTCCATGTCACTGTACAGTTTAGAATAATAAGCAGCAAATTCTTGAGCTATCTCAGTAGGAGACACCTTAAGAGATCCATCTGCCACTGACCTGATAGGCGGGGTAAATCTCATTGATTCCTGTTGTTTAATACGCAGTGCCAGTAAACGTCCCGCTTTCTCCCCCTGATCAGTGTATTTAGCTCTGGTATGAATAATGGCTAGTTCTGCTCTCTTGAAGTAACCCCAGGTATTTATCCTTTAATTTCAGGAATTTCTGAGTATCCTCATCTAGGGGATTAGCCGGAAGATTAACTTCCAGAGATCTCATTTGAGTTAATAAGGATTTAAGCTCTTCCTCCCGCTGTCTTTTCCTACCAACCGCCATGCTAATCAGTATCCCTCTCATGAAGGCTTTGAAGGCCCCCCACAAGATATCAGGTTTTACACCATCTAAAGGATTTAGTGAAAAAAAATATTCTATTTTTTCCCTAATAAGTTTACAATATTTAATGTCTTTAAGGAGTTGATCATTGAACTTTCATCTAGTTTTCCTATTAAATGAATTTAGCAGTACCAAATTGCATACCACTAGTGAGTGGTCGGAAATTGGGCCAGGTTGAATCGAGGAGGTCTTCACCCGGGGCAGGAGGCACTGAGAAATAAGTAAATAGTCAATGCGGGACTGCGAGCCATGCGCCATATACCTAAAGGTAAACTCCCTAGAATCAGGGTGTAAAGCACGCCAGACATCGCAGAGCCCACATTGATCTAATAAATCCCTGAATGCCTTCTGCCCAGGGGTAGCCCTACCCAGGCCACTGCCCAGTCTGTCTAAATGAGGATCAAGTACTTGATTGAAATCTCCGCCTAAAATAATTTTAATGGGAATCATTGGGAGAATGATAGATATAAGCCTCATGAAAAATCCGGGGTCATCCGGATTAGGGCCATAAACACAGCCCAATAGTACTGGGACAGATCAGAGGGTACCTTTGAGCAGGATAAACCTACCCTCGGTATCTTTGATCACTTCTGTAGGAGAGAATGGAATACTCCTGTTAATTATGAGCATGACCCCACAACTATTCGTGGTGCCCTGGGCACTGTAAATCGATCCCGCTTGTTGCCTCCTTAATTGCAAAGCTTCCCCTTCTAATAAGTGGGTTTCTTGCAAAAAGGTTATCTGTGAACTGAACAGACTTAAATGTTTGAGAACCTGATATTGCTTATGTTGCTTTCTGATCCCCTTAACATTCCAAGACATGAATGTTAGCTCATTCACCATCCAGAAGAGATATCAAGCTGAAATAATTAGACTCGGCACACGAGATGCAAATCCCCTTTACATATTCTGCCAGGGTTACTGCAGTAACACCCACCCTCTTCCCTAGCCCCCCAGAAATAGATACCACTCATCCCTCTAACCTCAAACTGTCACAAGCAACATTCAGCACAGTACTGGTTCTAATTCCTCTACTCCCGCCCCCGATAATGAACCCAGATATTTAGCGCTGTTGCACACAGATCACAGTCTTTAGAAACCAAACAGTGTCAGTTATACCCCCAGTGAAGGAGAATGGTCCTGGGCCTTCGCCTCAGTCCAGCCAAAGCATGGACATAAGAGAGATTGTCATAAGGGGACTATGGTAAAACCATCTCATCACCCAGATGTTCGTAATAACCCAAATTGAGATCGGAAGCACAGGGTGAGCCACCAGGACCAGACCAGAAACACCTGAAGGGAAAAGTACCCCAGCTCATGTTAAGAGCGAGAATTAAAATGGGAAAAGCTGGAATCGTTCCACTGGAGGAGAAGGCATAAAAGCTACCTCTACCCGCTACGAACCGGTATCAGGTGAACAGGGCCTCCCTGAAAGATTAAGAGTGCTACGCCCCAGCTAAGTAGTGAAACCCTGCTAAATCTTCCTCGAGTAGAGTTTCCTCGCAAGTCCCCAGAGGTTGAAACACCCTCTAGCGGCCAATTCCCTGACCCAACCAAATGAAAGGCTGAAAGGGAAAAAGCCCAGGACCATCCCAGTAGCAGTCCAGAAGGAAAAATGAGAAACTAGCCCACAACCAGTCGAACTGGGCTCTTTCAACCCCCAACAAAAGTAGCCACCAAAAACCTGGCTCACAACCCCTCCCCGCCACCCCCCAAGAAGACCCCAAACCCAAGTGTCCACTGCTTCAGATCAGCATTGGCCCATTATGAGACGGAAAGAAAAGTCTGGGCAGTCTGCAATGATCCCCCGAGTCCACTGCGGTATATGCAATCGCCCAAGTCTTTACATTCCAAAAATTTCTCTGAGGGAAAAAACCAAAGTTTGAGTTCTCGACTCTATGCAATACTTCATACTGCGCCACCACCATTCAAGGGTCCTTAAAGAGATCTAGCAGCATGGACTTAAGGCTCCTCAGAGTTTCTTCAGGGTCTTCATAGCTTTTCCAGGATCTATTAGTTGAAATCCGTAGTCTGGCCGGGTAACTCATCCTAAACTTCAGACCTGCAGCAATTGGCTTAGAAACAATAGGGTGGAACGCCTTGCGTTTCAAGCGGACCGAGACGGGTAGATCTTGAGATTCTCAGCTTTATATGATCCCAGCGAACCTCTTGCAAAGCACGCACTTTTTGAAGGAAATACTGTTTCTCCAAATAATTCAGGAACCGCACACAATAGGGTGGGGGTGGGGGGGTTCCTCAAGGGGGTGGCTTAGGCCGTGAAGCCCTGTGGGCACGCTCTATAATGTAACCAGGGCCGAATGGAGATGGGCCAGCCACCTGCTCAACCAACTTCTGAATATATTCCACAACATTTTGGTCTTCCTCTCCCTCCGGTAAACCGAGGACCACTACATTATTTCTTCGTCTCCGACCCTCTAGGTCCTCGAGCTTGGCTTCAAAACAAGACAATTTCTGGGGCATCGAAACCAGTTCAGAGTCAAGACTACCAATTATTTTATCAATAGAAGCAATTCTGGCTGCATTTTCGGAAACAGACAGTGAGAGTTCATCTAATTTTCTGGATAGCGATTTCAACTCCATTGCCATATCTTTCATTTCCTCTCGAAAGGGTTTAAACTCTTCAAGAAATCTGGACAGCGTTAAAGGCTCCTGATCACCACTTTTGCTCGGAAGATCAGGCCCAGAACCACCCGAGGCCCTAGATTTCTTAGGGGCCTTCTCAGGAGTTGCTGGAGGGGTATACTTCTGTGGGGCTTTCTTCATATAAGCCTCCATCCGCTCGAGATATAACCAGACCAGAGTGCAACAGCTATTATACAGCGTAGAATCTCAGAAACAAGAGAAAATAGTGAATTAAAACACCAAAATGAGATAAAATAAGAAACGGGAGGCAGGAGCTTCTTGAGGGAGCTGCTACACAGCACTCTGCATCACGTGATCTTGAGACTGCTGATTTAAAAAAAACTCCCAACCACCCGCCCCGTTCCTCCTCCCATTAAATACAAGGTAGCTCCACCCTCGGTGTCCCCTACACCAATAGGAAGTGCAGGGGGAGGAGCACTGCCTGTGGCAACGAATCTCACATCTGTAACAGCCACAGAATAACCCAACAAAATGAGAGACCTGTCATTTCTGCCTGCTACCCTACTTGAACAATAATGGACTAATTGTTTAAAAGTTTAACATACACCAAAATTGATCAATCATGGACTAAATGTTTTAAAATACTGATAAGTGCTTTTATAATTGTCAGCTAGCTCTACCAAATGCCATAGAAATAGCCACTGCTAATTGTTTATTTCTAGTCAGTAACACAGTCACTGGGTTATGTCTATCTGATCCTACTCTGAATTGCTGCAATACTACTCATACGATCAGTGTAATTAAACCAATACTACTATTAATCCTAAAGTAGGCTGTACTGTAAGGGATAGAAACTTAGACAGTAACAGTCACTGAACATATACAATCCTAAGAGGCTCAAGACAGTGCTCTGTCCTGGTACTCTACTGTACCTAGCCTGTTCTCAACAAATCACCCAAAATCCTTGTATTACAAAGCCAAGCCAGTTCTGCTTAAATAACGCCACCTATGGTAAAATGCCAGTCAAGGGGTCACCAAAGACGAGGATGTCGAGCCAGCACAGGCCAAACAAGGGGCTCCTCCTCTCTGTCCTGTACATCTCCACAGTGCTCTGGGTAGACTGGCTAGCTGGAAGACAAGGCCCTGCCGCACAGTCCCCCAACAGATCAGCCACACACCAGACCAGTCACTATCACAGCCCACCCCGGCTGACAACATAGCCCTCCTACTTGCCATCAAGCTCAGTAGAAGCAGGATTTGCTACAGGACTATCCTCCTAATGACCTACAAACCTAAAAAAATTAGGTTCCCACCCCTAACCTATATTCTCCACCTCCTGCTAACAGATCTGCTATTGCGGGCTGGAGACATTCAACCGAACCCTGGCCCAGGTGTTGATAATACCTCTATCTCCACCTCTCAAGACCTGACCTGGACTGCACCCAGGGGCTTGAGGCTAGCCCACATGAATATTTGTAGTCTTCGGCCCAAAACTCATGAAGTACAAGTGTGGCTAGCGCTGTATAATCCGGATGTGCCAGCAGTCTCTGAGACCTGGTTAAAACCATCAATTCTTGACCACGAATTTGCTGCCCCAGGATATGTCTGCTTCCATAAGGACAGAATCCAGAAAAGGGGGGGGTGGGGTACTTATCTACATGAAGGTTACCCTGATCTCTGCTCGTGTCAACCTGCAAGTAACACTGTCCCCTGAAACTGAAGCTATCTTTATATGGATCACCCTTGGTGGTGCCAAACACCTAAACGTAGGGTGTGTGTATATAGTCCACCACAGGATGCTCTCCAATCCCTTGAGACACTCACTAAAAACCTAACAGTTGAGTTTGCATCTGAACTCATCATCCTTGGAGACTTCAACCTGAACCGGGTCAAAGGGGCCAGGTCCTCAAACGGTATGCTACACGAGGCAAACCTTTCCCAGATAATCACCCTACCCACGAGGTTGAACTACAAAATGGGAAGTCACTCAACCATTGACTGGGCACTGGTATCTAACCCAAAAAACATGCAATCTGCTGGCACCATGGCCGATACTCTCAGTGTCCACTCGCCTGCCTTCTGTGTTTGGAAAAACAGGGCGGATAAGGTCCCATCCAGAATACTCACCACCAGGGACTACTCTAATTTCTCCCCAGAGCACTACAATATCCTCTTGGGCAACTTAGATCGGAGCCCGCTAAGAAGTCTCCCCACCCTGGAAGGAGCAGTTGACTTCTTTAACAGGTCTATCATGTGGGCCACGGATCTTCTGGCCCCAAATAAGACCTACCGGGCAAAAGGCCACAGCTATAAGTGGATTATCCCCCACCTTAAAGGCCCTGATGACTAGCCGTGACAAAGCCCGGAAAAAGTTCAAGGGCACATCACTCTCCGCAGACTGGGTAATTTACAGAGCCCTCCGAAACCAATGTAAACAGGCCATCAAGCTAGCGAAAAAGGAGTACCTCAACCACCTCCAGAAAGCAAACCTCGGCAACCCTAGGACTTTCTGGTCCCACATAAATGAATTGATTAAGGGAAATAAAAAGACAGCTACTGGCCCTATCACAGCTTATGGGCAGGTACTGCATGATGAGGCACTAATTACTGAAACCCTCAATACATTCTTCACAAACCCTGATAAACATTAGGCAGGGTCATCGGTGCCCAACAACCAGTCCGTTCTGCAGGATCCCCCAATTCTTGACCGCCCACTCTTTCACATGAGGCTGGCAAAGGTAAAAAAGGTCCTGGCCATCCTAAAAGCCCTGAAAACAAGAGGTTCAGGAGGCCCGGATGGAATCAGAGCTAGATTGCTAAAAGACGGTGTCTCAGCACTCGCACGGCCACTCACCTGGCTGATCGACAGGTCCTTACTAGAAGGATCTGTCCCGGAGCTGTGGAAGCAGGCACATGTGGTCCTGATTTATAAGGGCGGGCCTGTGGAACCAATTGAGAACTACAGGCCTATCTCCCTGCTGTGTACCATGGCAAAAATACAGGAGAAACTAGTCTATGCCCAACTTAGGGAATACCTGGAGAAACACATGCTGTTGTCCCCATCGCAACATGGCTTTAGAGCCAAACATGGGACTGACACTGCCTTAACTAAATTCTCTACTGATGTACTCGGAGAACTAGACTCTGGATCCAACACAGGTGCGGTTTTCATAGACCTTTCCAAGGCCTTCGACCTGGTGGATCACAGACTACTACTCCAAAAACTCCTCAACATAGGCCTCGACACCCATGCCCTCAAATGGGTGAAAAGCTACCTCTCTGGTTGCACGCAGAGGGTTAGGTGGCAGGATAAACTCTCCAAACCTCAGTCCCTAAAGGAAGGAGTACCCCAAGGGTCGATACTTTGGCCCCTATTGTTCTCACTGTTCGTAAATGAACTGCACAACCACTGCGGGAGCAGCAATGCAATCCCAATATGCGGATGATGCTGTTAGCTACAAAACCTCGGACAACATGGATGATCTAGGCACATCCCTCCTAAAGGATATCCGCATCATGGAGAAATGGCTCATCAAGAACAAAATGGTCCTTACTACCAATAAAACCAAAGCCATGCTGTTCGGACCTAGAGCCCTTTGACAAGATAGATCACAACTACTCCAACTCATGTCCCTGGAGGGCAACAAACTGGAAGTAGTCTCCTCAACAAAGTACCTCGGACTTACCCTCGACCAAGGTCTCGCGTTCAAACAACATGTAGACCAAGTCACAAGAGTAATCCATACAAAACTCAGATTACTGTATTGGCTCAAGGAATAGCTGACCCCAGAAGCTAGGACTTCAATTGCATTTAGTGTCCTACTCCCAACACTAATATATGCTGCCCCGGTCCTTCAGGGTATCGCAAAGCTTGAGTATGGTAAATTACAGACTTTATACAACAAGGTGGTTCGCTTTGCCTCCTTTTCCCACTCTAGGAGCCACCACTGTGAGGCGTTAGTGAAGCTTAACTGGCCATCCTTTGAAGCTCGTCTCAGGTACCCTGTACTCTGCCTGGCAAAGAAGCTAATTAGCTCCACGCCCCCCCCCCCGAGTCTCGGTGGACTCCTAACAGTAAAAAGAAATGTGCACAGCATTTGGTCCTCAGGTCTAATGCTACTAGAGGTCCCTAAGGTTAGGACTAAGGCAGGTTACAAATCCTTCTCACATGCTGCCCTTTCCTTGTGGAACAACCTCCCTTTGGAAGTATGAGAAACCCCATCGGTACTGTGCTTCCGCACAAGACTCAAGACACATCTGCTATCAGTGAGCAAATGCCAATGCCACCGTACCTGACACTACAACAATGACCCTGATAGCCCACTTACCAAACTAAAATCTCCAACCCCTAAACAGTGTAGCACTAACTCTTCCTCCCCCCCTCTCAGAACCATCCTAAGGCTCTTAGAACTATGTTACCTAAAGAATCCACAGTACTGTCTCTCTCCTGTGTATGACTAATGTAGGATTAAATGAACAACAACTTACTAATTAGATATACGAAACCCATAGAAAAACTGCTGTGTGTAAACGGCCGAAAACTGTGTACCCATGACATGTATACGTATCACTGTCTATAATCTCATGTACTGTTATTCCTGGGTCGCCCCTGAGAAAGGGACCCTTGGTGCCCAGTGGGCCTACCCGGTCATCAAAATTCAATAAATAAATAAGATTAAGGTGATCAAATGGATGGCAGTGAAGTTGGAGGGGTAGTCTGAAACAGGATCAGGCAGGTCTTAAGTATGGACTCCGGGCCACTAGGGCACGGAGAATCTTTGGGAGGGTAGTAGGGTGCAGTGGGTGTGGGACGGCCATGGCGTTGGATATAGTATGGAGGCTTGGGGATTACATGGTGTGAAGATGGCTTACACAGCTAAGAGAGGAGGTTAGGTGGTTGAGATCGGCACTAAGAATGGTAGGGGAGTGGGGAAGGGGAGAGGATTGGAGGAGGTCCAAAGAAAACACCAGTTGGGGGGGGGCGGGGATAAAAGAGTGAACATAGGAGGAGCTGCAGGAGTATTAGGAAAAGTTTAGAGAGAGGTGCAAGAAGAAGGGGAGAGAACTGGAGGAAGTCCAGAGGATACACCAGAGGGGCAAAAGAAGAAAAGGGGAGCACAACGGAGGCTGCAGAAGACTTGAGCACAAGAGAAGTAGAGGACGAGAGGGGTCAGGGGAAGTGGCAAGTGGTAGGATCAAAAAAAGCACAGCAAGCACCATCAGGGAAGGGGCAGGAATTAGGGAGGGGAGCAGCAGGCAGCAGGCTGCGAAGCAAGGGGGCAGAGTAGGAAACCAATTTGCACCCCTGGGGGCACTTGAGGAGGAGGAGGAGGAGGATGGCAAGTAGTGCAGCAGTGAGGAATTCATAGGAGACTGAGGAGAGGCTAAGGTGATAAAAGGATCAGGAATGGGGGATGCACCCTTGGGAGGGAACCTTCAGGGAAGTAGCCAAAACGAACGAGAGGAGAAGGTGAAAATAATCTTAAGGGGGACACAATGCACAGAAGAGACTGGGATGGAGCCCACAGTTAGCTTAGGAAGGGAAAGATAAAGGGAGGGGGGAAGGGATAGAATACCCATACACAGAGGGATTTGGGCAGTAGAGAGGAAGGTAAGGAGCAAAGGGAGGGGGAAGAACCCAAGAAAAGGAAGGTTAGGATGAGGAAGATTGGTGGGGACACCAGAGGGAAGGAATGAGAGATTTAGTCTAGGGGGAGAGCAAAATTCTGGGGCAGGAGATGGACAAGGGGGGGAAATGGGATACTAGAAAAGGGTGTAAGCTAGAGAATCAAAAGCAGAAGGAAGGGAGTAGCAGGGTTGTGCTCATAAGGGACTTGATACTAAAGGGAGTCAGATGTGGGAGAAATGGAGGCAGGAGCAGCACCGTTTAGGTTGAGTGTATGCCGGGAATGATGACGCTTAAGGTGAGGCACAATATAACCTCATGAGGCAAGCAGCAAGATGAGAGGTCACACTTGGTGTTCCACCTAGGCACCAATGATCTGGAGGGGAGTAGTCTAATGGAGGTGAAGGCTAGGTTCAGGGAGCTTGCTAGGTTCTGCAGAAGTGCTGGGTTCCATTCGATTGCTTTCTCTGAGGTACTGCCTGTGCCAAGAGCAAACACAGTCAGGAGCAGAAGATTAAATAATTTTTTAAATGGCTGGGGGGTTGGTGCAGACAGATGGGGTTTGGGTTAGTGGGGAACTGGGGAGCAACGTGGGAGGATGGGAGCCTATTTGTCCTGGACAGACTACACCTGAGCAGGGAGGGACAAGTAGTGCTGAAGAGAAAGTTAGGGGACTTTATTGAAAGAAAGTATAATGCAAACTGTTTTCGGGGGGGGGGTCAAGGAAGGAGACACTCAAAGTGGCAGGAGTGATGGGAGGCTATCAGCCTTCCCTCCGCGATGGAGATAAAATGCTGGTAGAAAGCAAGAACAGGCAAAGGTTAGTAGGGGAGATGAGGGGAAGGGGTCCTGGTGGAAGGGATCATCAGCCAATGCCGGGAGTTTAAGGAACAAAATGGTGGACTTGGAATCCATCAAGGTAGATGGACTGGACATAGTAGCAGTAGGTGAGACATGGTGGACAGAACATCATGCCTGGGAGACCATTATCCCAGGCTATAGACTGTTTAGGAAGGACAGGGATAGTAAGGGGTTGGGGATCCCAGATGCAGATGCAGTATCAGCTAGGAGCAGGGGCAGCCTAGAAGCACTGCAAGAACTATTCATGCAACAACTGGTCAGGGAGCCAACATGGGGAGAAAACCTGCTGGATGTGGTCCTCACAAACAGGGAGCATGTGGAAGAGGTGGAGGTGGGTGATGGACTAGGTATTAGTGACCACAGGACTGTGAGGTTCAGGATAAAAATGGGGAGGGAGACAAATCAGACTAGACTGAGGGTGATGGACTTCAGAAAGATGGATGTTAACAGAATGAGGAGTATATTTGAGGAAGAAATGGCAGGGAAGGGGAATATAGGGGATGTTGAGGAGCTATGGGGAACTGTCAAAGGGAGGGGTATTGAAGGCCATTGAAATTTACATTAAGAAAGTGAGGAAGAACAAAAAAGGAGGAGACCACTCTGGTTTACAAGGGAGGTGGCAGGGGTGGTTAGGTAAAGGAAAAGAGCATTCGGAGAATATAAGAAGACACAAAGGGGGGAGGACAGGGAGGCTTCTAGAGAAATGAGTGGCATGGCAAAAGATGAGGGCTAAAGCAAAAACAGAGGAGAAAATAGTCAAGCATCCCAAAGGGGAGATAAAACATTTTTAGGTATGTGGGGGAAAGAAGGAAGGCAAGGCAGGGGATAGTAAGGTTGCGGGGGGAGGGAGGAATACAACGGGAAAGGGACTTTGAAAAAGCAGAGGTGTTGAATACTTCTGCTTGGTCTTCACAGAGGAAGGGGAGGTTTGGGGACCAGAGCTGCGGAGGGGGTGTTGCATTCAGGTAAGGCAAAAAGGTGGATCCTAATATGTTTAGCATTGACAGGGTAAGGGAGGAACTGGGCATGTTAAAGGTGGATAAGGCAATGGGGTCAGATGACTTGCACCTGAGGGTACTCTGGGAACTGAGGGAGGAGCTGGCAGCCCCATTGATGAGACTGTTTAACTTGTCCATGGATATTGGGTGTATGTCAATGAACTGGGCAGATGTGTTGCCACTGCACAAGGGGGCAGTATGGAGATGGCGGAAATTTATCTCCCGGACAGCCTCACCTTGGTGGTGGGCAAGGTGATGGAGGCACTAATAAAGGAAAGGGTGGAGGACTACTTGGTGGACAGCAGGCTGCAGGATGAAAGGCAACATAGTTTCACGAATGGGAGGTCCTGCCAGATGAACCTAAGAAGAGTTCTTCAGTTGGGTAATGCAGGTGATTGACTGGGGGGGGGAAGTGGACATGGCCTATCTGGACTTCAGGAAGGCGTTCAATACCATCCCTCACAAAAGGCTATTAAAATAAGCTGAAAAACTTAGGGGTGGGCAGAAAATAACTAGGTGGGTGGAAAACTGGTTGGCAGGCAGAAGTCTGAGAGTGGTGGTAAATGGGGTGCATGGGGTGAGGGGGTTAATGAGCGGGATGCCCCAGGGGTCAGTGCTGGGACCCCTCCTTTTTATGGCTGTGGGTGGAGCCTACTGCCATATCTCATCAGCTTGAAAAAGGGTTTCCATGGAACCCATTTATTTAGTAGTTTTCTGTGTACCCTTCTGTAACACTGCAAATCCTTATGGCGGTTAAAAAATAATCCCTTCTTTCTGTTTAGAATGATGGACACAGAACTCCAAGCTGCTTTTCTCAGAGCAAATGTGCACACCTTCCAAACAAATCTAAATATCTTTAAAACTATTCAAAGGTGCGTAAAAACAACCAGTGTGAAACATTTTCAGGGCAAAAATACTTTTCTCATGAGGGTAGTCACTAATTAAGCAATAATGTCCGACAGGGTGTATGTTGTGCTGGGAAAACGTCACGCCTGGGGTGATTAGGTAAGAGGAAATAAATTTCCTAAGCTAGCCTCAGAGTCTAATACTCACAGCAAAAAGAAAGACAAATGAACCCTGCGCCCTAAACCAGTACGTTATATAACTTACCCCATCTTAAAAAAAAAAAAAAAAAAAAAGTATTAATTCTATCATGGAATAAACAAGTCTTATAATTTCTAACTTGTATATTATATTCGCTGTCCATTCTTGCAGACAGTAATCATCTTTGTCTAGCCAGTGTCTTACTATGAGTTGCTTCTTGGAAATGGTCAGTAGGGATAAGGAAAATTGTTCGGCTATACCCTTAACTGAATTAAGATTGCCCAACATACACTCCTCAAAGTTATCAGGTTATGTAAGGAAAGCTTCAATCCTATGTTATTTCTTACCAAGCTCCAGATATGTTAGTCATTCGGACAGGACCATAGAATGTGAAATATTAAGCATTCTGTCAGATCACACTTAATGCTTTTATTAGACTCAGTTAAACCAAAGTTGTATAGTTTTTATGGAGTCCAATATGTATTGTGAAGGATCTTATATTGGATCAACCTTAAATTGTCCAAGGAGATGAACTTGTAGACATTAATCAGAGAGTAACCCAATTTCATGGATAATATTCGGTTTCTTTTTTGCCAATATGAGGAAATTACAGGGTCTAGTGGACTTATAAGCCAGTAGCATTTGATATAAATTAGCTATAGGATGGGGTTTTGAAACTCTTTGTCTCATATAATTTAAGATATTTTGAGAGTCAGTTGTCCAGAGATTGGCTCCAAAGTAAGCTTTTAAAGCTATTTTTACTAACAACAAATTTGGTAAATATTTTTTATTAAAATTTTTTCTATCTAATAAGTCTTTTGAAGAGAATAATTTACCATTATTTATAAAGGAATTCACTTTAAAATGATTAGACTTTGGGAGCCACGCCGAGGGAATCTGTTTCCCCATTTATCTTGAAGTTAAAATTGCTCATAATAGACTGGTTAATAATCTTTAGTATGTTTAAACCTAAATAAGACATAGTCTGCAGATGGAGTCTAAGAGCTATCCCTATAGCTGAATGTTTTAGTTCAGAGGGTAAGGAACTCTGCTTGTAATATAAAATAGCTTCAGAGGATAAATTGAATTTTTGCAATAAGCTATGTTCCAATAACCTCGGCCAGCAATCGGAAGTAACCATTTTGTATGTTTATTGGCCTGAGCAGCCAAGTAATACAAAATAAAATTTGGGAGTTTCAGTCCTCCTTGGGACCTAGGTAGAAACAGCTTTTTTTTAATGCTATTCTGCCCCCCCCCCCAAGAAAATTTGAGATTAGTGAATTTTAGCTTATTGAACCATGATAAGGGAATAAAAATGTTCAACATGTTTATAGGGAAAAAAATTCTAGGGAAAATATAAACTTTAATTACACTATTTTTGTTCCCAGAAGGAAAGTGGGGAAAGTTGGCCATCTTTTCAAATCCTGTTTAATGGTAATGAGTAAACCCTCCAGATTTAATTTGATAAACTGAGAGTGGTCTTGAGTTAAATAAATGCCTAGATACTTCAGTTTAGTAGGGGACCAAGATAGGCCTAATCTAATGATATCTTCTTAGATAACTGCATTATTCAGAGGTAAGAATTCCGTTTTATCTAGGTTTAACTTGCAGTTAGAGAAGGTGCTAAACTCTCTTATGGTTTTCAGAGTCTCTCTAATAGAATTACTTGGATTTGAAACATTAAGTAAAATGTAATTCGCAAATGCCGAGACTGTGAGTTGAATATTGTTTACCGTAATTCCTGTTATTAATGGGTTTGAGTTTAAGAAAAACAATAATCATAGAATCCTAGAATGTTACAAGTTCAGAGGCCAAGGCCTATTATGAACTTAGCACCATTTCAATGATGGTAACAATATTTTTGCATACTCATTGTGATGCTTGGTCAGCTGGTTATGATTGCTGTATATTTGTAATATAAAAAATATAGTATGTAAATCTGTGCTCCATGGGTGCCCCCCCCCAGATTACAGTGAAAACTACATGATATATAATTGACCAAGAGATCTCTGTAATGTAATTAACTTATTTGAGAAACTGCATTTTATGACCTTCTGCCTCCGAAGCTGGGAAGCTAAATATGCATTTTATTACAGGACAGGACATATCTTAGCAGATTCCTGTTGGTTATATTTGCATCTAGGCGACACACTGCAGAGTTGTAAAAACCTTTGACGTTCCTTGGGAAAACAGGGAATTAGCCTTGATTAAAAACTGTCATAATTTGGGAAATTAAGATCAGTGTTGCCCCACAAAAAAACATCAATCCTGTAAGAGGCTTAATTAAATATCAGATCAGGAAAGTGGCAACTAAAGAACTGAACCAAAGATCTATAGCTCTTACAGACCCTCTACAAATTACACATTTACCCTTGTAACTATAATCATGTAGCTTATCAAGACCCCCCATACCTAAATTAAAGCCTGAAATTGAAACAGTTATGGTTCAACAAAAAGTATGACCCCCCCAACCCCAGGTAAAAAGTGCTGTTATGGAAATCCTGCGGTTTGAGTTCCCATTAATTAAAAATCTGCCAAACAATGTAACAGAAATCACCTGAATGTTTGTAAATCTAGCATCATAGAAAGCTCTTAAGATCTACATAACCCCTTTCATTCAAGTGACAGCACCCATAGAGACAAAGGTAACATAAAGGTCTAATAGTCCATTCTCAGACACAAAGGTTTGGTATCAAATAAAAGATTTACTACACAAAGTCCAAAGCTGATTTTCAATATTGGAAAAATAAGAATGCAAGTCCACATGGTGATTAGTTTATTATACATAGCAAGTTGGAGGGTTTCTCTCCAAGGGTGTGGGAGACATTCAGCCTGTCTTAAAAAGACTGGGGAACAGCTTGGCTGAGTGGGCTTGAGCTTGGTCTGGAGAGTCAAACGAGAGTGATTTACAATCCTTAATAATAGAAAGTTTTATTCCTGCCAGGATTAGTTTATTACCTAACGGAACAATTTCTTCTACAGAGTCTGACTTCATGGGGAAGGTCTTGCGAGACATGGATTTTTTTGCCATCCCAGGGAGTTTCTCGTAGCTCTTTGTTTTTTTCCAACATGCATTTTGTCCAGATAATTTAAAAATCTGATGATAAAAGGTCTTGTGGGATCTCCTTTAGCAGGTGGGGGGGGGTTCAATGATCTGTGAGCCCTTTCTATTACATAAGTCCCAATAGGGGATTGTCCAGCTAAGTTTTCACACAGCACACTCACAAAATGCAGGGGAACAGAGCCTTCTGAAAATTCTAGAAGACCATATATGATTAGGTTGTTCCTATGGGATCTTGTAGGTCCTTGAGTTTTGATTCTAACTTGCTAATTTTATGATTGATGGATGGAAATTCTGGTTCAGATTTTGTTCTCCAGTCCTCAAGCGATGAAATTCTCGCCTCTGAATTGGTAGGTCTGGTTTGGAGGGTTTCTATGGCCCTTCTCATTGATTTTGCTTCTACCAAAAATTTAATAGTAGATTTCAGATCCTAATTTCTTCCATACATTTCTCTTCTGTTAAAGGAGTAGTATTAGCGATAGGAGTATTTTTTGGCTAATTATTTTGGTCACTTGGACTTTCCGACTATCCAGTGTTGACGGCGTGGTATGCTTAATAGGGTTTTTTCATCTTTGCATCCATATTTAGCCAAACTTTTGACAGTTTAATGATGAACAATGATCCAAAGTTAAGTAGAGAAGGCAGATAGATGTCTTCCAATTCAACGTTTTTAGTCAATTAGAATGTATATAATTTCAGGTTGGGGAACGGAGCTCTAAGAAGAACTGCTCACCTCAGCTGGATCATCACTGGAAGCCGTCCCTCTTTGTACCAGTTGTTGTCATTCTTGGTGACCTGTAGACCTTAAAGGGGTCTGTCAGGACTGTTTGATCTTTGATGCCAAATGACTCCCAGCATGGCTGTGGCAGAGGCTACTTTCACAGGAGTCCTTGCAACAACACTCCCCATGGGCAGGCATGAGACTTTGCAACCCAACAACAGCAGCAGCTCATGGGTATCTCCCTACAAAGCCCCCAAGAGATGTGGGGAAATAGGGCCACCAGATGCCCTTCCCCCCCACTCCACTGGATTTCCCCATTGGGAGTGTGTGTGTGTGTGTGTGTGTGTGTGTGTGTGTGTGTTGGGGATGGGCAGATCTGTGCTCCTGTCCCACTGGCCTGCCATGAACACAGACAGATGGGTCCTGGACATCATCCAGAATGGATATGCCCTGGAGTTAGTATTATAACTTCCAGTAATGCCTCAAAGGCTCAGCCATTACTTCTTTGAACAGCTTACCATCCTGAGGAAGGTGATGCAGGCATTGTTGCACAAAAGGCCATTCAGACAGTCCAGCCAACAGAAATCCATCCCGGAATTTTTTCCTAGGTATTTCCTGGTGCCCAAGAAAACTGGAGGTTACTCACCTGTCCTGGACCTCAGGGAGCTCAACAAACATGTGGTATACAAAACGTTCTGCATGATATCTCTGAGCTCCCTCACTTTTTAAAGGGGATTGGCTATGCACTCTGGGATGCCTACCTGCACATGAAAATCAGTAAGTACCACAGACAGTTTTTCAGAATTTGCCTAAAGGGACAGCATCACCAAAAGTCCTGCATTTTGAGTTGTGATCAGATCCCCATGTATTTATCAAATGCTTTATTGTGGTGTCTGCATCACAATCCCATACCTGGATGACTGGCTTCTGATGGTGGGCCCCAGCAATTGGGGAGGAATACACTTTGCACCACACCAGACAACTGCTTGACAGTCTAGGGGTTCTGGTCAGTGTGACAAAAAGACTCCAGTACATAAGGGACAGTCCTAGTGTGGGCCTTCCTCCCTGACAACAAAGCTTTGACTTCAGTGGCCCAAGAGGCCTTGGTGGCATGCAACGACTGGGTTTTGGCCCATGTCATGCTCTGTCTCCTGGCTTTAATGGCAGCCTCAATATTCATGGTCCCTCTGACTGGCCTGCATATGAGGGTTCCTCAGTGATTGTTGCAAACACATGGTCTCTGACCTCAGCCACTAGCCACCTGATTGCTGTTTACCGACCCATATGGGAATCCATGCTGTGGTATCAGAATAGGGACCACCTGCTTATGGGTTCTCATTTTCTGTCACCTCAGCTATAGGGGATTCACACCATGGGTGCCTCCAACCTGGGTTGTGGCACCTAATTGGGTCCTACCAGACCCAGGAATCTTGGTTTCCGTTGAAACAAGGCCTTCACATAAATGTGCTGGAAATTATGGTGGTTTTGTACAGACTCCAGGCCCTGGCCTCCCGGCTTCAAGAAGCAACTTTATGGCACAATCAGATAATTGGAGTGTGATGTGTTACTTGAACAACTAGGGAGGTACGTACTCCTTCCTCTGCTTGGAGTCAGTGAGGGTGTGGAGCTGGGCTGTAGTCCAACAGGTCTCACTCACTGCTGTCCATGTTGCAGGCTCACTGAATGTCCTTGCAGACAGAGTTAGCCGGTCTGTAGTTCAGCCCCACTGTTGGGGCCATAGCATACCGGAAGTTTAACATGTGGGGAAAGGCCAGACTTGGAACTTTTTTTGCATCCTCACACAATGCAAACCTGCCTCGTTTTTGCTTGTTCCAGAGTGTGGGCTTTTTGGCAAAAACTCTTCCCTCTGCTGGAAAGGGAGATCCGCCTCTACCATTGATCCTGAGGGCCTTGACCAAGCTTAGGCAGGAACATGCCGGGATGATTCTAGTGGCACCACTGTGGCCCAGGCAGATCTGGTCTCCACTGCTGTGGGATCTAGCATGCAACCGTTTGTTTCTGTGAAGGTATAGGATAAAGCAGACACAACAAACCAGAAGTCAGATGCATAAAAATGCAAACGTGCCTTGTTGTTTTATTCAACTCAGAAAAAAAAAGAAAAAATACTGAAAGCAAAGGTTATTCCAATGTCCAGTATACAGCAAACGTTTTAATTTAGAAAATTCCTAAGGCTTAGCTTCAGCCTTTGCAAAAAGAAGTGTGGAAACAAGCATACACTTCTGAGGTCCTCCTCACTTAGTAGTCCGTATTTAACTGATTCCCCTATCTATCTTTGTTACTCCAAGTGGTGTTTTTTTTATACCTTTCATGGATGACATCACAGTAGGGTGATACACCTCTTTTTGCTAAAACTAGAAGACACTTCTTATTCTCAGGGGTTTCCCATCAAACAGTAAAGACATACATGTTCAAACATGTTAATTTTTCTAGCCTAGGCTCAACTCCTCTTTTCTTGGTTAAGGCAGTTTTATGTTAAGGGGGTTTTATGTTTCCATTTTGTTTCATCTCAAAAGCTAGATTTTAATAAGATAATAAGTTCATGAGGGTTCCACTGGGTTTGCATGGGGAATGGGAGAATGAGGGTGCGCTCCTCTTCTCCCTTCTCCTGCCAACCCTTGGAACTCATATCTTTTTCATTTTATTTCCATTTAAATCATTAAATGTGACACCCTTTGACAAGCATGCAGCAAACGTATTTCATTTTCATTCCTAGCGTGAGTGCTGTCCCACAGAAACAGAGCGAAAGGAATTGGGGGTGTGGATACCTCACACATGGGTAGCTTCCTTAGGGCTCACCCTTTCTCTCTCACACACACCTGCACGAGAGGGCAATAGCCTTTACTGTGGCAATCACCCCACCAGAACCCTGGAAGGGTTTGAGTTTCCACCCCTTGCTTATCAGCAGAACTGTTGTGCATAAGCCCTTCCCGTGAGGCAGGGAACATCTCTGACTGGCAGACCAAACAGGATTTTAAGTAAGCGGACGCCTATCTGTACATTCCTGGCCTGTAGAAATGTGGTACCAGATTACTCAACGTGCTTTCATGAATGAGGTGCCCACAAGTACTGGAATGAGTAGCATCTAGTACCCTCGGCTGTGATATCTCTTTGGCACCTACCACCACTTGTATATCTGTCTTGTTAGATCTGGGTTTGGCTGTCATGTGGAGCAAAATCTCATTAATGCTTTCATACCATGAAAACATTCAATTTCCCACCCCACCATTTACAGGTACACCATCTTTCATTTTTATACAATGTTTTAGTTTCTCTATAGTATGGTCCCCAGACTGCAATTTACCCCAATCCACGGTTTCCAGTTTTTGCTTAGTGCATCTGCAAATGAAGTCCCTTCAGTCAACTTACAGGCCTCTTCTTGCTTGACTGTAAATTCATTGCCCCCAGCACAATATTTAAAGGACCAGCCTCACCTGGGGTTTCAGTGGTATTCAGGCAGCTGTCCATGCTTTCCTGACTCAGACTCCCCTCACTTTCAGAGTCCTCATCACACAGATAACACCCTTGGAATATGGGAGGCTCTGGACAGTCATTACACAATTCAAACCTTTCTGCTGGCTCCTGTGGTTGGATACAGGACTCTGTCTCCTCCGGTTCCTGTTTAAAGTGCACAACACCTGTTCCTCAAGCTCTTCTCGCCCTCCAACACTTTGTTCTCTAGCTTCAGACAAAGCCGCTCTGCCTCTAGCCACCTTCGGATCAGCCACATCATCAAGGCTTCTATCAACTGGAACACCACAGTCAGACCATCTGTCTGTTTCATTGGATGTTATCACTGGTACTTGCAGCAGACTTGTCAACATAGCCTGCAACTGCTCAATATCCAGCTGATTCATACAAAGCCATCTTAGGAGGTTGCCAGGATTCTCTGTGGCTCTCTCCTCCATCTGTTCCTCTTTCTTGCACTCCAGCTTCACCTTTCTTCTGGCTCCAAGATCCAAGCCGGGTCCGGGTTTCTCTCCAGTCTTCTCTGCCATGGCACGAATCAATGAATATATTTTTGCTTCAGCACCCTGATCTTTTTGCATCTCTCTTGGTATTGGTTCAACAGCCAC
Organism: Neoceratodus forsteri; assembly: GCA_016271365.2. Taxonomy (NCBI): domain Eukaryota; kingdom Metazoa; phylum Chordata; order Ceratodontiformes; family Ceratodontidae; genus Neoceratodus; species Neoceratodus forsteri. The sequence continues at coordinate 285,391,758 of CM057455.1, read as the reverse complement.
TGATAATGTCTCCCAGGCAGATTAGGGGTATCAGAAATCCCACTGCTACCACCACTGTAAAGGTGTGGGATAAAACGGACACAACAAACCAGAAGTCGGGTGCATGAAAACGCAAATGTGCATTATTTTATTCAAATCAGAAAGTTAAAAAAAAATTAAAATAATAAACATACAGAAAGCAAAAGGTTATTCGATGTCCAATATCCAGCAACTTTCTAATTTCAAAAATTCCTGAGGCTTATCTTCAGTATTTGGAAATAGAAGCAAGCACACATTTCTGAGGTCCTCCTCACTTGGTAATCAGTATTATACTGATTCCCTTATCTATCTTTGTTACTCCAAGTGGTGTTTTTTTTTTTTTTTTTACCTTTCATGGATGACATCACCGTTGGGAGATCCACCTTGTTTTGCTAAAACCAGTATAAACCTCTTATTCTCAGGAGTTCCCCATCAAACAATAAAGACATGCATGTTCAAACATTTACATTTTTCTAGCCTAGACTCAACTCCTCTTTTCTTGGTTAAGGGGGATTGTGTTTCCATTTTATGTCATCTCCAAAGATGGTTTTAATAAGACAGTAAGTCAATGAGAGTTCCACTGGGTTTGCAAGGGGAACAGGAGAACGAGGACGCGCTCCTCTTCTTCCTTCTGCTGCCAGCCCTTGGAACTTGTATCCTCTTCTTTCTATTAAATCATTAAATGTGACACCCTAAGATAGACAAGCGTGCAGCAAACATATTTCATTTTCATTCCCAGTATGAGTGGCCATCCCACAGAAACAAAGAGCGGAAGGAGTGAAGGAGGGGTTCGGATACCTCACATGTGGGTATCTACCAGGGCTCACCCTGTCACAGTTTCCACTGCACGTTAAGCCCAACGTTGTGTCCCAGAACAAGGGCACAATGCTGCATCCAGACCTCCAAGCCCTGTGGCTCCATGCCTGCCTTCTGGGGACATAGAGGTCTCTTGGTTCAGGGTATTGACAGAGGTTTTAGCTGTTCTTCTGACTGCTAGGAAACCTTCCACCAGATGCACCTACTCCCTTACATGGAAGTGTTTCACAGCCAGTAGCCCTGGACCCCTTCACTTACCCTGGCAGAGGGTGCTGGAGTACCTCCTGATTCTGTCAAGGTCTGGGTTGCAGAACTCCTCAGTGGAGGTTCTCCTTTCAGCCACTTTGGCTTTTCATTTCCTATCAGGCACAGAACTGTGGCCTAGCTGGGCATTGTTCTCAGTTTCCTGAAGGCTCTGTTTTATAGTCCCACACCCCCTGGTCCAAAAGATTGTTCTGTTTGGTACCTCAACTTTGTGATTGAGTCTCTGACTAGAGCCCTTTTTGAACCTGCATCTTCAGTAATGCAAGGAGAAGCACTAGGGGACACAGTCTGAAACTGGTGGGGGGGTGGACAGTACAAGAGGGAACTTAGAAGACATTACTTCAGGGAAAGGACGGTGGATGGGTGGAACGCACTCCTGTAGGAGGTGGTAACGTTAGTCGGTGACCAGTTTTAGGAAGCGGTAGGACAGGGCAAGGGGGAAGGGAGGTCACTACCCGATGGGGGGTGGGCAGTTGCAGAGTAACACACTGCTAGCTGCACAATTGAGCAGATTCGATAGACCTTGAGGCCTGTATCTGCTGTCATGGTTCATATGTTCATATGTGACCCGAAGTATATTTCATGGAAGACATTATACTCTGGTGGCTAGCACTTTGGCCATGTGGGTTTCCCAACTACAAGCCTTTGTTCATGAACCCTATTTTCTGATGTTTCACATGGATAAGGGTGACCTTGCACATGCACTCCAAATTCTTGCATAATGTGGTGCCGCATTTTACATTGAATCAGTCTGTTGATTACCCATGTTCTTCCCTTCCTTTCAACACCCAGGTGAAATGCACTCATTGGACAGCCACAGAACCCAGCAGTACTGCCGGGACTGTACTAAAGACTGTGCCAAGTACTAGCTGTGTGTTTTTTTTGGTCCTGGTACCACAGGTTAACCTTTCTCCAAACATTGCCCCTCCAAGCAGTTTTTCTCCTGCATCTTATTCTGCTGCAGACAGGGAAGGACCTGTTGGGTACCATTATGGGGCATGCCACACAAGGCATGGCAGCCTCGGCAGCTTGTTTTTGTTCTGTTTCAGGTGCTGATATTTACACAGCTATGTGACAGGGTTAAATAAGGCCCCGCCCCATTTGTTATGCATGGAACCCCTAGGTGGCACTATCCCAAGGGCTACTACCCCTGTCTGCTTGGCTAGTAGCAGGTTAAGGGGCCTGAGTTCTAAAACAGGTGCCTCCACCCAGAGGTCAAGCTAACCTGGGCACAGCCCTCCAGGATACTGTAACTACCTCTTTCCCCTCTAGTGGCCTGAACACTGTACAAAAATCACTTTCACAATACCCTTGGTACACCACACAAGTACCCACACTGTTTGCACTTACCACCAGGGCTGGTTCCTCTGGCTTGACCCTGGGGACCCCCTGTAAAACAAGGTTAAGCACAGCAAATGGCAACAGTACAGTACTTTGAGCACAAACTGGAACCACAATCAGATTACATGTGGGAAACGTTAGATCTGATTTATTCAAGGGACTTGAACAAGGGAGGGGCAAAATCAGGTTACTTAGCTTAAAGGTTATCTCAATCAAGTGGTTATGCATGCGCTTTGAGTCCCCCCACACAGTCCACCTGTGGGTACCCAGGTGGAGAAGAAATGGGCTAGCCAGGACAGTTGCCCCGAGTTGCAGCTGGTTGGGGCCCTGTGATGGAAAACACAAGATGTACAGTACACAATATTTGTAATCCGGAGCCAGAGGTCTCAGTTTGTAAAGGAAAGAAACAACAAGACAATCAGATGACACACTCAGATTAAGCTGTTGGTGCAGGGAGCTACCCTGGTATTTATTCATGATACCCAAGACTGGACACAGGCTGGACGAAAATCGAGACCGCAGATGGTTTATCTGGAATGCCAGGAGAAGCAGGGCCCACACAAGTTGCAGAGGTATCATTCCTGTTCAAGTGTGGAGCAGTGGGGGGCTAATCCCCAGGCATGTCTCTCCTCGATGGCTTCTCTATGCAGTGCGTAGTCTGGCTGGCCCAGTCTGGCAAAGCCCAGACCGCATGGAGACAAGTTCGGATGCAGGCCATTTTGGGCTGGATACAGCTTCCAGCAAGCAGAACACAGTTCACACAGTGGGGAACTAACCCACAAACCACTAGCAGCTCATAGCACATTTAATTGTATGGGAATTCTACTGTACCAGGCAAAGTGCTCCCCGGTCACAATCTGAAAGTCTCTGCACACACTGGGAGCTTATGGGTAGCTGGAACTCCTGACAGGCCGATCACATTCAGCAAAAATATTTGGTCTTCTTCAGGTTGAGCCTGGCCCACTTCAGTAGCTTACTTTGGTTACACAAACTTGGATTTAGTCCAAAATAATTCTCTTCTCTTCTCTCCCTCTCATGAAGCAGCAGCAGACATGCAGACAAAAACTCAGCCCTTTCACAGTTTTCCCATGCAAATCCACTCAGGATTTCTGCCCAAAATTACTTCAGCTCCTTCTTCTTGAGCTTCCAGCTCAGAACTAAACTGAAAACAGCAAGCAGCCCGGTACTTCCCCAAGATCCAAAAGATTTGGTTGGCTGATTTGGCTGTCAGTCAAAGCAAGAGCTCTCCCTTCAGTTGCAAAAAAGGCACAAAAACTCAAACCACAGTTCCTATAAGATTTTGAATTCAGACAGCTCCTGTAGTCCGGCTACATTTTAGGTCCCACCAGAACTGATTAGTCCAATTTGCAGTCCAGGACCAAGATAGCAGAGATAAACAAAACTTTTCCTTGCTGCAAAGCAAGCAGGTTAAACAAACTACATTATCATTATCATTCTAAATGTTTTTCAGCAAATAGTTACGTCTTTCAACAGAACTCCGTCTCAGATTACTTATGCTGCCATCAAGCAGCTCTTAAAGAGACAGTACACAGAGGCTATACAAGCTCTGGTAATCACATTTAAACTGCTAAAACGCAGGACACCAGCCTGGCAGTGAGCATGTAGGCAAGCTCAAGGAAGACTTTTTGGGAACCCCCATTTGTAGGGGGGGTTACACCCTTCTCTGCCTGGGAAAACTTGGAGTGTGCTTCAAGTCTGTACCATCATAACATTGAAAATTCAGCATATACAAGATATTTATACCATTAGCATGCTATACAAGTACTATCTGATTCATCAATTGGCATAACTTGTCATTTTACTATTCATTTCAATGTACTCCACTATATAATTTCCATTCTGACAATACATTATGCATATTTCTCACAGGTAAATTGAACATTACTATACAGAATCATGTAATAACTTCTTGTACTCTAAACAATGCAAGAGGGGCCCTTCCCTTTCAGCTAACTTGGGGCTGGATGGGACAGGGGCACCATGGTGATAGGGCAGGACAAGTAACCTGGAATGGGCCATCAAGCTCAATATGGGCAGTGAGCTCTGAGAGGCATAAACACCGTTGTGGACCACATTGAGAGGCAAATCCACTAGCCTCCCGTGGGAATTGTAACTGAAGCGCACCACTGGCTTGACAGCTCGGCCAGTCTTTCTGGGGTGAACAACGACAGTCTCTGTACTTTCAGCAATGGTTTTGGAGCTTTCATCACTTGTGAGGGTGCCTCTGCATGAAGGGGAATGTCCAAGCTGGGAGCACTGTCAGCCCCTTGCTCTGTAGTCTCTGTTTCTACAACACTCAGCTCATTTTGAAGACACTCTGGCACTGAAGAAGGGTTTTCAGCATCCTCTTAGTGTTTCTCAAGTTCTGGCATGTCACCAGAAAGACTCATACCATCAGCCTCTCCTTCAGGCAAATCATACAGTTCCACGATACACAAAGACTCAGCATCCTCAGACGTGATACTTTGCACTTCACCTTCAGGGAGCATTGGCTCCAAGGATGATGCCGGGATGTTAGGCAGTCCAGAAGGCCCAGCTTCATCCCCATAATTCAACACAGGATTTCCACGAAACTACTGACTCAGTTCATATGAGGGGTAATGGGCATTATCACACTGTCATCTGAGTTAGACTGGCAGTCACTATAATTCTGGGCCTGCTATGGGGGAAGTCTTAAATCGGCAACTATGAGTGCAGGCTGACTCTGTTTCTCTCCAGCAGGAGCATGTGTCACTGGTCCAGGGGAATCAATCTCTGTGGGTTCAGTCTCAATTATAACTTGACCAATAGGTAGCAAGTGGTTACGGTGCATGGTCTTGACAGCTTTGGAGTTATTCTCAGGGCGCACTTTGTACACTGGCAAATCATCCAGCTTTCCAACTATGATATGGGGAAGATGGTGCCATCGACCAGCAATTTTGTGTTTCCCATGCAATCGGCCTAAGCTCTTGAGCCTTTACTTTTCTATCATGTCTCTCTTTGTTGGCTAGATTTCTTTTGGCAGCCATTGTCTAGGCCAGTTGATAGGCATGATTCAAGTGAGCTTTAAGTTTTTGTACATATTGCGAGTAATCTTCGGCTCGGACCCCATCAGGAGAAACCCCAAAACAGACATCAACAGGCAGCCGGGCCTCTCTCCCAAATATGAAGCGGTAGGAAGAGAGCACGGTAGCATCATTCTTTGTGCAATTGTATGCGTGTACCAAGGGGCTAATCTGCTGGCTCCATTTATGCTTATCTTTTGGGTGGAGGGTGCCTAGCATGTCTAGTAGGGTGCGGTTAAAGCGTTCAGGTTGAGGATCCCCCTGCGGGTGATAAGGGGTGGTTCTTGACTTTGACACCCCCCCCCCCATAGAGAGAGCATTTCTTTGATTAGCTGACTCTCAAAGTCCCGGCCTTGATTAGAGTGAATTCGCTGGGGGGCACCATAGTGGACGAAGAAATTTTCCACTAGCACCTTGGCCACGGTAGATGCTTTTTGATCTTTGGTTGGAAAAGCTTGTGCATGCCGTGTGAAATGGTCCGTAACCACTAACACATTGCCAGTGTTTCACTGATCAGGCTCTAAACTCAAGAAGTCTGTGCAGACTAGTTCCATTGGGGTGCTGGTAGTAATGTTGACAAGGGGGGGGCAGCCCTCTGAGGCAGGGCTTTTCTCTGCAGGCAGCGACTACAAGTCCTCACATGGTGCTCAACATTGGCCCCCATCTTGGGCCAGTAGAATCGAGATCGTACTTGGTCAAGGGTTCGGTCGATACCGAGGTGGCCTATATGGTTGTGGAGGGACCTCAGTACCAAATCTTTGAAGGCTGTGGGCAGGACCGATTGTTGCTTGTCTATTTGGCCACCCTGATCTATAGTCTCTCTATACAACAATTGATTAAGCAGCTTCAACCTGGGGCCTTCTTTAAACAATCAAGCAGTTCACAGATCAGAGGAACGCAACTTGGAAACATCTTTTCCTGCACGAAGTGCGTCAAGTGCTGGCTGAATCATAGGATCTCGAGATTGAGCCCACTGAATGCTGCCATTGTCAAACTGAGGTAGTGCACTAATGTCTAGAGCAGAGAAGTGGTAATACGCAGCCAGTATGCAGGTGTCAGAGGGGCCCAAGCAATCTACTAAGCAGTCCGCTGTGTCCGTAGATATCTGTTCATGTCTATCAAACTTTTGGCACAATGCTCAGATGTCAGGCTCAGACAGCCTGACCCAGTTGCTCTTGGAAATGGGCCTCCGAGATAGGGCATCAGAATCAATATGATTCAGGCCTGGTCTGTATTCGACAGCGTAATCATATGTTGACAATGCAGAAAGCCCTGTGGCGTCTAACTTAGCTGAAGTCTGTACATAGGTCAATGGGTTATTGTCAGTCCTCACCAATATTTTTGCCCCATAGAGGTAATCATGAAACTGGTCGACAATGGCCCATTTTAATGCAAGGAAGTCCAACTTGGGCATAGTGTAGTTTCGCTTTGACGGGGTCAAGCTCCTACTGGCGAATGCTACTGGTCTCAAACCATCCTCATGGTCTTGATACAGTACAGCTCCTAGACCCTGAAGACTGACATCAGTATGCAGCACATAGGATTTGGTTGGATCAGCATAAGCAAGGATGGGGGAGTGCGTGAGCTGGTATATGACTTCATGGAAAGCTGCTTCACAGTCAGGCGTCCAGCGAGACCCGAAAAGTTCACCTGAGTGGAAATATGCTTTGTCTGGTTCTTTGATGGACCTTTTTTGTATTTCTGATTGGTAGGAGGGTAACCCTGGGTAAGATTCAAGAGTGGCCGAATCACTTTGGAACAGTCCTTTATGAACCAGTGGTAGTAGCCACAGAATCCCAGGAAATGTTGTAGTTCTTTCAAATTGTGGGGCTGGGGCCAAGTAGTTAAGGCTTCAACTTTACTAGGATCAGTCTCTGTCCCCTCTGTAGACACTATGTGCCCCACATACTTCACAGAGGTTTGGAAAAACTGGCACTGGTCGATGGACAGCTTGAGGCTGAAATCTTCCAGTCGGTCTAGTACTTTGAACAGTCAACTCTCATGTTCCTCTAGGGAGATCCTAAACACAATGACATCATCCTAGTACGCCAGACATTCCAGCAAATTCATGTCTCCCACCGCTCGTTCCATCAGTCGCTGGAAGGTGGCTGGGGCGCCCGATATCCCCTGTGGCATTCTCAGAAATTCATAGAACCCCAAAGGACAGATGAAGGCTGCCTTCTCATGGTCCTCCGGAGCCATCGGAATCTGGTAATATCCACTGTGAAGATCCAACACCGAGAACCATTTGCTCCCATTCAAACAATCCAGAGCATCTTGTATACGGGGCATGACGTATTGATCGGGGATGGTCCGCTGATTCAGAGTTCAATAATCAACACACATTCTCACAGATCCATTCTTTTTATGCACAACCACAATGGGAGAAGCATATGGACTCCTGGATTCTTGTATCACACCAGCCACGAGCATTTCCTGCAAGTGTCTTCTTACATCGTCTATGTCTGCAGGGGCTAGGCGTTGAGACCTCTCTCGAAATGGCCGTTCATCGTGCAGGCATATGTGATGCTCCGCACCCTGGACACATCCCACGTCCCATTCCTTCAACGAAAACACTTGCTCTCTCTGGGCAAGTTTCTGGCTAATTCTAGAGTTCCATTCAGCTGGCAATGGGGAGTAACCAAAATCAAACAAGTCGGGAGTCACTCTAGCTGTCTTGCCAGAGTGCTTGTTGCTGGGCAACACTGCAGTGTCTGTGCAGTGTACCATAGCTAGGGTGCATCCTCTGTTCACCTGGATCTCCCGATCTGACACATTATGAATCTGGACCATGACTCGTCATGCATAGGCATGAGCATGAGCTGGCAAGATGCTGGGCTTAAGCAATAATCCTTCCGGCAATTTTCCATCGCCTGGCGCGTCCAACATCAGTATTTTGTTTTTGACATGTTTTCAGACGCGTACCTCCCCTTGAATGGTTCACTGGGCATTAGGGGCCAGTACCATTGAATCGGGATCCTTCTTCCACACGACCCCTACCGGTTTATCCTGGTCCACTCCCTTAGGGTTCTGTTGCAAATCATAGGCCCTCTTGATCAGAGTGGGAATTCTTAGGGCCCTCCCAGTCCGTCACCCTTGTTTCTTGAGACAGAGTTGTGCCAGTCTCCCAAACATATGGGCGCTGGTCCCAATTAACAGGGGAACCTCATCATACAGTCCAGTAGGGGGACACACTAAGGCCAGTGTCTTGACTTGCTCCTCTACACCAGGTACGCTGCAGGAAATGACAACCAGAGGTGGACATATCCTAGGTAGGGATAAGACTTGTCGCTCAGCCCCCACACATGTAGGCCTTCCAGGGATTGTAAGGGCACAGCAGATAAGTGTTTGTCATACCATTCCTTAAATACAATGGTTATTTGTGACCCACTGTCCAGCACAGCCCGAGTAGGAATACCATTCACAGCCACGGTTGTCTCCATTGAAGGGCCCACTATTTTGGACCAGTCTGGAGGGACAGCAGCAGGGGCCTGGAGAGATGATTTAGCCACATAGGGATTTGAGTTACTACTTCTTGAACCCTCACTGTGGTCATTTTGGGTACTCTTTGACCGCTGACTTGTTCTTCGAAGCTCTCCTTGAAGCCTGTATACAACTTTATCTAGGTCTTTTGTGGACCGGCATTCTCTCTTCATGCGCCCATCCTTCCCACAATTATGGCAAAATGTTTTCTGGGATTTGGGGTGGCCGAGGCATCACACTGCTAGCTGAGGCAGTGGTACTACCAACTGAAAACCTTGGTGCCGTCTCTGTCTGCTGTGTGGTGAATATTTGGAGACATCTCATCAATTCTCTTGCTTCCATAGTCACGGCATCGAGTTTCGAGCTGTCGTCAGCAGGAGATGCCTGGGTGGACACCCCCATAGCAGATGCAGTTGGATAAGGGTCAGTGCCTGTACTTGCAGGAGTGGCCTTCATAAAGAGACTGTTTTTTATTTCCCTGAACTCCCTCAGCAGTTCATCCCATGGTGGCACACCCTCATTGGTCCCCACTTCGGAAGGGCCTTCCAATGTTGTGATCACTTGGGCTGTGCTCACCCTAGAATTACAATTCCTCTCTTCATCTTCAACCTCACGGAGTTCTTTTATCAAGTCACAATAGTCCGGTAGGTTACCCCTTCTATCTGGGAGCCTTAATTGAATGAGCTGCAATTTAGAATGTTTTGCATGTTGCAATATGTGCCCCAACCTCACATGGTTTAAGTCACTGGCGGCTACCCCACTTTTTCGGTAAGCCTTTTGCAGCACTTTTTCCAGACGAGTAACATATGCAGACAAACTTTCCCCTGGCCATTGATTTGTACCTTGAAATTTCCACATCAAGTTCTCCCCTGACTCAATGCTCCCAAAATCGCCTTCGAGTGTAGATAGGTACTTCTGGGCAGATGCATCAGGGTTTGTGGACCTCTGAAATTTAATGGCCTCTAGGGCAGGCCCCCTCAAACTTTCTATGATCCTTTTCCATTTCTGAGCCTCCGCACACTGCCATTCAGGTACCTACGGGGCAACACAATCTATCCAGGTCTCCCAGTCATCCTCTCCTTGGGGGGTTGGGAGGGTACTGGAGAAGATTCTCAACCTTCGGTAAGAGTCGTGACTAATGGCAGGTACAGATACAGGAGCCAGCATTGGCACGGGCACAGAAGGAGGGGAAAAAACAGGTGCTGGAGCGGGAGGGGATGTTGGGGGAGGAACACCACCAGGTGGCAGGAATAGTTTCTTTAAGTCCTCCACAGTTTTCCCTTCCTCCAGCAACAACTTAGCAAATTTCTCCTCAAAAGTCTCAGATAGTGTGGGGGGGGGGACTCTTTCTCCCCGGGGTCTTTACTGTCTTTAGTTATCACTCTCCAGGCAGTGAGGGCTCCTTCGGGGGTGATAGTCCATGGAACTTTGGAACTGTCTACTGGGTCCTTACACTCTACTAACGCCATGAAACTTTGGGCAAGCAGGTTAGCCTGTCGACCCACCACCACAGGTTTTTGTAAACATTTAACCTTGGAAAGTACTCCCTCTACAGTGTCCTTATTGGTACCCAGGGAATATCCAGGATAAGTATAGTGTTTTGGGGGTCGATCTCCTGCCCGGTACACCACCCCACCAACTGGAGTACAGCCACCTCTGTTGGGGTAGCCATTTATCTTTAACAGCAATTTGCAACTTTGGCCACTAGAAGACACAAAATTCCAGTGGTGAGCCTCCAAGAAGTAACCCCTAGGTGGCGCTATCCCAAGGGCTACTACCCCTGCTTGCTTGGCTAGTAGCAGGTTAAGGGGCCTGAGTTCTGAAATGGGTACCTCCAGCCTGAGGTCAGGGTTGGTAGTGGTCAAGCTAACCTGGGAACAGCCCTCTGGGATACTGTAATCCCCTCTTTCCCCTCTAGTGGCCTGAACACTGTACAATAATCACTTTCACAATACTCCCAGTACACCACACAAGTACCCACACTGTTTGCACTTACCACCAGGGCTGGTTCCTTTGGCTTGACCCTGGGGACCCCCCTGTAAAACAAGGTTAAGCACAGCAAATAGCAACAGTACAGTACTTTGAGCACAAACTGGAACCAAAGTCAGATTACATGCAGAAAAATTTAGATCTGATTTATTCAGGGGACTTGAACAAGGGAAGGTCAAAATCAGGTTAATTAGCTTAACGGTTATATCAACCAAGCAGTTATGCATGCGCTTTGAGTCCCCCCACACAGTCCACTTCTGGGTACCCAAGTGGAGAAGAGATGGGCCAGCCAGGACTGATGCCCAGGGTTGCAGCTGGTTGGGGCCCTGTGATGGAAAACACAAGATGTACAGTACACAATATTTGTAATCCGGAGCCAGAGGGCTCAGTTCATAAAGGAAACAAAACAACAAGAAAATCAGATGACACACTCAGATTAAGCTGTTGGTGCATTGAGCTACCCTGTTATTTGCTCACGATACCCAAGACTGGACACAGGCTGAACGAAAATCGAGTCCGCAGGTGGTTGATCTGGAATGCCAGGAGAAGCAGGGCCCACACAAGTTGCAGAGGCATCGTTCCTGTTTAAGCGTGGAGCTGATCCCCAGGCATGTCTCTCATCGGTGGAGTCTCTGTGCAGTGGGTAGTCTGGCTGGGTCAGTCTGGCAAAGCCCAGACCGCATGGAGACAAGTTTAGATGCAGTCTGTTTTGGGCTGGATACAGCTTCCAGCAAGCAGAACACAGTTCATGCAGTGGGGAACTAACTCACAACCCACTAGCAGCTCATAGCACATTTACATATACGGGAATTCTACTGTACCAGGCAAAGTGCTCCCTGTTCACAATCGCAAAGTCTCCGCTTACACCGGGAGCTTAGGGGTAGCTGGAACTCCTAACAGGCCAATTGCGTTCAGCAAAAATAGTCAGTCTTCTTCATGTTGAGCCTGGCCCACTGCAGTAGCTTACTTTAGTCACACAAACTTAGATTTAGTCCAAAATAATTCCCTTCTCTCCCTCTCATGGAGCAGCAGCAGACATGCAGCCAAAAACTCAGCCCTTTCACAGTTTTCCCATGCGAATCCACTCAGGATTTCTGCCCAAAATTACTTCAGCTCCTTCTCCTTGAGCTTCCAGCTCAGAACTAAACTGAAAACTGCAAGTAACCTGGGACTTCCCCAAGATCCAAAAGATTTGGTTGACTGATTTGGCTGTCAGTCAAAGCAAGAGCTCTCCCTTCAGTTGCAAAAAAGGCACAAACACTCAATGTCAGTTCCTATAGATTTTGAATTCAGACAGCTCCTGTAGTCCAGCTACATTTTAGGACCCACCAGAACTGATTGGTCCAATTTGCAGTCCAGGACCAAGATAGTGGAGACAAACAAAACGGTCCCTGTTACAAAGAAAGCAGGTTAGACAAACTACATTATCATTCTAAATGGTTTTCAGAAAATAGTTACATCTTTCAGCAGAGCTCCATCTCAGATTACTTATGCTGCAATCAAGCAGCTCTTAAAGAGACAGTACACAGAGGCTGTACAAGCTCTGGTAATCACATTTAAACTGCTAAAATGCAGGACACCAGCCTGGCAGTGAGCATTTAGGCAAGCTCAAGGAAGACTTTTTGGGATCCCCCATTTGTAGGGGGGTTACATGCATAGAGTTTAAATGCTACAGTCTGTTGTATCCTCTCCTGTTCTGTCCCTTCTCTGTCTGGTTGCACAACCAAATTTTTTTGTGAGAACTGGGAACTGATCACTGTTTCACAATTCTTTACCTCTCGCTATCTCTCTGCCTTTACCTGCTGTTCTGTCTTTTCTTTCCCCTTGCATATCTGCAGTTATAAAAAATACATGTGAATCTCTGTGTGAAACTGTATGTGATACTGGGAGCCCTTTGTTTAAAACAATATATAGTTATACTGTTGAAATGATTGCAAAAAACAATTTATAACTCAAGGGATTAATTGAGATGCTGGTGTGCAAATTTCACAGAGCTGTCAACAAGAGGCCAGTTCTGGGTCATTATGTTCTTTTTGCTGCACCTGCCAGAACATTGGAAACTGGCAAAAACATTCTATGAAGAAAAAAAAATGGTCTCCTTAACAAGCTCCCTTCAAAGACTTGTTCTAAAAAGAGCAGCAGTGTTTTGCAAGAAAGAGGCTGAGATTTGAAATTAAGAAGAAACACTCCTATCAAGAAGGACTTTTTCTTACTTTGCACTGCCTTTGTAAATAGTTATACTAAATAATTTGTATTTTTTATTTTGCTGTTATTGAGAAAAATAAAACATTATTTGCGAATTTTGAAACTGCTCCTGGTTTTCCTGTGCTTCCTGACCTGTGCCTCGATGACTAGCTGCTACCTGGCGCATGAGCTACACGGTGTTAATATCACCACAAGGGCAGTCTTACCATTGTTAGAGTGGTGCCATGCATGTTCATAGGGTATGTGAACCGAAGGTAAGCAGTTTTGAAACCCTAACAATATAAGTGAGACCCTAATGATTCAAGTGAGACCAGTCTTACGAGTGGTCTCACTGGCTTTATTAATATATTTATTGATCAAGACTGATCAATAATATACTGAAAAAAAAAATAGCCCTGAACATGCCCATTTCTAGGGCAGCTGCACGTGAGACACCCTTCACAGAATAAGAGTGTTCACTTTGCAGTGGAAAGTAGTGCTCCAGTTGGTCAGGAGTGCTTCTTCAAGCTGTAGTTTTACTAAACATTGCTGTTTGGAGCTGATCTTCCATAAAATAGCAGGTTTTGGCCTTGCTGTTTTTAAAGGACTGTTCTCCTGAGGGGTAGGTCAACTATTTTTTCTTAACCATCCTATTGCTGTTGGTACCATTTGGAAATCATGTAGCGGTTTAGGGCTCTGTGGGGATAACCTTGAAGATAGGTGCATTAATTACTAGTCACAGTAGATCTTTAAGAGGATGTCCTTAGAGCCACAACTTTCCCAGCCACAGTCCTCCCAGTATGGCAGGCCCTTCCTTTTCAGCTTCTTGGCATGGCACTGCTTAATGAGTCAACCTCTTTTATTATCATCACTTGCTGTGTGTTGATCTGTGCTTGCTTCACTGGCCCTGCCTCTTTGTATGATTGGGTGGGGAAGGGGGCGGCCCATTACTGCTGTTGGTGGATGTTTTCAGAACTCCATTCATCGACAGCAGGAAAGTGAAGCAGTGTGGGCCTTTTCACATTTTATAGGTGACGCCATATGACGTGTGTACTTAGGAATGTCGATGTGGGTGGCCCTGTCTTGCAAAAACACCCCATGAGATCCTGATATCGACTGATTACAGTCCAGTATATTCTGACACTGTGGAGATCTCTGAGATCTACTGTTACTGGTAAGTAATAAACCTTCATGGGAGCGGTCCTCCCTTCTCTACCGTGAATGAACTAAAGTACTGATTCAGGATATCTGCCATTCTATCCTCTTCCTCCTCACCGCCTGGTCTCAGTCTGACTGTTTTCTTCCTTTCCTCTTTTCCCTTATGTATCGAAAGATACTTTGTGTACTCTGTATTGCCCCCTTTCTGCATGGGTTTTCCATGTAGTACAGTATCAAAGGCCTCCAGCCCCCCGGACGACCCTTCAATGCGCTAAGCTCATTCTTGAACCTGGGTCATTGGCACTGTAAATGGTAGCGACACCATGGCACTGGTGGACTAGCTGTTGCACTCTTCCTGCTTGGATTTTTCCTGTGGTACGGTGTCAAAGTTCTTGCTAAAGTCTGCATAGAGTACATCTGCTTCTTGAACTTTATTCTACTAGTTACCTCCTTGAAGAAGTTAAGTCTGCATGGAGTGATAATGCTGTGTGGCCCTTATCCCTCTAGATACCTCCCTGCAGAAGGCTTGGGGTTGGTAAGGCAAGATAATCCTTATTTGAAGCCATTTCAAACCACTTTTTATTTAGACCTCATGGGTAAGTAATCAGACATACTAGAAAACCTGGGAAAGACTAATCTACATGTAGAAAGGAAATTCTCTGAATAATTGGATAGGTGTTTTTTCTTTGTGCCGAATCCAGTAACCTCCATTTTTTTTTCTGCCACTCGGGGATGTTCTGGGACCCTGAGCATTGCTACAAGATACGAGCCTTTAGAGTGTGCTTTTTTTTTTTTTTTTTTTTGTAGGGTTTTTTTTGTGCACCCAGTATTAGTGTCACTTTTCTGTCCTGCTCCACACTGGAAATTCATAACAAATGGTTATGATGCACCCTTGTTATTGACCTTTGCACAGCTCAAAGTTATGACATCAGCACAGAATATTAGTAGCGTAAGAGTTCTACAGCCCTCTCTCAATGGTCTTCTGTGTGGGGACAGCAGCAGGTTTCAAGGAGCTCCTCAACTTGTTTTGATACATTGTAGTTTTTATTGTTTTTTCTTCCTAAAAGTAAAGATACTGTGTGTTTCAACGGGCAGTGCTCTTTAAATTCAATCATGCCGGTTTTAAATTTAAATTGACAAGCTTGCTTTTTTTTCTCACAAAAGGCTTTGTTGGTTAACGTCTGTGTGAGTTACCACTGTGTCTGTCATGACAAAAATGAAGGGTGCAAAAGAAGTATACTTTCTTGCTATATTTGGTCCATCTTCTTAGCGTGGTGTCTAATGTGTAAGTCTGGGAAATGTGTTTTCTTTCTTTTCTTTTTTGGCAGACATTGTCTATCCCCATCCCCTGTGTCAAACTGCTGCTTAGTGTGTTACTGTAGGTTTCAGTCTCTTTTTTTTTTTCCCCCACTTTGCAGGCTGGTCCCCCAGTCCCATCACCTGACTTCCCTGGGACTTACCTTCTCTGCTGGTGTCCTCTCAGGACCTAGCGGGAGGTGCCCAGTTATTGGTGAGGGCCTGCAAGGGACTTGACCATCACCGCACTGCGGTCAGAGTGTTTTGTGTTCATTTTCTCCCTTTGGTCCCACGTGCATGCAGTGATGTGATATTCATACTCTGCCTCAACAGATACACACCTGGCATCTGGGCGTAGTGGTCCCCTTCCCTTACTGTCCCACGGTGTTTCCACCCAAATTCTTTTAGGTAGCAGTCAAGCCATGGGACAGCACCCCCCCCACCAAGGGAGGAGCGCTGTCCTACAGATGCTCAGTCCTCCCTCCCCCAGCCAGTCCCTGAATGACTGTGGTCCATTCCCAAACCTGGGTCACCAGTGCAGCAGTCTGTGAAGAAGTCAGTCCCTTGGCCTGCCAAGTCGCTGGGCTGGCTTTTTGAAGTGTTTTTAGTTGTGTTCAGTGGTGGTGTCTGGGTTTTGAGAGTTTTGCCTTAAGTGTGACTTTTTAAGTGTTCACACTCTTCAAGCCATTTGTGAGCACAAGGGCAGTTTTGATGCTCTTTTCAGCTGCACAGAGTGAGTCTTGCATGTGTTATCTTCTGACACTACTGTAAGCACACACGTACCCCTTCATTGTTTTTGTTATGTTCCTTACTCTTTTCGTGAAGCCCCATCCTCCCACCCCTGGCATTTCCAGCACTTAGCTCATCCTTATCCTTGATGTACCCCCCCACCAGCAGAGCCTGGCCACAGCCACCACCTAAGTTCAGGTACAGAAGAATCCATGAAGTAGCTGGTAGCAAGAAGTGGAACCGAAGCACATTGTGGTCATCCTGCATGCAGACCCGGTAAACAAAAACTAAATAAATAAAGATGAGCTTTTTGCTTTTTTGGTTCCCCTCCCTCAGGGTGCCTGGCAAACTCTGGGCTCCAAGCATGCATACACAACTGCTTTCTTGTGCCAAACCCAGGCAGATAGTGTCCCCACTCCCCTGCAGTACCTCCGCAGTGGGTGCCACACAAGCTTACCCAGGTGGCAGTGTTGCAGTGGAAGCAACAACCCTCCCTCCTGAGGGAACCTCAGTCTTTCTCCCTCTGGCCAGCCCCTGACAACCCTGGCTCATTCTGAACCTAGGTTGTAGGAATCATGAGCTTTAGCTCTACCTCTGCACTGATGGGCCAATGCATACTTTTTTCTGTTGGCTCCAATGTCATCACTGGAACCACATGTAAGATTTTTTTTTTTCATTCTATTTATCCCCCTATTGGTGGCCCGTCCCTTCAGTTAGTCACCCCCCCCCCCACAGCCCCATCATTTGCCATCTCTGGGTGCTTAACCACAACTTACAAGTCGAAGTTGCCCACCAACAGGGATTTCCTCATCTTCTGCTTCCCAAGGCCTCCCAGGGTTTGGATCTGGTGAATACAGGAGCGATACACGACCTGCTGGGGTGGGTGGGGGGTTGGCCCTCCTCCTGCCTTGGGTCAGCTTTTTTTCCCCTCTGTCTTTTAGTCTGTCAGCCCAGGCAGCATGCACAGCGTGGTGGTGGTGGTGGTGGTGGTGGTGGTGGTGGGGTGGGGGGGGAGTTGCCTCGGCTGCAGGCAGCATGCACAGCATGGTGGTGGGAGGGGGGGTTGCCTCGACTGCAGGCAGCATGCTCCTGCAGAAAGAGTAGGCTCCTCTGCCCAGCAGCAGGAGCCACAGTGGTAACAGGAGTGTGCTAACCCCCCCAACTGGGATGTGCTGTCAGCAACACTGCTTCCCAGTCTGGTTGCCCATGTGGCTACTCCCAGTTTTGCTGCCGAACTTGGTATGCTGGCATGTAAGCACATCATGCTTCCACTTAGTCTTCAGGTATGGGCAAACCACTGATAGTTGCTGTCATAGAGAATATTGCCATTACGATTTAGTAAATTGACCTTTTGTGACTCTATTTTGTGGAATTTTGCAGACAGGAAAAATAGTTTGGTCAGGCATGTAGCTAATCTTTCCAGTGCCTTGTAGATCTGAATAGTTTCATCTTTTAGTTTGGAGACTTGGTATTATTCAGTGTTTTTTAATTGCATTGTGATCTGCAAGCCAGGGAGCTAACCTATTCATTTGAAATTTCCACATTCTTTAGGAATGCAGAAGAAACCAAATCCATCTTTGAGAAACACCGTCCTACTCATGTTATTCACCTGGCAGCCATGGTGGGAGGGCTCTTCCGAAACATGAAGTATAGCCTGGACCTCTGTGTAAGTAGCAGCAACAGTTCCTCCTGTCGGTCAGAAGGCACAGCTCCCTCCTGGGTGCAGGCAGGGTTTCAGATTTCTCTGTGTGGGATGTATTTCCAAAAATAAGGCAACAACTTCTTAAATCAAGGGGAATGAAGTACTGTATTTTCATCCCAAACATTTTCTTTGGCTGGGATAGGGTTTGCAGACATACAGCCCTGCATGCATGGAAGTTAAACTGGTTAATTTCCTTTTTCTGGAAGAAAGAGAATTTTTTTCCGGGAATATTTTATAGCGAATCGCTTAAAATATTGGCTTCCAAAATTTGGGACCTGGGAATCATTTTGACTTCAAGACAATGTGGCTGAGGCCAACCCAGTATCTCAACAGAAACAATCTGCACTTCCATGTCAGTGACCCGGTTTGGGAGCAGACTCCAAAGCTAGCAATTGGGTGACAGGGCTGGGAGGTAGCCCTGCTGAAGACAGCATGTCTCAGCGGGGGGCGGGGGGAGGGGCAGAATTGTGCTCCAGTACGGCAGCAGTTCTGACTGGTTGGCTGGGGAGCTTGCTCTTCCAGCAGAAGCACGCTGCATGACTCCCCACGTGGCTGGGGTTGTGGGTTGGGAAAGCAGAGAAAACATACTGGTCAATGCGGGGTGATGGCTAGTGCCTCACAGGTACCACACTGTTGACCAGACACCCACCTCACCTGAGGGGTATGGTAAACCATGAAGAACAAAGGATGGTGTAAGTATCTGGGGAAGGTGGTTGACTGGGCTGTGAGATGGGGCTGGCTTGAAACACCTTTATTTTTGAAAAGCGGCATCTGATTTACACTTCTCACCATTTCTTTCAAGCACTAACCTTTGTTGCTTTGTGGGTGCCTCTCGTTTTGAGGGGTTTGCACATGATACTGCAGTCCTTGTAATGTGAGACCCCAAATAGTCAGTTTCCCCACTGCCCTGATCCCTCCCTACCCACCCCTCTGTCATGGATCCAGCTCCTTCCCATTCGCTTTCCTGTGAGCTTGCATCAGCTGCTCCTGTCAGCTTGCACGCACTCGCCACCACCATGACCCACACAGCCCCAGCGTAAAACTTAACTTAGAGACATCATATTTACTTTTCTGCCCCTTCACGTTCATACATTGGGCACCCTTGTATCCTCCCCCACCATATATACCAGACAAGTCCTGTAAATGTGTAGTTGCAGGGAAGCGGACCATAGCCCTTGCATTCCTTAGTCTGGGTTACTAACAGATCCTTTTACAGTCCCCAGAAGGTATAGTTTAGGAGTTCTGGTAGTCTGGTGGTGAATCAACTCATGGTAGCACAAAATAATGTCCTCTGGTGCGTGGTTGAAGGGTGACTCGCATCTGATACGTCTTTGTGAGTACCCCCAAAGCTCTAATCATTCCATATTGCGTTCTAGAGAAGAACAAAAAAGTGCTTTCTCGAGTCCTGCAGCAGTCACCTCTCCTTGCAGAGTACTGTAGTCACTGTGGCGGTGATCAGGCTGGAAGTAAAGCTGCCAACAGTGGTAGGTGAAGCAAACATACAAGGAGTAGCCACGTGGTGCCACGTAGCTTGAATAGGAGCAGAGAAAGGGACCTCATCAACCACGCAGTCACAGCAAGGCAGTGAGAACTCACATTAGGGAAAAAAGAAAACCACACTCACAATGCAGCATTAATCCAGTAGTTTCTTCTCACAACAGAACCTCTTTGCCTTCTCCAGGTCCCAGAATGTATATAACTGTCCCTCTGTCCTAATCGTGAGAGTCAGTGGGTAAGCGAACCAAAAGTCTGTCTCCTTTGCTGTGAGGGAGTTCATGAGAGAGGAAAATGCTTTTCTGTTTTGCTGCCCCAGTTTTGAAAATCCCTGGAAAAAGATTTTAATTTAATTTTTGTTGACCGGGTAAGTGCACTAGGCAGATTCTGCCTATTTTCAGGCAGGACCCGGGGGAGGGGGATACAGATGAATGCCAACTGACCTTGAACCAGTTAAGCCATTGGTGGAAGATGATTTGGGAATTACACTAGTTTTCCTATCTTTCTGAAGGCTTGCAGGATTTTTTGTTTATCAGGGAAATGGTGCAGTAGTACAGTGGATTTTGCTTAAATGCACACCTGTTTTGCAGACAGAAAATGTGCATTTAAGCGGAATGTGCACTTAGCCGAGATTCCATAGAAAACACTATTTTTAAAGATTTTGAAGACACGCTAGTGTAAAACCACATTTATTTCATAAATCGGTTGATTAGCATTTAAATTGGCACTTATGAGCACTTTCTCAAGTTACTGTACTCAACAAAAGTATTAATGAAGCACACCCCAAAGGAAATAAAAATAAAATAAAATGAGATAAAGATAAGTCTCACAGTTCAGTGTCCGTGTCTGTGTTTGTTATGTTGCTTGCTGCCTATAAAAACTGTGTGATCTTGCTTTATTTACAGGACTGTAAGGCAAACTGGGTCACATAGTGTTCAAATTCGAACTGCCACCTCACCTTCTTACCACCCGAAGCAGTGTCAGATTTGAATGTTAGAGTTCCTTCAGGTGTGGCCCTGAAGTAGAGCCTAGTCTCATCACAATTAAAGATACAGTCTGGTGCATAGTCCTTAAGAATTTGAGGCAGGACTGTTGTAAGCCAGTTGTCAGTGGTCTCACTGTCTGCGTCTTTTTTTCTCCCCGTGACACCTTTTAAAAATTATCCTGCTTCGCTCTTTCAGTCTGCCGAGCCAGCCGCTTGTCGCAGTAAAATTTATGCCCATTGCTGATGCCAGGTCCTGAGCCTTTTGCATTACAATTGGACCGTTTACCAGGGCATCAACACCATGAGCCACCGAGAACCACCACAGGAGAGCAGCTTCCACCTCCTCACTCTTTCTGCTTCTCCAGTATTTTCGGGCTTGGTTCCTGGTGTGCTCCCATTCAGAAAATAAGCCGTCTTTGTTGTCGACAGTGCATGCCACGGTGGACACATCAACCCCAAACTTTGCTGCAACATCTATGTGTTTCACATTTGGCTGCTGTAACTTCTGCAATACCGAGATTTTCTGGGCTAAGCTAAGCGTTACTTTCTTTTTCTCCATAATGCTCATTTGTTTCTGTGAGCCAGTGTGTGACTAGTGTGAGGCAAGGTGTTAAATACTTCTGATTGACACAACATTAACAGCACCTGTGCAATTAACCAACATTACTTTCATAGGGAGAAGCTGGTTGGTGAAACCAGAAACTGTGTATTAAAGCGGAATGTGCACTTATCCAATGTGCATTTAACTAAAATTTATAACATGAAGGAAATAGAAAAAAAAAATCGAGAAACGAGAAAAGTGTGTATTAAACGGAAATGTGCACTTAAGTAGAATCTACTGTAGTACATCTTGTCTTGGTGGAGCGTCTCTGTGGGCTCTGTCTGTTCATATATGGCCTTTGGTGCAGTCAAGCTTCAGGAATATGTGGATCCAGGACTCTATGTAGGCTACCATGTGGGAGCTCTCTTCCCCTTCGGGAGTCCACGTATCCTCAAATGCAGTCCACTTTCTCCCTCGGAGAACTGGTTCAGTTCACAGAAATTACTACTTAACTATAAGAAGACTAAATCATTGATGGTCACCAGCCCCCACCATAAGAAATCATCCCCGGTCTTGTCCATTATGAACAAAAAAGACATACCCCTTGAACAGGTACAGAGTTTTGAGTACCTTGGGGTCACCATTGATGCACTCTCCTTTGTACCACACATTGAACAAGTTGTAAAAGTAGTGAACTCTAAGCTTGGTGTCCTGTACAGACACAGACATTATCTTACGCTTGCTGCCCTGCATTTGACTGTATCTTCCTCCGTCTTGTCAGTCATTAATTATGGCTTGGTAGTGTATGGGGCAGCAACTGACACTGCACTCGAGCTGGTACCAATGGCCCTCAATAAGGCCTACAGACTCACCCTTGGAGCTGACAATCTAGCTCACTCCTGCTCACTTTACGAGCAAACCGGGTGGCTCAGCCTCAGATATGGATTAAAATATCAAATGTGCCTCTTGGGTAAGAAAGCTTTGCTAGGAAAATCCACCCCAAGCCTCAAGGAGTTGCTGTCAGCATATTGCTCTAGCCACCAGACCAGAGGAATGACAAGGTGCTCAGTGGCTGTCCTGTTCATGAAAACGACATTAGGACAGCGCTCCTTTTCATATAGAGCTACCCTCTGGCTAAATCAAATCCCTGTGCATATATTCCTCAATAACTCCCTACCATCCTTCAAGATTGAGTTGAAAATGCATCTCTCTGAGGCAGTTGCCTGTAACTGCAGGTAGATGGGCTGCTTATCTGTATGCTGAGAAGAAATTTTTGGTCCCCCCTTCCTAATTCTTTTGCTCTTACACTGTGGTTCTGGATGACTAGAGCCACCAATACATTCCTTGCACTCTCCCCTGCCCTTTTCCACCCCCCTTACCACATGGTCCTACTTGCTCCAATCTTTCATCCCTGGCACCAGCTCCCATGACCTCTGCCTACTCGCCACCAGCTTGGTCAGCACCTCCCTCCCCCACACTATGACCATTGACTAAGCCTGACCTCCAGGCAGCTGTCCTCTTTCTGCACTTGTGCTCCCTGAACATGTCTCCCACCGGATGTCTGTAGCTAGATGTTCAACAACTCTCAGAATTGTATTCCTCCTGTACTCAGTTTTGATATTGTAATCATCTGCCCTTTTTTTTGTATCATTTTTGTATTATTTTTTGGAGTCCTGTTATTGTTATTGTACAAACTGAGTAGCATTTACTGTTATTTCTGCTATCTTGTAACTTGTATTTTCTGTGTTTCCTTGACGTGGAACCTTTGGAAAAGAGCATCTTGATCAAAGGTATTTTCCGAACAATTGAAATAAAATAAATTTCTGTTTTCTGGTTGTTCTCCTGGGCATCTAGGTGATCCCATAACTTAGCTCCTTCTCGAACTTCACTGCTTTAGCAGGCAGACCCACCAGTTGATCATCGATAGTAACTATTCTGTTTTAACCTCCCAGGAATCCCTCACTTAGTGTTTGCACTTGGTAGCAGTCATCTTGGCCGAGGGAGATGCCCTGGAGAATGGAACCTATACATATGTTAGAATTTGGAACATAGGTTCAAACTCTACAGCTGCACTTCACCGTGGCCATTAGATCTGATTCTCTGCCAGAAGAGGGCATTCACCCTGTAGTGAACTCCGGTAAGGGCTGGTTCACCAGTCAGTTTATTTCTTTCAAATAAGCATATTTAGACTTAGTTTTTGATTACTCTGTGTTAGGACTTTTTTTTCTGTAAATCTCGATCTCTTCGGTTTCCCTTGATTCCAGGAAACTTGAGACTATTTTTAATTCTAGTCTTGTACAATTAAATATGCCTTCTTTATTACTTAAATTGAAATTGCTATGTGTGTGAAATAGAGCGCTTTCACTTTCTGTGTCCTTTTTTTTTTTATTGACTCTTCCATCCTTCACGGATCCAGTCTGGGTGCCGACGGGTGTTTGCGAACTGCCATCAAGCCGCGCGAGAGGTGCCACTTTTTTCTTGCCCCTCCTTGAGCCGGTGGGCATGCAATGATGTCGGTGGGTGGGAGCGTGCACGTATCCACACACGCCCCATGCCCTGGTGTCTGTCCTTGACTTCACCCCAGTGTATGGCGTGTGTCCCCGACCCCCAGCCTCTGCCAGGGGGCAGTTGGACGACAACCATCATGAGCCCCTCTTCCTGGAGAGGGAGAGCAGTCCATCGGATGCTCAATCCCTGTCCTTCCCTGCCAGCCTCCGGCAACCCTTGCTTGCTCCCAAACCCAGGTCACTGGCATGGTGCGAGGTGCGGCGACCAGCGCCTTTGCCCTCAGCACCACCGGGCCGGCTAGTCTGTGTCCTTTCACCTTAAACAGTTAATGTTTCTTGAACCACAGTTTGACCTTTGACACAGTTTCTAAGCGTAAGAGCTATTGTTTTGTATTAGGCTCTTGTTTAATTTTTCTACAGAATCTGTCAAATTGGGTATGTGAGAGAGACCTGGTAGACTTACAAGCTTAACAAAATGTAAATATTGTTTCCAGCTCTTGGCAAGGGCACACTGCCATGAGCTTTGTTTAAAGTGTCTAGGTCCAGAACACATTTAAATTGTGAGTCCTGTCATAAGTCCCCCCCCCCAAAAAAAACTTTTTCTTTTTGTAAATTGCAATTTTATTGATGTAACGCCCCCCACCTGAAATGTCTCAGGGTGTTCTCCCGCTGCCTCCCGGCATCCTTGCTACCTCCACGGCACCTCCTGCCATTTAATACATGCCCCAAGTGTCCCTCTGCCTAAATGAACCCTGTGGGGCTTGCAAACCCATTTTGCAAGCGGCTGGCATGTTTTCAAGCTGCTGCTCACACTACCGAGAAGATGCAATGCGCATCCAACCGCCGTTACAGTTAAACAAGCAAAAGTGTGTCTCCAGTGGTTCCTGGTGCCATGCCTGAGTTCAAAAAGGCACCGGGGACACAAGGCAAAGGAAAAAAGATTTTTAAAATAAACAAATAGGCAGATGCCTAAAGAGCTGCCTCTGGGGCACAGTAAAGCCAAAGGTCAAAGGGAAAGTGTCAGGGCATGGAATGCTGTCATAACTGTTCATGAGCTTTGCCAGTGTTTCTAGGGGCAGCGTGTTACGGGAGCAGCGACTCCCCAAGAGAGTATTCTATTTGTTTAAGAATGGACTTGTTCAAGAGAGAACTGTTGGGGCTACAAGCCTCTGGGGAAAAATAAATTAAAATAATGTTGCACCTGGCTGCACCAG
This sequence comes from Neoceratodus forsteri, assembly GCA_016271365.2. Lineage (NCBI taxonomy): Eukaryota > Metazoa > Chordata > Ceratodontiformes > Ceratodontidae > Neoceratodus > Neoceratodus forsteri. The sequence goes on along the minus strand of CM057455.1, from coordinate 285,366,972 downwards.
AACTTTGTGTGGGGATAGTGAAATAGACTGCTTTGGAAACTGCATACAGCCACCATTTTTGTGCCTTTCCACCAACTGGAAGCCAGGATTAAACAAAGAGGCTCTTGGGATGCAATGCACTGAGCCATCCAGCTCTGGAATACAAATTCTGGGTTGAGTGCATGCTAATTGTTTTTCTCTCCTAAGGGCCCCAACCATCAGCTGCAACGCCGGCCTTCCCTGGGCAACGCTTCAGGCTAGCCTGCTCTCCAGCTGAGTACCCAGGGTTGTGTGACTGTATCAAAGGGACTCGCTGAGCATGCTTGTGCAGCCTGAGTTAATCAGATCTGTTAATCATCTGCTAGATTAATGTCCCACCCTTGTTCACATCCCCCTGAATAAATCAGATTGCTGTCTTTCACATTCAACCCTGGCTAGTGTGTACCCTCTTGGTAGGGATACAGTACTGTTACTGTATTGTTGCATCATTGGTCTTATTTTACAGGGGTCTCCAGGGCAGTTGCAGAGGATCCAGCCCTGATGGTAAGTGCAAGGAGTGTGAGCATATCATTACTGACATATATGGTACCTGTGAATGTTCTGTTGCTATACTGTTTAGGCCACCAGAGGGGTTGGTGGGGGGTTATAACATCCCGGAGGGCTATACTAATAGCAGTTACGCTGCCCCAAGAGCATACCTCTGGGTGGAGGTACCCGTTCACCGAGCTCAGGCCCCTCAACCTGTGCATAGTCACACAGGCAGGGATAGTAGCCCATAGGATAGCACCACCTAGGGGTTACATTGATTTGGGTAAACAGTTAAAAAGTATGCCTTCTCAGTCTGCCTCTGTGTCACCAAAAAAATGATAAAAAGGCTCTGAGGGAGTTCCCAATGATGGTGGAAACCACCCATCAGAAGGGTCCATTTCCTCATGTACAGTAGCAGATAATGTAAAAGGTAAACAAATAAGAAACAAGCACCCACAGCTGCAACAGGAACTGGAGGATACATGATTGGATGAATTGTGCACATCCTACATGTTTGTTGGTAAACCTAATTGTCTGTTTTTTTGTTGGGTTTCTTTTTCATTTGTCTTTTAACTGTGATTTGACCCTTTGACTTCCCCTCTATGGTAGTGGAGATCAGTACTGTGTAGTCCCTTCAATCCTGGTGAATTATTGATAGGGGATCATTCATATACATTGTAGTGGCCCCACATATGATGTTATGACTCTGTAATTATTTAGGGTCTTTTATATATGGTTAAGATTGCTAATTGTAACAGAATTAATCTGGAATGTATAGATCATGGATTACTAACATTAGAGTGTCTAACTGAATTTTATTTTTAAGATTTATGGTTTTATACTGGGTTACTCCTTTGGCACATTATCACTCTAGGATTTTTTATTACAAAAAGTGTTCACAGGAGGGACTGCCCTCCCTAAGGAAGAGGGCATGCTCAAAACTGGTTGGGACCTTTGAAATCTGGGTTAGTTTTCATTACTACGCTGGTATCTGTAACTGTATTTTACACATTAAAAACAATGAATACATGTTTTTCTCACCCCAGGGGTCCTTTAGCATTAGTAACTATGTGCAGCGAGCTGAGTAGGTAGTACTGCCCTGGAGGTGGAGATTATGGTAATGAGTTTATGAATTAGCCAATTAGAATGAAGCTTGAGGGTGTGCTGAGCAGGGAGAGTGAGGAAGGCTCTAGAAGTTTTTTCTCCGCCTGACTGAGCAACACTGCCTCTCAGGTGCTCTCTTTCTTGACCAAGGAAAATGTTTTCTAGTACTTGGTAGCTATAAAAATTTTTTTACTTTTTGTAGTGTGTTGAGTATTATTTTTCTGTTTTTCTGCAGTTCCCCTTCGTACCCAGGAACTGCATTTTTCACTCGGTTCCACAGTTCCCACGTGGTTCCTTTTCTTTATTTTTTATAGTAAAAAGTTATTGCATCTAGGTTTTTCCATGGTTTCTTTTATTCTTTTTAGCACATTTCCCTTTTTAAAGTGGGAAACCAGTATTTTTATTTTTTAACTCAGAAAAGGCACGGTTCTTTGCCACGAGGGAACTGACCGCATAACTATACAGAGCACTAGTTGGGCTTTCTATTTACAGAGTTTTCTGTGTGTTGACATGTCAGAAATCCCTAAGAAAAGGACTGGACTCACATGTTTTAAAAATTGTTTAAACTGCCATAAAATACTGGCTAAAGCTGATACCCACGACCTGTATTTAGGTCCAGACCATTACTGTGTTCTTGGTCTAAATTTTGTTCAAAGACTTTAAGAAATAGAGCTAAAAGGCTTAGAATTATGGCTGAAGAAGGGTCTTCCTCTGTCCCCAAACACAGACCCAAGGCTACCGATGAGGGGTCTTCAAAGAATAAAACTAATAAGCTGCTGATGAGGCATCTTTAAATCTAAGCCTATTATAGTTGCTGATGAAGTGCAATCAAAAGTGAAGAACACAAATTTAGGTGCTGATGAAGTGCTTACTAAACATAAGGCTTCAAAAGGGCTGATGAAGTTCCTTCTAAATCAAAAAATAATAAAAGTGCTGATGAAGTGCCTAGTTCAAAAAGGAAACCTGAACCAGTCACTGATGAAGTGGCTGCAAAAAAGCTGTATAAAGAGAAAAATACCACTGCACCTCCAAGTGGTGCTAAGGGTGAGGCAGCAGTTGGTAAAAAACAAAGATAAATCCAAAAACGTAGAACCCCCGGGTGGTAATACCCAAGATGCACAGGGGGACTTACCATCTATGGAGGATATGGCTAAAGCCTGGCATCTTTACCAAACTTCACAGGGCATGGGGTCCTTTTTTGGTGCCCCTGCCTTTCCCAGGTGGTTCCCTTCTGCAGCTCCCTCTGATTCGGAAGCCTATGAGGTGGATGATGATGAAGATTATTACGATGCCCCAGATGACATATCAGAGGGTAAGGCCCCAGAGCCTGATGTGTCACCTGATCCCAATTTTGGGGCATCCCCTACAGACCAGGAAGCTACGTCCTCCATGTTTATCTTTCATGCAGCATATGGTAGACACTCTTGACCTCTCTTCTCAAGAGTCCAACCAGGAGGAGGAGGAGGAAAACCAAGACTACAGAGAAATCAAAAGGCTTCCTCCTCCCAAAAAGTTAGTATTTCCTATATGTAAACCTTTCAGGAAAAATACTATGAAGCTTTTCCAGACTCCCACATGTGTCAGGGGTCGAAAAGAGAATAGTCAAGAAATATCAGTGGTCTAAGACAGACACAGATTTTTCTGTTTACACCCCAATCATGAAGGAGTGGTGCAACAGGCAGCATGTGACAAAGCAGGAGTCCCTCTGTCTTTCCAACCTCCTGAGAAGGATTCTAAAAAGCTGTTTTTTATGGCTAAAAAACATATACAGTACCTCAGCTTCTCTACTCCTCCGCCTGTCTTCATACATGGCTTATACAGCCAAGTATCAAAAGGCTCTCTGGAATTCAGTCCTAGCCATAGTTAAACAGAGCTCTGACTCTATGCAAAGGATGTGGTGGAAATGGCTGAAACTGCCCTGGAAGCCACAAAGTACCAGTTCCATATGGCAGATGACAGTAATGATGCAGCCTCCAGGGTCATGGCTCAGGTTATCTCCCTTAGGTGCTTTGCTTGGCTGAGGACAACAAATCTTATGCAGGACACTCAGTCCAAAGCCATGGATTTTCCCTGTGACAGGAGTGTTCTTTTTGATTCCAGAACTGAGGATTACATGAAAAAGGTTGATGAATATAAAACAACCTATCAGAGTAACATTTCAAAAGTGAAGTTCTCTGCTCCTCAAAAGCCCCCAACAAAAGGGAAATATGAGCAGAGGATATTTTCTTAAGCCCTATTATTCCCTTCCTCTTCAGTTTGACTTCTCTTAGTTCAGAGGTTACTTCAGAGGAAGAGGCAGGAGAGGTCAGAGAAGAGCTACCTCTACCCCTGCTCCTGCTATCCAGCAAAAGCTCTGACTCCTTAGTTCAGGTTGTCTCCTCTTTGCCTGTAGGGGGCAGGCTCTCCCATTACCTTCAGTTCTGGACCCTTATAACAACAGACAAGTGATTTCTGGAGGTAGTGGAAAAGGGTCTGCCACTTCAGTTCAAAAAGATGCCAGCCCTCGGGTGCACCCAGCTGTCCAAGTCACTAACCCAACAGAAAGGCTTCTTTTGGAGCTAGAGGTGAAACACCTTCTGACAGCAAGGGTGGTAGAGAGAGTACCGCCCACCAATGGGGCAAAGGACTCTACTCCAGATACTTCCTCACACAAAAGAAAAATGGGGAGTTGTGGCCTATTTTAAATCTCAGATACTTAAATAAGCATCTTCTGAAACCCAGATTCAGAATGGTCACCCTAAAAATGATGATACAGTCTCTACAGCAGGGAGATTGGATAGCTCCCACTAGACCTCAAGGACTCCTACTTTTACATTTCAATAAGGCAGTCCCATAGAACATTTCTGAGGTTCAAACTTCCTTCAGGGCATTACCAGTTTGCAGCCATGCCCTTTGGGCTGACATCTGCACCAAGAGTATTTACCCAATGTCTGGCTATAGTGGCAGCACATCTACAAAAAATGGGAATATCAGTCTACTCTTATCTGGATGACTGGCCAGTAGTGGGAAAACTCCTCTACAAGTAGAGGAGGTCCTCTTCTTGACAACGAACACTGCATTCCTTGGGGTTTCTTATAAACCAAAAGAAATCCCATCTGGAAGCAACCCAACTCCTTACTTTCATAGGAGCACAGTTGGACACACTGCAGAATAGAGCTTTTCTCCCTCTGGAAAGAATCCAAAACTTTCAGTCAGTGGCAAATTCTTTAGTCCTAGGCCTGCCCAGGCCAGGCAGGCACTTTCTAAGGATCCTGGGACACATGGCATCCATGACAGCCATGGTTTCCGTAGTCAGATTCAGAATGAGGGACACATAGCATCACCTAAGGTCTCACTGGTCCCAAAGCAACAATTCACTGTCCAAATTGGTTCAAGTCACAAAGACATTCCTTCAGGCTCCACACTGGTGGAAGGAAACTACCAACCTTTTGGTAGGAATCTCCTTCCAAGCACCTTGCCCCACAAGAATCATTACTACAGATGCTTCTGTTCTGGAATGGGGAGCTCATATGGACAGTACTTCCATCAGTGGCTCCTGGACTCCAAAGGAGTCACAGGCTCACATCAATCTGTTGGAACTCAGGGCCATCTACTTGTCACTGAAGGCCTTTGCGTAACAGATAAAGGGCCACACAGTGCAGATCAGGACAGACAGCAGCACAGCAATGTTTTATATAAACAAGCAGGGTGCACAAGGTCCATCATGCTATGTCTGAAAGCCTTGAGGATCTGGATTTGGCCTATTCCCTGGATGTCAGTTTTTTAGCCATACACCTTCCAGGCAAGGACAATACCTTGACAGATGCCCTCAGTCGCATCAACCAAGGGCAGAGTGAATGGTGTCTGAACAAGCAAGTGCTGGCCACAGTGTTCAGAAGGTGGGGCACATCAGAAAGGGATCTTTTCGCCTCTTACCTCAACCATCAACTTCCTCTAAATTGCTGCAGGCCTCTAGTGCTGGGAGCTCTCCCTGGATTGCTCAGGAAAGTTCCTTTATGCCTTTCCTCCTTTCCCTCTGATTTTCAGAGTGCTACTGAAACTCAAAGCTCAGCCAGCAGTAATGATACGGGTGGTGCCGGACTGGCCAAGGCAAGCCTGTTATCCTCTCCTGATAACCCTCTCTTGCAGCAAACCCATTCACCTTCCACTCAGTCACTCCCTCCTGACTCTCCCTCAGTTAGAAATAACTTATCCAGACCTGAAGTCTCTTTACCTCAAAGCCTGGCTCTTGAGGAGTTAGTTTCCTGCCACTCAGTGCTCTGAACAAGTCCTGAAGATCCTGAGGATGGCTAAAAAGCCTAGCACAGAAAATACCTATGCAGCCAAATGGAAGAGATTTTCTCTCTGGTGCAAGAAGAAACACATTAATCCTCTTTCTGGTGCATTTACAGGTTTCAGGCCTGAGGTCTTTCTCATGGAAGCCCCATTTGGCTGCAATCTGGGCCTATCTTTCCACTAGTAAAGAGTAAATCTGTTTTTTCCAACCAGTGTTCAAACAGTTTTTTAGAGTCCTCCTCCATGTCCAACTCCCAGTCAAGGAACCTGTCCCTCCTTGGAGTCTGAACCTCTGTATTGCCAAGCTTATGGAACCATCCTTTTGAACCCCTGGCTATGGCTCATCTCAAGTATGTCACTTGGAAATCTGTATTCCTAGTAGCCATAACCTCTGCAAGAATTTCAGAGTTACAGGCACCCTGTACTGGGCCCAACTACATTATCCCTCATAGGGATATGATTGAGCTCAGAATGTATAGAAATTTCCTGCCTAGGTGGTCTGAGTTTCACCTCAGCCAGTCCATCACCTTGTCTGTGTTTTTTACTGACAAATCCACTCCAGGGGAGCAGAAGCTCCATAGTTTGGATGTCAAAAGGGCCCTACTTTACTACTTGGAACATACCAAGCAGTTCAGGGGCTCATCCACAGAGCTGTTCCTCACCTATGAAGAGGGAGGTAGGTAGAGGGAGAATCGCCTTTCGTCAGATAGTCTCATGCATTCGGTTCTGCTATGACAAGGCTGGTATACAGCCCCCCAAGGTTCTCCGGGCCCACTCTACTAGGGGCACTATGGCCTCTGTGGCAGTTGCAAGGGGCATTCCTTTACTGGATGTCTGGAAAGCAGCAACTCGGAAGACTGCACACACATTTACAAAGCACTACTGATTGGATGTACAGTCTAGATCTGATGCCAGATTTGGCAAGGCGGTTCTACAGAGCCTCTTTCCCAAGTAGGTTCTCTACCCACCTCCCAACTGCACTGCTTTATAGTCTTCAGCAGTTACTGATGTTAAAGGACACCTGGGGTAAGGAGAAAAAATACTTACCGTAGTAATCTTCTTTCTTCCAAGGGGTCCTTTAGCATCAGTAAGCTCCCACCCTTCCTCCCCATATAACCTTTCAGAAGAGGGCTTAACTTCTTGCCTCATCAATTTGGTTATTCCAAACTTTGAATTATATTTGGAGCAATGTTTCATGTTTCTTGTTCTGGTTCTTGTTATATATATTTTTAAATCCTGCTGGTTCATACCTATGTGAGCATGTGCCCGTTCTAACTTCGAAAAAATTCTGGAGCCTTCCTCACTGTCCCTGCTCAGCACACCCTTAAGCTTCACTATGATTGGATAATTCATAAACTCATTACCATAATCTCCAGCTCCAGGGCAGTACTACTGTACCTAGTCAGTTCACTGCAACAGTTACTGATGCTAAAGGACCCCTTGGAAGAAAGACTACTACAGTGAGTAATTTTTTCTTACAGGTGTACTTCCAGAAAGATAACCTCTCAATAGAGGTAGGGTTGCCAATAATTCTGGAATATCTTGTACTCCTACAGTCATTGGGCCTATGGCCTTCCAGTGTTGAAGGTACACATAGCAGCAGTGTCAGTTTTACATGTCCGCCAGCAAGGGAAAGTATCTGACCTCACAACCCACTTTCAGAAGGCTTTTTAAAGGCCTCAGCCACATGCAAGGGACACTGTCCCATCTTGGTGTCTCATTATATGCCTTGCCCAGCTTATGGAGGCTCTCTTTGAGGCAGTGGAAGCTGCTGATCCAAAGTATGTCACAAGGGAAACCAAAATCCTGGTTGCAGTGACCTCTGCTAAGAGGGTAAGCAAATTGGAAGCCCTCTGCACATAACCAAACTACATAATCCATTTCAGGGATAAGGCAGTCCTTAGAGCCAACAAAAAATCCTACCTAAGGTGGTATCTGAATTCCACCTGAATCAGTCAGTGACCCTTCCTGTACTCTATCCGGAATACTTCAGTCCAGGTGAACAAAAGTTGCATAGTCCGGACCTAAAATGAGTCCCAAGGATCTATATTGACCAGATAAAAGATGTCAGCTCTGAGTCCCAACTTTGTGTTACCTATGGTGAGATTAGCAAAGGCAAACCAGCTACAAAGGGATCTTTATCTTTCTGGATAGTCTCTTGCATTCAGTTCTGTTATAAGAAAGAACTGGAAAGTGCCACCAGGAGGCTTGGGGGGGTCTGGCCCACTGGCTCAGCAGTAGAGCTACTACTTGTGGCTCTGGTAAACCCGTGTTCTGGAATGAGCCTGAAGCGCCAGAGGGCTGGCTGGGGGAAGGTAGGATGGGCATCCCATGGACTGCTCTCCTCCTTCTCCAGGGTGGGGAGCTGTGGGTTACTGGCACTTGAGTGATACCCGATGGAGACTGGGTGTACATGGGTCAGGACCACATAGAAAGGGGGCAGAGGCAATGGCAGACAGGATAGGAGCATGCACATCCACACACTGATATCACTGTATATCTGTGTCTCCAGGGGAAACCTTACCAAGAAAACACTCCAGGCAGGCTGCAGAATGAAGCTCAGGGTCCACAAATCACCCCACTGCTGAAATGATCTAGATGTACTTTTTGGCTGGGGCTCTAGGGTGATCTCAGTCGCTCCCTGTGGGGAGCACTTGTGTGATGCAAAAAATCACATTCCTCTCAGACCAGGCAGCTGTGGAGAGTGTCAGGGGAAGGGGTGGGTAGGTGATCTGTGGAAGATGGGGAGTATATCCCCACCCTGTCCAGGAGAGCCAGAAAAAGGGTTGGGGGGAGGCTTAAGGGCATACTCCTCAAGGTGTACCTCTGCCTCTGTGGCATCCCATTGTTGGACATTTCAAAGCAGCTACTTGGAAGACAGTACACACCTTCACAAGACCCTGCTAGCCACCAGGAATCTGACAACGGTATTTAATTTTGTGACTGAGACAGCGATCAGTGAGGGTGGGGACCACTAGACCATGAGGGAATAACTTTATTTGTATTGGGCTGGTGATCCGTGAGTGGGGGGGACCCCTAGACCACCAGGGACACACTATATATTGAACCAGCGATTTTGGGGGGGGAGGAAGAGCTACTATAATAAGGCAGTGGGAGATGCCCTGGACTTAATTGCTCCTGTTCGTGTTCGACCACTCACTCTTCACCCAAGGTCCCCTTGGTTTGAAGTGTCCTTGAAGGAGTTGAGGCGAAGTGGTCAAAGGCTGGAGAGAGCATGGTGGAAGTCCAGCCTGGATGCTGACAGGCTTAGATTGATGGAGCATTATGACAACTATCAATCAGAAATCACCTATAAGAAGGCCGAGTTCCTGTCCAGGGAGACTTCTGCTGTGCAGAACCAACTGGCTCAGCTCTTTCATACTGTGGACAGATTGTGCAATCCAATCTGTCTGCAGTCTGGAAGAGTTTTTTCACAAGTTAAGTGTGATGAGCTAGCTCATTTTTTTGTGGATAAGATTGCCAGCATCAGGTCTGGAATCGGCCCAGCTCCTTCCATGAGGGGTTGCGGTGGTTGATGGGAAGTGGTGAACACCTGGTCTGTCTGGACAGATTTCGGCTGACCAGAATTCATGGGCATTGTGAAGATTGCCCAGACTTTGCATCCAACCTGTTGCAGTTTGGATCCAGGCTCTATCTCCCTTTTGATGGGATTTGGTGTGATGTGTAGATGTTATCTGCTAGCTGAAATTGTATGGAGATCCTTGGAGAGGGGAACCTGTCAGGATCCCTTAAAGGAGGCAGTCATTAGACCACTCCTGAAAAAAAATCCTTGGATCCCTTCAATCCAGCTAACTACCGACCTGTCTCTAACCTTCCCTTTGCGGGAAAGGTTATTGAGAAGGTGATTGCGTTGCAACTTGACAATCACAGGGAAACTCACGGTGTCTATGAAGCTCTCCAGTTTGGATTTAGGAAGAGGCATAGCACGGAGACTGCCCTTGTCTGGGTACTAAATGATCTCCTGATGGCAAGAGATCAAAAGGCTCGTACCATCTTGGTCCTTCTCAGTCTCTCCGCAGCCTTTGACACTGTGGACCATGTGGTGCTTTTGGAGACACTGCAGGTCCTTTGTGGCCTGTCTGGTACAGTCCTCAAATGGTTTCGATCTTTCCTAACAGGCAGGTCTCAGAGGGTGGTCACTGGAATTTATTCCTCTGATACTCTCCCCCTGTCCTGTTGGGTACCGCAGGGCTCCATACTGGCTCCCATGTTGTTTGCAGTGTATATGCTGCCCTTAGGAGATATCATTAGGTGATACAGCTTGAGTTTTCACTGCTATGTAGATGATACTTAGCTGTATATGTCCTTTGCGCCCAGACAGGTTGATGCAGTTTCCGTGCTAAATCGTTGCCTTTCTGAGATCAAAGACTGGATGAGCTTGAGATGGCTGAGATTGAATCCAGATAAGACTGAGGTGCTGGTTGTGGAACTGGGCCACCCTGGGGTGGATTTTGGTGCCGGGCACATGTCGGGCCTTTGGCTTGATGGGGTCCAGCTTATTACCTCCAATCAGATGCGTAACCTGGGCATTGTTTTTGATGATGGCTTGACCTTGATGTCTCAGGTGTCAGCTGTGGTTAAATCCTCATTTTACCATCTGAGGAACATTGCCCGGGTGAAACACCTGATTCCCCTGGGTGACCTTCCAACTCTGGTCCACGCCTTCATTACTACCCGTCTTGACTACTGCAATGCCATCTACCTAGGGCTGTCTGGGGTTGATATCTGCTGCTTACAGCTGGTGCAGAATGCTGCAGCCAGGTTATTGACTGGTACCTCCAGGTCCAGTCGCATTACTCCTTTTCTGCGCGAACTGCACTGGCTGCCGGGTTCAGTGGCAGATCACCTATAAGGTACGCTTGCTTACCTTTAAAGCCCTACATGAACAGGGACCCGACTACCTTAAAGATCTCCTGATTCCCTACTCCCCAAATCGCCCTCTCCAATCTGCCAACAAGGGATTGCTAGAGATTCCCAGGGTTTGTCTTAAAACATCTGAAGCACGTGCTTTTTCATTTGTAGCACCGACCCTGTGGAACTCTCTACCTCGTCGGTTAAGAGAATGCGTGACCATCACAAACTTTAAATCAATGTTGAAAATATATCTGTTTTCATTGGCCTTCCCCTGATTAATTGATTAATTGAATTGAACTGTGCTGAGTTTAATAATTTTTATATTCTGTTTTATGTATTTATAACCTGTGAAGTGCCTTGGTTTTGAAAGGCGCTATAAAAATAAAGATTGAATTGAATTGAAAAATAGACACTGGGGCAAGTTTTAGTGTGTGTGTGTGTGTGTGTGTATATATGTATATATATGTATGTATGTATGTATGTATATATATATATATATATATATATATATATATATATATATATATATATATATATATATATATATATATATATATATATATATACACACACACACACACACACACACACACACACCCAGCGATCGACTGTCACGAGGAGTGGCACTACCACCAGGGAGTCTGGTTATTTTGATTAGGCTGGTGATTGGCGATCACAAGGTGGGGGTGCAGTACCTTCACAACCACAAGGGTTTCGGGGATTTAAAGAGAGAATCTCAGATGCTTTCCTTAAGTGAAATTATTGTAAACGTTACTATGAGGATCCAGTATGTAAATTGCTGAGCTATAGTTAGAAAATGTTTTTAGTAAGACAGAAAAATGCTTTTTAAATAAGGATGTGGAGGCATCCATTTTGTGGGCAGGAAGAGTGCTGTGATGCTGTCATTGCCTCCCCAGTGTTAACAGTGTGCAGTGCAGCAGGTGAGAACTGTTTGACTGTGCTGTCAGGGATTCTGTTATGATCTGAGGAACACCCAGGATTTTATATCTGGCAGAGTGCAAAAAAGGAATCCAGTGCTTCTTTTCATGATCGAACAGGATCCCTGTCTGTAGGAGCAGTTTGTTTTAACCTACTTAATTGCATACTATTAAAGATGATGAGGCAGTGACATCATCACAACACCCTTCCTGTCCACAAAATATATGCCTCCACACAATTTTAAATGTATTTTTATGTCTTACTGAAAACATTTTCTAAATATGACCTAGCAATTTACATACTGGATCCTCATAGTAACCTTTACAATAATTGCATAAGGAAATGTTCGAATTCTCTTTAAAGCAAGGTCTCAGTTAGTGCTATTTGCTCCGCTCAAGCAGACCCGCAAAAAGGCCCTTGTGTGGAGCAAATGCTTTGTGAATGGGACAGCACGGATATGCAGGTCCCCCTGCCCTCCCCTCATTTGCATTGCAGCCCCCTCCACACTTTGCCCTGGTGCAAACCAGGCTTTTGTGAATTCCACTTCAGCACAAAACCTGGTTTGGGCCGGGGTTAAGTTTTGTGAATCTGGTCCCTGATTCCTTAGTTTACACATGTTGTTATTACTTAATGTTATGAATGAAATCAGGGCAGTATATGATGAAGAATTTAAATATTTGCCTGCAAAACAGTTTAAAGTTTTTTTGGAAGAATGTAGTATGGTAGTGATGGTGGTGTGAGATTGTCCAGATATTCTGGTCCTGTATTTCTTTCATTTTTTGCAGAGGAATTGTAGGAGAGGGGCTGGATTTTTTTTTGTTTCAGTATATTTGCTTCATACTTGGTTTCTTTTGTTTATTTTCCAAGTCCTTTGGATAAAATAGGTTTCTTTTGATTTTGTGAAAAACATTTTTAGTTTGTATATATAAATAACCTTTTTTATCAATGTAAAACACCCCTGCAGTTCTTCAATAATTGTCATGGGATCTTTTACTTCGGTCTGGACAGTGACCAGAGATGGGCAGAAAAGACATTGGTTTAATGTTTCCTCTGAAGGAGGGATGAACAGTAAAATCTATTTAAAATGTATAGGTCACACAGTGTTTTTACTTTACAGATGTTTGTTGCACCCCACCCATTTGGCAAATTGAAGTTTTAGTACATGTCAGTTTTACATACCTTTATTTAAAGGGGACAGGAAATCTGTGCTAATTGGCAGAAATTAGTAATGTTCCTAGTATGAGAAGTGATATACTTGCCTCCAAATGAGCTATACTTAACTTTACATTAATAAACATGGATATAAAAAACTGTGTTTTCAATTGTTTTCTTTTTATGGGCAACATTCTGTACAGTTCTTTTCATGGAACCAGTAATTTGGAGTGTTTACTATGTCATGGTTTGAGTACAGCATACTAAACATGAGCTATTGTCCTATCAGAATCATGCTTAGAGTTCTTTGCTCAAACTGTGACATAGTTAAAACTCCAGATCACTGGTTCCGTGAAGAGAATTGTAACAGAATGCTGCCCATAAAATTGAAACAATACAAAATACATTTTTTCATATAACTTTTTATTCAGGTACAGTTACCTATGGATCATTTAGGCTTATGGATATCATTTCTGTAAATGAGAACATTATAAACAGCAGCCTATTAGAAATCATTTCCTGTCCTCTTTAAAGTCCTAATTCTGGGATAGCTTTCATCATTTGTATGTTCTCATTTCCAGCAGAACAATGTTCACATTAACAACAACGTCCTTCACTCGGCGTACGAGTATGGTGTGCAGAAAGTTGTCTCGTGTCTCTCCACCTGCATATTCCCCGACCAGATCACCTACCCCATCGATGAAACCATGGTAAGTGTAGTTTTGGAACAAATATCATAAAAGTGGTGTAAAACTGAACTATTATAATTGACATGCTGAAAAGTAGTGCTGTGCTGTTTTATAAAATAATTCAATGGCCTACGCAGCCAGTATAGTGTTATGCTTGTGCAACTGATACACTTAGGTTTTGGCCATTTGCACTCTCTATTCCAGAGGAATTACCACCCTGTAGGACCCGTAAAGGTGCTGCAGGATGATTCCCTTGTCTAAAGGTACCTTAGGAAGGAGCCCAAGGAGAGAGGCGCTGCTGCTGCTGGAGGAGGAGGGGAGGATGGCAGGGTGGAGAAAAAGTGCTTCAGAAGGAGGCTGGGGGGAACTGCTTATATAGCTCAGGAAGTAGGAGTGGCTGGCTGCTTGCCCATCAAACCATAGGCGGAGCCTTCCAATTCAATGGCCTATGAAGTCAGTATAGCGTTATGCTTGTGCAACTGTGTTACTTAGGTTTTGGCCATTCACACTTTCTATTCCAGAGGAATTACCACCCTGTAGGGGTACCAAAGGCAAAAAACCCTCTAGAGGTGCCGCGGGACAATTCCCTTAGCTAAAGGTACCTTAGGAAGGATCCCCAAAAAGTAAGTAATAGTATGAAGCATATAAGCAATCAGTAGTTATGAGACATAGTACTAGATAAAGCATCAGGCAGCTTGATAACATAATGGGATGCGCAGGTTAGCAATGTCATGGGTTTGATGGGTTGCAAGAGAGAGAATGAGGGGACCTCCTAAGGAGAGGGGGAATGGCAATAGGGACACCATCCCCCTCCATCCAATGGCAGATCCTGCCTATGGAACATGGGAACACTACGCTAACTAACAGTTATGACTTGAGACATAAAAACCCAAAAACTTTTGAGGAGGAAATCTCTGGGGGCGGGATATTCAGACTGCACCAGGCAGGGGTGCAAGCCTGGGTGCAGCACATCTGGGCTGCATCAGGGCAGGGACCAGGTGATATTCAACGGTGCTGCGCCATGGCTCAGCACCATTAAATATGGCACTGAGGGCATACGCACAGCACACGGCGCAGTGGCACTGCACCAGTGCCAGTGGCAGGTGGGGTGCAGGGGGATGTGCCAGCGCAAGTGTGGTTGCGCTAGGCGCATCAACTGCGATATTTAGCACTGGGCATGCAAATGAGTCCATTATGCATGCAAGGCACAAATGGGGCCATTTGCATGTCATTATGGCCCCATTTGCATGCGGTGCACCGATTCCTGGCGACTTGCGCCTGGCGCCCTGCCAGGCTGCAACCGTCGGGGACCGATGCCCCCCTGCCCCTCAATGGGCACTGCTTCCATTCGCCCGGTCGCGGTCATGTGAAAATAGAAGTCATGGTGGTCCAGTGGACTGATCCCCTTCACCCGATCGCGGACGTGTGAAAATAGAAGCCCTGGTGGTCCAGTGGACCCCCCCAGCGCCCGATCACGGGCATAGGATCAACTTCCTGGTGGTCCAGCAGTCCCCCACCCTCCCACTGCATCCCCGCCACCTGAACCCCTCCCAGTCAGCGGCAGGTGGCAGCACCCCACCAGCAAGCTGCCCGGCTGCCCGCCCGACTGACAGTGCACAATAGGGCTGTATAGCATATGGTCCACAGCATGGGCCATGGGTAGACTACATACTGTACTATACAGTACCGGGCGTGTATGAACGCCCATTCACAATTCGGGACTGTGTAGGCATGGTCTGCACGCCCATTGGCCCACTCTGTGGACTGGGGGCAGGGTGGTGGGGGATGCAGTGGGAGGGTGGGGAGGGAGGGACCACTGGACCACCAGGGAAGTTGATCCTATGCCTGCGATTGGGTGCTGGGGGTAGTCCACTGGACCACCAGGGATGTTCCACCTATGCCCACGATCGGGTGCCGGGGATCGGTCCACTGGACCACCAGGGCTTCTATTTTCACATGCCCATGATCGGGTGAAGGGGATCAGTCCACTGGACCACCAGGGATCATTTGGATATATGCCCATGATCGGGCAATGGATAGCAGTCCACTGGACCACCAGGGATCTATTCGACATACACCCACGATTGGGCAAGGCGGGGCATGGCGCCCCCTAGGAAGGGGCCCCGTGGACTGTGTCCTGGGTGGTCGGGTGGCCACCCACTGCAGGCGGCTGCCGTGTTGCGCCTTGCAATTTGGAAGCTTGCCTGTGGGTGGCCAGGACTTGCTCCCGGTTTCACCAAGCTCAACTTTGCACCCCCCTGTGTGGTGCAAGGTGGGTTTGTGCTGGCATATGCGCCACACATCCCGGGCTGAATATTGGGATGTGCCACATATGCATGGGCACGCCCCCCACACTTGCGCTGTAGACATTACTGGTGCACCCCAGTGCATCAGGGGTTGCGCAGCGCAACCTGCCCCTTTGAATATCACGCCTGGGTGCATTGGTGGGTTGCACATGGCGCAACCCCTTTGAATATCCCACCCTGGGGATCCAAGGCCTAGGTCACCTTCTCTCAAGGCTTGGGATATTTTATTTAGTGATGGCTCTGCTGCCGCAATTTGGAAACCCAATTAAAGGGAGGTGGAAAATATTCCAATTTGGAGGGAAACTCTCACTCTATCCTTATAACAGGAACACCATGGAGGGTTGCGAGACGGTAGCTCTGCAACCGCTGCTCCAAGGTGGAAGGAGGAGAGTAACGACCACCGAGGCGCTCACCCAGCCTACTAAAAAAAAAAAAAAACTAGGTGAACCAGAGGTGGTCATAGGGAGAATGTGGTGAAGGTGCCTTGCTAGGGAACCACTAAAGCCAATGGACAACCATTATAGTGGAAACCACTAGAGCTAAAGGAAATCACTGTAACTTCCCTTCATGGCTAGTCATAAATTCTACAACTTGACGTGCCGTCGGTACAGTTGACGACTGAAGGTCCACCCAGAGCGAGGACATTCCCAGCTATGGGACAGGTGAGAAGGACCTTGCTCCAAACTTTGCATGCTCAAACTGCGGATTCTAGGTGCAGAGCGAGACCATTGGCTGCAAGGGAACCCTGTGCCAGAATGGTATGTCTGGCATGCCCCAAGTACTGATGGGGAACTGATGGGGAACTGAATGAGTGTTGAGTGCTGAGACCTTGCAGAGGGCAGATGACAGGGAGCATTGAGCAATGATGACGTGAGTAGGAGTGGATCTGGATTAGCTAAGTAAGACAGGGTAGTTCAATAGGGCAGGGTAACAATAGGCAGTAGGAATGGTCAGACCTGCACGTAGAGTCTGCAGAACATAGTAGCAATGGTGGGTTATGAACGTAAGTGGGAGAGGCAGCACTATGATAGTGGGGCAAGCCAGCCAGGCATTCAAAAAAGCCAATGAAAGTGACAAATACTCTGAGGATTTTTGGCGGCAGAGGGAGGATTTAGAACATCAGTAATTAGCCACATGGGGCCATGACTCCCCAAACACTTCCAAGTCCCTGCTGTAGGAAAAACAAGAAAGTGATGGAAGGGGTCGAGAACCACATGCAGATATCAAAGCTAGTTTACAGCATCAGCATTAGCTTAGCTGACCTCGTAAGTATAACAGCACCGTACAAACGGAATAGTATCAGCTATGAGTGGTAGTATTCTAGAAGCATGGAATGGATGGAAACACAATGCTCTGAAAGCAGCTATGACCATGTGGGAGGTAGATTAAACTGAGAAAGCATGATTGAGCTACATAGCAAGGATTCAGAGGGAGCCTGAATCAGATGAAAGCAATTAATTGTGTAGCATGGGTAGCAGCTTTGGTTTGAGTAGAACACAGGTACTGATTGCAATAGCAATGTGAATAACTGAAAGTAAGTAGCTTGAGCTCTAAATGAGCAAAATGGTAGGAGCTTAGAAACCAAGTCGCCCCAAAAACAAAACAAAACTAAGACACACAAACAGAAAAAACAGGGAAGGGACAAAAGGAAGCACACCACCGGAGGCAAAATACAAACCAGAAGCAGAAGAACAAAACACAGAAGTCCAGCAGAAAGAAGTGCGGGGGCAGGCCACAGCCAGCTGCAGAGGGCAAACAGACAGAACCTCCGGCTGACCAAAGAAAAAGTGCTTCAGAAGGAGGCTGGGGGGCACTACTTATATAGCTCAGGAAGTGGGAGTGGCTGGCTGCTTGTCCATCGAACCATAGGCGGAGCCTTCCAATTATTCAGAGTAGCCTATCTGAGATACAGAATCTCAATTTAATTGCTTCTATCTGGTTTTATTGCTGAAGGACTGAAGCACAGGGAGGTCAAATGAGTTGCTAAGGGTCATACACAGCCAGTGTGCTGCATAGAATAATTGGATGTACAAAGGTGCATAGCAACATCACCAGCCCATGACAGACACTCAGCGTTTTGTGCTGAAGACCAGTGCTCTTTCAAGGGCCCTTAATAAAGCATTTATCTATAGTGCAAAACTTTGGCTGTTTATCTGACAGGTTGTGTTGCTATGCACCTTTGTTTAAGCACTTTATATGAAAAACCTAGCGAATTGCAACCTTTTAGCCTGACATTTGCTTTCACTACTTGACTGGAGTGCGAGTGCCTGGTTTTCTGTTTTCATGGTACTTTAAAGAGGCAGTGTGGTCTAGTGGCTGGAAACTTGGAAACCAGGAGATCCAGGTTCAGATCCCATCAGAGCCATTTACTGGCTATGTGACCCTGAGCAAGTCATAGAACTTCAGTGCTTTAGGCCATGCAGCTGTAAAAAATGTGTAAAAGCAAGACCCCAATGATTAACTCCAGCTCACCCTGAAAAAGGGAGTGTTGTTCTCAGTGGGCCTACCCTGTAACCAAAATTCAAATGAATGAATGAAGCAGATATTGCATATAAGCGGGGCTGTCCTGAGTAAATAAACTGTAAAACAGAAACTGGTTGGGTTTTAGAGTTTTGAATCCCACTGTGCATTGTGAAGCAGTTTTATCTTTTTGAGGGAAAGGGGGAACCTCTGGATACAATACAACGTAGTTTTAATGTATTTCATGCAAAGTGCCCCAAAACACTTCAGTAA
Organism: Neoceratodus forsteri; assembly: GCA_016271365.2. Taxonomy (NCBI): domain Eukaryota; kingdom Metazoa; phylum Chordata; order Ceratodontiformes; family Ceratodontidae; genus Neoceratodus; species Neoceratodus forsteri. Next base: position 285,348,392 of record CM057455.1, on the reverse strand, counting down.
AATCAGAAAGAAAATATATAATTTGTGTTCTATAAGAGCAATAAATAAAGGGAGAAGAGAGGGTGTATTCGGATACAAATTGTGATATAGGGTAACTGAGGAAATGTAGAAAAAAAAAACTATGGCACTGCATGTCAGAAAGCAAAGCAGTGCTTTTAAGGAATCATGGAACAGAAATGTCAGAGAACAGGTGCGGAATTTTTGATTCATCATTTCAAGTTTATTTGATGGAAAACTCCGTTGAGCAAGCTTATTTACAAGAAGGTCCTGGTAAGACAACTTGGTACAAAGTATACAAAACAGTACAATACATTAGAATACAGTTGGGATACATCAAGTTCGAACAGTAATGAGACAGGTAAGCATTATACAATAGGAGGAGAAATATGGCTAAATTTTGTACAAATCTGGGACTAAGCTAACAGGCAGTGAAGGAGAAGAGGGGGAAACATGAAAGGAGTTTACCTTTCAAGTACTTAAGTCTGTAGTGCTTTCACTGTAGAGAGGACTTCTAGACATTTTGGCAGTGGCAAGTATCTGTAAGTGCTTTGTTGGCCAGGGTTTTAAATACATTTAAGGATACCAGTTTGGGGAGTTTTAATGTGGCTTGAAGTTATTCCAGGTGGACAGGATGACATGGATAAACGCAGCTTTACCATGAAGCGTGTGGAATTTGGGTACTTCTAGTGACGTGTAATCCTTTTTCCTAAAGGCGTAGGAGTTATGATAATGACAATGAATGGAGGGTATGTAGGAAGAAACTTTGTTCTGAAGTGTTTTGAGAGCCCAGATACTAGTGTGGAGCATCCTTCTTAGGGCCAGGGAAGCCCAGCCTACTGCTGAATATAGGGCACAGTGATGAGTTCTGTAGGGTGCATTAGTAATAAAATGAATAGCATGGTGAAATAGAATATCTAGCGTATGATTGTTGGTTGCTCTGCTGCTGTTATAAATGATATCCATGTAATCGAGTAGGAGAAGAAAGGTGGCTTGAACCAGCCTTTTTCTAATGTCTAAGGGAAACACAGATTTGCTTCTATAGAAAAAAAACAAAGTAGAGGAAAAGAGGTGGATTTTGAGGCAGGATTCAAAGAATGAAAGGAAATTTGTGAAAGGAGAGAGGGAGACTATTCTAGAGTGTGTGCAGCACTGTTCTAGAGGATGTGTGCATCACTGTTCTAGAGGGTGTCCGCAGCAGTATTCTAGAGGATACTCATAATAGGAACAAGGGCTGCCACTTGCAATACTGGTGACTCGGGTACAGGAACGAGCCTGAGCTGGTTGGGGGAAGATTGAGCATCCCAGGGGATGGTCTCCTCCAGGAGGGATGCTGCCTCTGCTGCAGTGCTACCAGCTGGGTGACCACAGGTGGTAGTGCAGCAGAGACACAGTGGGTCATGGGCATCAGCCATGTTTGAGGATGTGCATGTTGCTCTGCGCTCATGTCTCTGTGAGTATGTGCATGCTAGTGTCCAGTGGGACAGGGAGGACATGGGAAAGTTGGCAAAAACCTGTGCTGGCAGGATGGCGTCTGACAAACTAAAGTTCTGGGCAGCCACCTGTCACCTCCTATCATGCAACCAGAGTTTGGAGGAAGGTAAGCCTCCTTTCTGACCCATCCCCAGGGTGTGCAAACAGTGGGGATTTCAGAGACTACACATTGGAGTGACGGGGCTGGGTGGTCCCCTTGGAAGGTTGGAGATCAAGTGGAAATAAACAGAAAGTAAAATAAATCAATAAAATAACAGTTGAAGTAAATGATGTGGTTATGTTACAGTCTGCTCTTTTTCTTCCTTTTTAAGCTCCATAATGGACCCCCAAGCAATTCCAATTTTGGATTTTCCTATGCCAAGAGAATGATTGATGTACAGAACAGGTACAGTATTAGTGGCTGTGGTGAGCCATTGGCAGCTGTTCCTCTGACATTCCTTGTAAAGCACTGCTTTTTTATAGGTTGAAATCCACTATACTTTGTCCAAACAGTAGCTGCCTACTGGCCAGCTTTGAAATTCTCCTGCTAGTATCCTCAAGATGAATATACATTTCCCATTTATTTGGTGTTTTTCATACACTCTGTATCCCAAAACACTTAAAGGGGAACTGTCAGCCATAACAGCCTCACACCCATGTGTGAGACTGATCCTAATTAGCTCTTTGTGTGCAGAAACTTTTTTAAAAACTTACTGATTACTGCAGTGTTATAAATTGTATCAGGCTAATTTCATTGACTTGTAAGCTGACATTTCCTGTAACCAGAAAAGCCAGACTCTCCTGCAGCTGACATCAGAGGGGAGCTATAGCAGTGTGAGATTCAATAGCCTGCAGTGAATGTCAGAGTTTTTTATAAGCTGTAATCTTCTGTTTACTGGTCTGCTGTTCTCCTGGGGCTAGGTGCTGTCACAGAGGACTATACTAAGCCCTGTGAGCACAGCAAGACCAGCAAACTTCTGATTTTAGCTTACAAAATCTTTAACATGTATACTGTGGGCTGCTGCAGGCTGTTGAATCTCCCAGCTCTGCAGCCCTCCTCTGATGTCAGTTGCAGGGGATTCTGGGATGCTTTGTTACATGAAATGGCATCTTAGAAGTCAGCAAACTTAGCCTAATACATTTTATTATGCTGCAGTAAAACAGTGAGTAAAAAAAGTTTTTGTACACAAAGTGCAAATTGGGATCAGCCTCACACTTGGGTGTTAGGCTCTTATTGCTAACAGTTCCCATTTAACATGCAATTAGACTGGTAATGATGTGTCTGCGAACATACAGTGGCAGCCATTTGACACATCAACACTTAAAAACACAGCTTTGAATAGTTGCTTGAACGTTTTTATGGGAAGGAGAATGCTGGCCTGGACTCTGGACAAATCCCCTACCCTTGCAAAAAGTGCCTCTGTTTCTTTTACTTACACATGGACACTCACCAGGACAGCACCAGAAATGGGTAGATGGGACCTTGGTTTAACATCCTTTCCAGAGGATGGCACACCATGACAGCACACCATCCTTTTCAGTGGGGGCCAGAATGTGTGGTATGATCCCAGGTCCTAGTGTAGGACTAGAACCCATGACTTTCTGTCCCAGAGGCGGATGTGCTATTATATGAGCCATACTGATACTCAAGGGTAATAAAAATGAACCGTCATTATGAGATGGTGCCCACTGGCAAGTTTAGAGCCTGAGTTGCCAGCAAGGGTGCCTGAGCACCCATGAAGGCATAATCTTGTGACTGAAGCCTGCTGGATAAGGGACCTGTTGCTGCTGTTAACCATCAATTTCCTGGTTGCAGAACAAGTGACAAAATGGAACGTATAGCCAAAAGCACAGCGATTTCCTAGTGCTCTGGTTGGCTATGGCTATGTTGTTGTGCAAAGAGTTGCTAGAGCACATACTGCGGTTTATAAATGGTGCAAAAAAGTTCAAGGGAAACTGGCCAATGAATATAAGGACTAAGGTCTACAGCAAGAATTGATCAACATTGGTTCTGACAATCATGGTGAGAGTCTGCTCACCATTGTTGATTACTGGGACAGGGTTCTGGTCATCGTGCTGTAGAAATCTGGTGTGGTTTGGGTGGAACCTGACTGGTCACTGCAGTGCTCCTGGCATTGTACTGTAGCTGTTTGGCAGGATGCCAGCACACTGCTAAGTGTCACAGGGTTATAGGCATTGAACAGCAACCATGGGGTGAGGTGGTAAGGTGCTGACACAGCTTTGCTTATCATTGGTGCAAGGCTTACAACTGTTGTACTGCAGGTCAGAGTGCTGGTACAACTTCCCTGCTCACTGGTATAGGGTGTCAGGCATTGTGCTGGTGGACAGGATGCTGGCATACCATTTCTGGTTGCTGGTGTGAGGGCTTGGGAATACTGCTGCAGTCATAGGTCAGAGTGCAGGCACATCACCTCTGTTGATTGGTGCAGGATTTTTGGAATCTTACTATAGCCACATGACTTCATTGGCATGGGGCTCTGAGGATCATACAGCAGAGTACTGTGCTGGCACACCTTTACTTGTCTGTAGTGTGGGGCTATGTACATTTTTTGAAAGTTGCTGTCCAAATGTCCAGAGACCCACCCTAGCCGAGAGAAAGTGGGCCAGCATCCTGCACCACAGCACGATACCAGGAACCCTATGTCAAAAGTCAACATAGGCAGGTCAGCACCACGGACAGCAGCTGCAGAGAAATGTCTAGTGCCCCATACCAGATGAGAGAATGTGGGCTAGCATCCTGCACTGCAGCACAGTATGTGGAACCATATACTAAAAGCTAATATAGTCAGTTCAGCACCATGGATAGCAGCTGCAGATAAATATCTAGAGCCCCATACCAGACTAGAGAACGTGGGCCAGCATCCTGCACCACAGCACAATACCTGTTAGATAAATAAAATTGTCTATTAACTTATTGCCTCCTAGAAATGTCTGTAGGCGTCAGCAAATCTAACTACAATGTGTCCCAGAACGCATACAGAAGTCACCTATAGACTTCATGTGTGCCCTAGAAACGTCTGGAGAAGTCACTCACATATTTTAATATTACTTGCCAGCCAGAATTGATTAGAATTGACTGCATAGTACCATTAGAAAGGTAATGTTGTGCTGAACAACCTTGCCACTGACACTTTCTGTGTATCATGTTCACTTTAGGAGTTATTCACATTTGTTTGACATTTTGTCAATCTAGAATCACCTAAGCACTTTGAAGAAAACACACATTCTGGCTATCTTAGCCAGTATAAACAAAAACCAAATTGAGTACAGTTGATTGCATAGAACTGTTGGAAAGGCAATTTTGTGTGGAACAACTTTGCCACTGATACATTGTATGTCATGTATACTTTAAGAGTTATATGCATTTGTTTATGGTATGGTGTGCATGGTTCAGATTTGTCCTCAAACCTCAAACAATACACCTTGACTCAAATGGGGAAAAATTATGTTTAATACTACAGAAATAGCTGTTTGTTTTACAAACAAATTATTAAAATTACATCTAACGTCTGGATGCTTAATTTGGTGTTGATATGTTACATATTTCCCAACAAAAAAAGGTTTATGGTGCATTTTTTTGTGGAAAAAATATTTTGTTTTGCTGTTTCGACCAGCACAGAAATAAAACTAAATTACCTGCTATTCCTTGCATACAACTGTTGGAAAGGTAATTTTATGCTGAACAATTTTGCCACTCATACTTTGTGTCTAGCACTTATGTTTTTTTTGCTATTAGCATTTGTTTGCGGCATGCCAATTATGGCTTGATTTTGCTTAGAAGGGCCCAGGATTAACAGTTAACAGTATACAGGAGACAAGTGCTGCAACTTCAGAGAACTCCTGCGGAGGCAATGAGTTAAGCACCCAATTCCTGAGACTCTGGGTGCTATACAATTAAATCACAATACAACATAATATTTTTTTTTTAAACAACAAAAACACACGTATAAAATCAGTATAAATACAGATTGAATACAGATTCCCATCTATCTGTTCTGAAATAGCTTCATGTTATAAATGCTAGTTGGAACAAATGAGTTTTTTGGGTCCCCTTTAAATAATCAGGTAAGGAGTACCACAGGATTGGCATGGCTACCACAAATGCTCTATCTCCTGAATGCTGTAACCTAACCCTGGAAACCCCAAGGGGGCCCCCCCTCGGTGGAACGGAGCATCCAGGCTGGACAGAAAGGGTCAAGGAGATCTTGCAGATAGGCAGGACCCCCATCATGCAGGGTCTTCTAAGTAAGGAGCCCTATCTTGAAGTCAATCTTCCACCTGACTGGCAGCCAGTGCAGTCCACAGAGGACTAGGGTAATATGTTCACACCTCCTTGCCCCAGTCAAAAGTCTTGCTGCCACATTCTGCACCAGCTGCAGTTTGCGGAGGTTGTCTCTGGATAACCCAAGGTACAGAGCATTACAGTAATCCAGCCTGGAAGTTACAAAAGCATACACCAGTGTGGGCAGGTCCTCAGGAGGGATCAGGGCTTGAATTTGAGTGTTATTCCTAAAATGATAAAAACCACTTTTGACCACAGTCGACACCTGAGAATCAAGTGTCCAGCCATCATCTAGGATCACACCCAAATCCTTCACCTGTCTAGAAGGGACAAGGGGAACACCCTCCAACACTAGATTAGGGGGTAGCCCCCCATCCTCCCTCCTTCATGATGTCCTGGCTCCACCACCAGTACCTCAGTCTTGTCTGGGTTGAATCTAAGCCAGTTTTGAGCCATCCACAACTGGATTTCTTGAGGTAGCTGTTAAATACGGAGTTCAACACCTGGACATTGGGTGCACAGGACAGGTACAGTTGGGTATCGTCTACAGAGCAGTGAAAACTCAACCCGTACCATCTGATAATGTCCCCCAATGGCAGCATGTACACTGTGAACAATAAAGGTGACAAGACCAACCCCTGTGGCACCCCAGAGCTCAGAGGCTTCGGACTACATGAGACAAGTCCCATTTTCACCCTCTGCACTCTGTCCATCAGATATGACCTTAACCAGCTGATGACATTGCCAGACAGGCCACACCAGAACCGCAGTCGATCAAGCAGCATCTCATGGTCCACGGTATCAAACGTCGCAGAGAGGTCCAGGAGAACCAGGATGGTACGAGCTCTCCTGTCCCTCTTCATCAGGAGATCATTAAGCACCCTTACCAGAGCTGTCTCTGTACTATGCCCCACCCAGAACCCAGACTGGAAAGGCTCATGTGTAGAAGAAGATGCGAGATGTCTCTCAAGCTGAATGGCGACCACTTTCTCTATAACCTTCCCTAAAAACAGGAGGTTTGAGACCAGCCTCTAGCTGCTGAGGCAGTCTGGATCCAAATAGGACTTCTTTAAAGGGGTATAACCAGAGCCTCTTTCAAGGACAATGGGAAGGTCCCACTCCTCCTCAATGAACTCAGGACAACCTCAGCAACCACAGGTCCTATCAAGTCCGAACATCCAACCAACAGGCAGGTCGGACCTGGGTCCAGGTCACAGTGTGTAGGCCACAACTTTGAGATTTCCTTCACCCCAGCCAGCTCAAACTCATCCCAGACAGGAGGAGTGTTTTGACACAACTCAGGCCAGACACTGCATCCCTTTCGAGAAATACTCGAGGAGACCGCAGGCCTGATAGAGGACACTGTTGGTGAAGAACAGAGCCAACTCCTTGCACCTAGTGCTAGAACCTGCTATTCCTGCATGGAGGCAGACAGGATGTAAAAGTCTGTCTACCATACAGAAGAACTGAGCTGGTCTGCTCCTCCTCCTCACCACAGCAATCTCCCTAGACAGAATCTCCACCTTCTTTCGGGAGATTGCCCCCTGATAGTCAGCATAATGTGACCTCGGGGCCAATTTGTCCTCCATCCATCTGGATCTCCTCCACATCTCTCTAACCTCTGCCCCTTAGTGTTTAAACTCCGGAGTTCCTCATCATACCAAGGGGACCTCCGGCGAGTAGACAAGGGGTGGACATGAACTGGTGCGATTGAGTTGAAGGCCACAGCCACAGCCCCATTATAGGCTGCCACTGCTTCCTCTGGCCCAATCACACAAGCTGCCCCCACTCTCAATAGATCCAGTACCGCTGATAGTCCCATGGAGGTAATTCCTCTTAATGGGCAGTTCTGGACCATCTGCACAGGGGCCGAACCATCTGGGGGCCCCTAAACATGAACCTCACGGTGCTATGATCTGACCAAACAATTGGATCGACACAGGTCAGTAATGTTTAAACCTACTGAAAAAACTAAGTCCAATGTGTGGCCACCTGAGTGCGTTACCAATGTTGCATGTTGTGTCACACCCAGGGCTTCCATGTTACCCTATATCAAAAGCCAACAAAGGCAGATCAGCACCATGGACAACAGCTGCAGAAAAATTTCCAAAGCTCCATACTAAAGGAGAAAAAGTGGGCCAGCATCCTGCACCACAGCACAATTGCTATTGCTGGAACCCCTGTTGCAAAGCCAACATAGGCAAGTCAGCACCATTGACAGCAGCTGCACAGAAATGTCCAGTGCCCCACAGCAGGCAAGAGAAGGTGGGCCAGCATCCTGCACCACAGCACAATAACAGAAACACTATGCCAAGAACCAGCATGGGCATGTTAGCACCATGGATAGCAGTTACAGAGAAATGTCCAGAGCCCCATACCAGACTAGAGAAAGTGGGCCAGCATCTGGCACCACAGCACAATACCTAGAACCCTATGCCAAAAGCCAATAGTGGGAGGTCAGCAACAGGGACAGGAATACAGAAAGAGTAGAAAGGAGGCAGAAAGGTACAGAGAAGTTTCAATAGACACTAAATAATGGAAGGAAAAATCATGGGAGTGGTGTATTGCAACAGATGTTGGGCTGAAGTCTTTGGAACACTTTCTGGAGACGGAGCTGCTGCACCATGTGTACTCACCACTCCGGATTGAGGGTAGAGTTTGCTGGACTCTGGGCCAAACTGGCAAGGGTGTGAATGACCTTCTGGCTCACCCAGGGGCCACCAAACTCTGGTACTGTTCCCTAGAGGATACCTACTCAGAGGCAGAGTGGTTGGACCTTGGTGGGCTACAGGAGGGTGGGGGGTGGCACAAAGGTTGCACAAGCCTCCGCCTTTACCACTGCAGAATTGCTTCTCCACACTGGCAGGACAAAACAGCCAAGAAGAGGCGCTCATGGCAGTAGGAACAGAGGATATGGAATCCTTAGAAGAGGAGGCCCCAAGGAGGGTGGAAGAGCCCCCCCAACCGAGGAGGAAGCTGCTGCTGGTGGGGGGACTCTGTTGTTACAGGGATAGACTTGGGAATGGGGTGGAAGGGAGAGGAAGGTAAAGTGCCTTAGAGGTGCTTCAGCTTGGAGTGATGGGGAGCATATCCACAGGATAGCTAGGGCAGCAGGAGCTGGGAAGGAGCTTGATGTCATTGTCCACCCGGAGATAATGATCTGGCAAGGGACAGGGTAGGGGTAGTGCAGGATAATTTCAGGGAACTGGAAAGAGACCTCTAGCTGATGGCATGCATGGTGATTTCTGTGGAGGAGTTACTCATGTACTGCTGGAGACAGGAAAGGGTACTCTGCACCAGGGCATTTAACAGTTGGTGGAAGGCATGGTGCATGGAAGAGGGCTTCGGCCACATTATGGACTAGGGGCCAACCTAAGAGGATATCCATCTCTGAGGGAGATGGACTGCAACCTCCAGAAAGGTGACCACAAGAGTTGGAGAATGCACTTGGGAAAGCCATCGTCAGAATGGGAAGTAAGGAGGTGGTGCTGCTAGTTGGTGACTTCAGTCTGCCTGATGTGGAGAGGAGCCTTCCAGCAACAGCTTCAGCAAAGAGCAGAATCATCCTTGACTCCCTAGAAGAGGCTTTCCTGTGGCAGCTAAAGAACCCACTAGTGATGGGGTACTGCTGGACTTGATACTTACAAACAGGGATAGCATTGCAAACATCACAGTGGGCCATCCCCCAAGAACCGGTGATCACCGTATAATGGGGTTTAACATAAAGGCAAGAGTAGAGACCAACCACATGAGGACGAGGGTCGTGGACTTGAGGGCAGATTATAAAGAAATGGGAAACTGCCTCATGGGGGTAGAGGCACAGTGGGGAACAGTAAGGGAGGGCATAATTAAGGCAACCCTGCTTTGCATGAAGGAAGTGAATAAAAATGAAAGCAAAAACAGACCATTAATCTTCAAAGATATCTCTTCCATTGGGCCATGCCTTTGGGACTGTAAGATCTTACTTCGAGAGGGTTTCTGCAGTAGGTCATAACATATAGAACTGTGCCCCCTGGCGATAGGACCACATGGCAAACTTTTGCTAGTAGTGTCTGGCGGGGGACCGGCCACCTGATGTTGCATGATGGACATCAGCGTGACCCTATATAGTGAGCGGCCCCCATGCCCGCCTTCCAGTTCTTTCCTGCCTTTGACCTGTACACGTCTGACTATGCGATAAACGTAGCTCCAGTCGATCGCCATTTTGAATAAGTATTTTATTTTTTTCTTTATAGTAGTGTTCGCTTTAATTTCTTGTATGTCTTCCCAAACTCCGAAGACCAAGAAGAAGTGTGAGAAGTGTGGTACACAGATCCCTCACTAGGATGGCCACAAGCTCTGCCTCATCTCTCTAGGCCCGGACCACGACCTGCTCAGACTTCCAGCCCTTCAACCAGACCACTCGCAAGCACAGGCAGCAGACCCTGGAAGCCCACCTGTTGAAATCCAGGATGGCCTCCTTAGAACAGGAGTTGCAGAAGCTGAGGGACTCTGCTTCTTCACCTTCTTTGGACCTCAAAAAGAAAGGAGAAGCACCGGGAGTGGTAACGTTGGACAACTGAGAAAAGCCTTCCTCCAGTAAGGCCCTGATGGACAAGGCCGCTACTCCACCACTGGCTGTGGTTACAGTCCAGGCCTCTTCATCTGGCTTCTCTAGATCACATCTACCTTTAAACCCTTCCAGGTGGGCTCAAAGTCTGTTTTTTTCAGTGGATAAGTCACCCGCTGGCTCCTCTGGCAGACGCCCGACCGTGACTAGTAAGTCGGGCTCTGGTGCATGGCTGCCAATAAGTTAGACTCCCACACAGAGGGAGCCCACTAGTAAGTTGGCCGGGGACTTATCCTCTGCCCGCATGGCACCATCGACTGATAAGTCTGACGTCGGAGTTTCTGACGTCTGCCCGGTTGAAGCTCACCCATTGGGGGCTACTGCTGAAACACCCAACGCCCGGCTGAGCTTGCTGACCTACTCTGGCCAGCCCTTCCACCAGGTTTCTACAGGGCTGGAGCCTTCCCAGCTGCCGCCCCCTTGCAGGTCCTCCATTTTCCGACCCTCAATCTGGATCGGAGGGGGAAGAGGGTCCCCTGGATATGGTAACTCCTTCCCCTACTCTCCGCCGGACTCCGCGACTTTGATGCTGGGGACCTAATCGGATGCCACGGGCAGTCTCCCATCTGTGCTGCCACCAGGGCCTTCACCTCCATCCGTGACGTCCATCGGCCATACAACAGCCCTGTCGGCAGAGGCTCTGACATCAAATAAGCTGACACCGGACACACTGGTTTTGCCGGTGGGCATGGGAAGTTTCCCGTCTGTGCCACCACCAGGGCCCCTACCTCCATCCTTGATGCCAGTTGGACCGACACCAGCCCAGATGTCAGAATTGCTAATGTCACATACACAGATGCTGGACCCTTTAGCTTTACCTATGGGCCCCCTGGCTGGTCCTCGGGTTACGCTGCCTGATCCTCAGACACCTATTGGGCAGGCTTATCTGTATCCGGGCTACCTGATGCCAGGTTACCCGATGTTGAACCAGATGACAGCCTCCTTAGCACCTGTTTTTTTCTTGGGTGGTCTTTGTCCAGGTCATAAGGGGCTGGGCTACGTCCTACCCCTTTCCCAGGCTCAAGCGGGCACCCCTCTTCTTACAGGGGTGGGCCTTTCTTCTTTTCAGTTACCTCAGTCACCCCAGCCTCAGCCCCCATAGGACATCCAAGCTATCTTGCAGTCCTGGTGGCAAGCAGCCAGATCTCAACTGGACCCAGCTCAGGTGCAGCAGGTTGCAGTGACCTCCTCCACCTCATGATCCAGGTCCCCTGGAAACTCCGCCACAGTGCATATTACTGGGGAGACACCACAGGAGGTTACCCTCACAGAAGCCAGTACCCTGGACAGGGTAGAATCCTCACTTTCTGAGGCAGAATCATCCTGTTCGTCTTCTGAGGATCTTTTTGGGACCATAGAAGACGGGGGGAAAGGGACTCCCCAGAACGCCTCCCGAGTATCCCTCATTTGCTGAGATCCTCCATATTCTCCAGACTACCTACAACTGGAATACGGAGGAGCAGGACTCTGAGTGTAAATGCCTTGTCGAGCATTTGGACTTGGCTGAGACTTTTCCCACCCCAATTCCTCCTTGGGTTCCCCGCTATGAGGATCTCACTTCGACCATCTGGCAGTTACGTTTCTTGGTCCCGGTCATCCCCAAGACATCAGACCAGACGTATTTCGCTTTGGACGGCGCTCCTTTTTTGGGCTCCCATCCGAAAGCTGACCTTAGCACTTTGGCAGTAGCTCAAGATCCCGCTCTACAGCCTATGCACTCTGGATCCTCTCCTCCTGATAGGGGGTCTAGATTGCTAGATCACGTGGGGCACAAAGTCTATGCCGCCTCTATGTATGCCTTGCACTCTTTGAACTACATAGCACACATGGTATCCCATCAGAAAGCCACCTTGGCCCAATTGGAAACTCTCCTCGAGTCCATTGAGAACTCAGACATAAAAGCTGAGCATTCAAAGACCATACAGCTGTCCAAGTTTTCCTGTAGACACACTCTGAGAGCAGCTTACAATTCCATTGATGCTGTTGCTCGCTCTTCTGCCACGGTGGTCTGCATCAGACATCATGCTTGGTTTTGTACATCCGAGCTGACTCCAGATGTACAGGCAGCTGTACAGGATGCCCCCTTCTGGGGGCCCTGTACTGTTTGGGGGTGGCACTAAGGACATCCTTACGGGTCTGCTTGACAAGGGCACGGCTCTGAGTTCATCTAGGCCTATGCATAGGGTAGACTTCAAGTCTAAGTACCGCTCTCAATCCCAGCAGAAAAGGCGCGTTAAACAGCCTTTCACTAGGCACAGGAATGCACGGAGAGTGTTAGGCTCCACTGTCTTCTCTCCCCCTGCCTCCAGGAACCAGCAAGATGCTGAGGCAACCTTCCCCTCCCAGGCTTCTATGGCCTAATTCTTGCAATCCTGCCAGTGTCCCCTCCCTTTTCATAAAGGGGAGCCACTGGGGAGGGGAACGTTAGTATTTTGGAGTTCTTTCCTCTACGTACAGTTAAGAGTCTTCTCCTGTGGGTCTCTAGAGCGACCCATGGCTTTCCCTCAATGCTGTTCCTTTTTGTTTCTGAATCTTCATCTCTCTACTGGGAGATGAGATCTTGGTTATCTTCCAAAATGCTACCATGGTCGCAACATTAAGGGTACAGATAAAAAATTAGTTATTCTTCGTTTTTCTTTATTTTTCTCATGTACCCTATGGGGCGACCGACTTCTTTTCACCCCGTCCTTCAATCTTTTTATTTATTTAGGTTCCCTCTGCGTAGTATGGAAGGTGCTACAGGCTGCCTATCCCAGGTCCACTGTTGAGCAGCAGAGGGGCAGCCAGCTCTGCTTACAGGATGCGCAGATCCCCTACCTGCACATTCCCATTTTCCCACGCCACCTCCGCTTCTATCAGTTCTCCTTCAAGGTAGAGCCTTTTCTTTACCTGGCTCTCCTTGGGCCCTTTCCATGGCACTTTGACTTTTTTCTTAGTGCCTATCGGTAGTGGCAGGAGCTCTCTGCAGCTAAGGGTTTTTTCTGACTTCCCTTACCTGGATGTTTGGCTCAAGGGGTGCCCTAGAGGACTTTCCTTCTGCCTCCAGGCTTCTTTCCGCTTGACTGAGTATCTAGTCTTTTCCCCCCGGTCATTCCATGCCCCCCAAGTCATTTTGTGCCGCCTCCCGATTCTTCCCCCATCGGGGCAGTGCTGAGCATTATTTAAGGTATAACCTCCCACAGGTTGGGGCGGATACTTTTTAGGAGAGGGCTGGACGGGTAGCCTTCCACAGCCATGTCTCTGCTAGAGCGAGACCCTGCCTTCTGCATGAGGGATGTGATCTATCCTATCTGTCCCCGGGACTGGGCTATTCCCATGGGTCTCCTTTGGAAAGTTGTGAACCCAAGAGGGTCTGTGAATGCATACTCTGGAACTCCTAGTTCTGAGGTTGGACATCTCAAAGAGGGAGATCTCCCGTGACAGCAGGTCTCAAATTTTCAATCAGGAGTCATCCCCCCCCCTTTTCAACTGTTGACATGGTTGCATTGAGTCTGAATTGTTTTTTTTGTTTCTTGCTGGGGACTCCACAGATCCATTAGATGTCCCAGCTGGAAGCCCCTCTCCGCTTTTTTGCCATGGAGAGGGGAGTAACTCTATATGCCTTTTGGACCATCCCAGTCCAAACCTTCTGTGGGTATACAATCGGGTACTAGACTGAGCAGGGAGGTACCCATCTGTATTTCCCATGCAGGGAAAAGTTACCAGTCAGATTACTGACGGCCAACTCTACCACACCCATGCTCGCCCAAGGCGCCCACTTTGCCTAGATTAATTTAATTTCTATTCCCACTCCCTTGACCTTCCAGTAGGGAGTTTTTTCTGTTAAGAATTGGGGCAAGGGGAACAGCATTGGCGCTCATTGTCCCTCTCTACCCTAGACAGATCGGTGTCTTCCACTTCGACGGAAGATTTGGGTCCTATCAGACACTCTGTTTTCTTCTTCACCTCTGTGGAAGAGAAAATAGATTAGAATGCCACATTTAGGCCTTTAGGTATTTTCTCTTCGATGCGCGCCTCCTCCAGAAATCTTGCTCTGGTTATGGGGATCTCTGATCGAGTTACTCAGACTCTGGGGGAGGCCAAGGAACCTTTCTCTATGTCTCTTTATGTAGAAAAGAGCAACAGTTTTCTTCTACTCTGGCAATCCTGAAAGTCCAGGACTTTTTTCCTTGCCTGATACTCTGGGTACTGAGGTTCTTCTCACACCCGTTGGAGTCATGCTTGGGTGGTCCCAATTTTTCGATCATTATCCTATTGTCCACTTTATTGGCTATATTATCTTGATAGGCGGAGACACACTGCCCTATTGAGGATCCTTCCTTGTCAATTTCCTTGACAAGGGTCCTCCACTTACTCTTCCCTCCACTTACTCTTCATTCTTTTGCAATCCCTCCCTCTGTGAGTTTTATGCTTCACTACCTCCCTTCAAACAGGCAGCTAGCTGGGGTTCATGCTGCCTGTCCTTGGGGGTTGGGGGAGTTGCCCCGGCCTAAAGGTTGTTCATTGCCGGGGTTATATCTCAAAAAAAAAAAAAAAATTTTCTAGTGGGGCAGGGTTCTCCTGCACACTAAGGAGATGCAGTTTTTAGTGCTTTTACACTAACAGGACAAAGGTAAGTCCATAAATACAGTCAGTATTCTCTGTTTCCTTTGCTCCTTAGGGTTATGGGGTGATGCGCTCCCCGAGGTGCCTGTCCAAATGGTGGAGTGACTGTGCTTGGTTATTCTACCCTTTAGGGAATGTACCAACCCTCTTCCATGGGAAATCATAGGGGCTTCCCACGGGGGTCACAACCACTTTTGCAGCCTTTTCAAATCAAGTTTTCCGCAGCTGTTTTTCATGCTGCAGCACCTTGAGTTTGTCTTTCCTTTCCAAGTGTCCCCGTCTGGACTGAGCCATCTTGGCTAGGAGTGAGTTCCAACCAAGCAGTCTTGTAGGACCTTTTCTAGACTAGGTCGGCTCAGGGTTTTCGCTCACCAGATTTCCTGCCTCTTGGGCTACAATTTTTATCCAACTGCGATTGACTGCTTGGGATTCAATCCTATATGTTATGATCTACTGCAGGAACCCTCTCGAAATAAGATAGTACAGTTAAGTAAGAACCTACTGTAACAGATCTTTGAGAGAGGTTCCTGCAGTAGGTCACCTTTTTTCCTTCCTCCTTCCTTCCTCCAGGTTTTTTCTGCATGCTCTTGCAGGCCATTCTGGATTGGGTTCTAGGAAGGCTATCCGCTCCTCCTGTTGAAACCACTAGGGGTCTCTGGTTGGAGAACTGGAAAGCGGGCATGGGGAATGCTCACTATATAGTGTCACACTGACCTCCGTCATGTGATGTTGGGTGTGCGGTCCCCCGCCAGACACTGCTAGCAAACGTTTTCCTGTGCAGTCCTGACACCAGGGGGCACTGTCCTATATGTTATGACCTACTGCAGGAACCTCTCTCGAAGATCTACTGTTACTGTAAGTTCTTGCATAACTGTACTTTGTCAGCTTCAGGACTACAAGGAAAGATTTTCTAGCTGGGGGCTGCCTACAGTGCCGTGCCCTGTCGCCGCCTGTATAACGTAGGCGGCCCCAACACTCCTTAGTTCTTTCTTCCCCCCATTGATCACCTCTGTTGGGCTTGCTGAGAAACATAAAAATAGCTGCTGTTTGATATTTTCAATTATTTGTGTAGTTTTTTTCACTGTCTTCTCTGTATGCTACTGAAGGACAAAGAGTCTTTACTCTGATATTGTTCCTGCAGCTATAAAATCTACAAGGACATTATTTGTGTGTGTTTGGGCCTATCTCACAATGTGAGGCCTGTGAGATTTGCCAGCGTTTCAACCAGGATACAAGGCAACACCAATGGAAGGCCTTAGAAACCTTCCTTTCTCAGAAAACATTGAAAACCATGAAAAAAGCTGCAGGTTCTACTCCTGCTTCTCCCTCACTATCAACAGAGAAATGGTTGTCGAAGTTGAAAGACAAAGAAAGTCGTCAGTGGCCTTCTCTTTTTCTGGTTGTAAGTACAAGCACAAAGACAAGACTGTTTCACTGGTAAGGTCCAAGTCGCTATTAAAATCAGATATGTCCTTATTGGTGCCCGCTCTAGCAGTATCAACTTCAGCCCCTCGACCATAGTTGAGAAACCAAGGTTGGGGCCTGGCCCAGGCACTGCCTTACCTACTATGGACAGCATGATGCCACCATCATCAGACTTCTGACCGTTTGATGCAGGTAGTCCAGCACTCTTTTTTGGAGTGCCATAGACTCCCAAGCTGTGCTGGTGTCATTATCAGACATATGTTGCTTTCTGCCGTAGATACCACCAACAGTAGGTCTGCCACCTGAACCCGGGCCTTCTTTGCTGAATTCTAGACGTATGCCAATGATTCCTCCTTCTCAGCTGCTGCCTGTGTTGCAGGCTGCTTCTACGGCTCCCATTATTGTTCCTATTAATGACGATGAAGTAAAATATAATCCTGACTTCATGGACATTAAGGAGAATTTGAGGAGGAATAAATGGGTGTGGAGCAGTTTGAGGAAGGTAACTTGGCTTTGTGCTCCACCCTGTCATCCTGCAGTGAGGACTCCGTGGTTTATACACCCAGGTTTCCCCGAGGATCCATTTTTTGGGCTGCACTTCAGCAAAGGCAGTATGCCATGGGCTTTGCTGTTAAGGAGGAAGATTCTACTAAAAGGAATCCTATGGAATTTTTGGAGGTTTCTTACACGCCTTCCATTATTATTATTCCTCCTGTATATCCTGCACAAGAGGATGCTGCCTTTGCTGTTTAGCACAGGCCTAATACCCTGCCTGCGGTTCCAAGGAAGGCTGATAAAGAGTACCCTACTAAATCTGTTAAGCCTTACTATGCTGCACAGTCTGAAACTGACTCTGTAGATCTTCAAGGATATCTCCTTCATTAGGCTACACTTTTGGAACTGTAGCCGTCAGGCACTAGGACCACATGGAAAGGTTTGCTAGTTGGGGCCACCCATGACAACGATCTACATCTGTGTCTATATAAATGTGGATGGCCCAATCTCTCCACAGTTCTTTTCCCAGTGTCAGTCATCCTCATCGGACCTGCTGAAGGAAGCACCAGTTAGCTATTGCCATTTATTCTTTTACTTTATTTAACAGGTTATTTCATTGTCTCTGCATGCCACTGAAGTCAAAAGAATCTTTATTTTGGTACTGTAAGTGCGGAAAGAAAATTTACAAAAAAGATTCACACATAATCTGTGTGCTATTTGGGACTCTCTCACAAAGTGCAGATGTGTGAGATTTGCCAAAGTGTTAACCAAGCTACAAGCTGACACCATAAGAAAGTTCTAGAAAATCTCCTTCTCCTTAAAACTTTAAAAGCCATGGAGAAGGAACAGGGCCTACAATCTGTCTCCCTCACTGTCTGCCAAGAAACTGCCACTGAACTCAAAGGACTGGGACAGGGCAAAGTCATCATCACGGTCGTCATCATCGTGACATAATCTGCTTTACCAGTGAGGTCCCAGTCTCCACTGAGATGAGGTAAATCTGCTGTGTCATTACCCATCCAGTGGTGTTTGGCTTAGGCACTGCTGTACCTACTATGGACAGTACTACGCTATTGTTGTCGTGTCCAGACCCATTGACACAAGTAGTCCCGGTCCCTTTACAGGGCATCATCACCTCTCAGGCTGTAGCAGCATACCTCTCAACCTCCTGCCTCATAAATCAGGGACAAGGCTTAAAAAAATCAGGGACAGAAGACCAAAATCATCTTCAGATCAAACATCTTCAGAATCAGAGAATATGGGGCTTATTACAAAATGCATTTTCTAAAGAAGAACAAGTCTGTAACTTTAATGCTTGATATTATGTTGTGCTTACAATCCCCACTGTTTAGCTAAGTAAACACAAATTTTAGGAGGGGCAGAGTAAAATTTTGAGACAAAATCAGGGACGTCCCTGAAAATCAGGGACAGTTGAGAGGTATGTGTAGCAGCATCATTCCCAGAAATTATGGTGCCAAACCAAAGGGAGTTGGGGAAGATCTGCAGGGAGGAAAGAAGTTCACTGGCCTTCTCAGAGGTGATGCCAGTACCAAGGGCCAGCACAGCTAGGAAAAGAATAGAGGATTTTAATGACTGGCTGAGGAAATGGTGCAGGGAGGAGAGGTTCATCTGTATTGGGGACTGGGAGGAGACCTGGTCAAACAAAGCACTCTTTTCACCAAACAGGCTACACCTCAGTAGGGAGGGTTTGAGGGTACTCAGGGACAAACTGGGGGAATACGTAACCACTACACTTAATTTAAACCACTGAGGTGGGGGAGCAGTGGGCGTGCAGGCCCACAGACTCTGAGAGGAGAAGGTCAGTGAACCTTCCCCCCACAGTGATGGTAGAGGTCTGGAGGGAGGAGATGGAAGGGGTTAAAACACAGTTAGCAAATGGTGGAGGGGGTGAGGAACACATAACAAGGGTATGTGGTGGGGTGCACACAGAAGAGATAAATGTGACTAGAAGAAAAGAGGGGAGAGAGGTAAGGTCAGACTCTTGTTGGAGAGTGGTGTCTCTGAATGTGCGGAGTCTTGGAAACAAGATGGATGACCTGCAGGCACTATTAACAGACAGGAGGGTGGACATAGCTGCAGTAACCAAGACTTGGGCAACATCACACATGACTGGGACCTTGCAATCCCTGGAAAGAAACTATACAGGAGGGACAGGGTAGTCGGGAAGGGGGGGAAGGGTGACAGTTTATATTAAGGAGGGAATAACTTTCATGATGGAGGAGTCTGAGGAAGGGGAGGTGGAGGCATTATGGATTCAGTTAAGGTCCAATAGAGGGAGAAAGGTGAGGTTGGGGGTGGTTTACAGACCACCCAGTCAAGATGAGGAGAGGGACAGGGAACTGATCTCACAAATATTGGAAGCTACGGGGAAAGGAGAGGTGGTAATTGTGGGGGACTTCAACTTGCCCAAGGTGGACTGGAGCATACTATCTACAACATGTGCTAAGAGTCGGGTGATCCTGGAAGGACTGCAGAGTGGGTTTCTGGCTCTGGGCATCACTGAACCAACAAGAGCTGAGGCAATTCTTGATCTGGTGCTCACAAATGGGGAGCATGTACAGGAATTACTGGTCAGGGAGCCATTTGGTGGAAGTGACCATTGCACAGTGTGGTTCCCAGTTGGATTTGGGCAGGGAAAGCATCCCGACTAAGACCAAAATCTTGGATTTCAGGAGGGCGGACTTCAGAAAAATGGGTGAAGTGCTAAGGACCCATCTGGCAGGCATCAGAGCAGATATGGGGTAGACCAAAAGTGGTCCATCATTAAGGAAGGAATACTGGTTGCCACAGATGAGTGCGTTAAGCTCAGGGGGAAGAACACAAGGGCCAAAGTGCCCAGCTGGTTCAGTTCTGGGGTTGCAAAGGCAGTAAGGGAAAAGAGGTTGGCCTATAGAAAATTCAGGAAGACCAAGAGAGATGGATAGGGAAAATTACCTGAGGTTGGCTAGTGAGGCAAGTAAGGAAGTCTGGCGAGCAAAGGCACAGAAGGAGCTGCAGATAGCTGAAGGAATTAAGGGGGAGAAGGCATTCTTTCACTATATAAGTGAGAAAAGGGACAAGAAGGAAGGGATTGTTAGGCTTAAGAAAGGGGTGGAGTGGGTGGAGGATAATGGTGGGGAAAAGCAGAGACACTAAATGAATACTTCTGTTCTGTCTTCACTAGGGAGAAGGACGGACCAGTGCCCTCAGGAGGGAAAAGAGGAGCAGGGGGGAAGGGGAACACAGATGTGGTGATAGAGGAGGATAGAGTGAGGGAGGGTCTGCTGGCATTGAAGGTGAACAAATCACCAGGCCCAGACAGAGTACATCCAAGGGTACTAAAGGAACTGGCTGAAGAGCTGGCAGGGCCACTGACAGACCTATTTAATAGTTCACTAGAGTTGGATGTGGTACCACAGGACTGGAGAACAACATATGTAGTGCCCCTCCACAAAAGCGGTCCCAAGGATGACCCAGGAAGTACGAGCAGACTTAATAGACCAAATGGCCTTTTTCTGCTGGCTTCTTCATATGTTCGTATATTTGTATATATGACACATTCTGCCTGGACTACCACTACAGGCAGTTATTCCACTGAAGGGGCCTTCTGCTCCATAGTCTCCATCAATGGCCTCTACTTTCTCGCCACAGATTCCTTCCTCTCAGCTGCCACCGTTGTTGCTGGTGCCTTCTGTGGTGCCCATCCTGTATATGGATATCAATGACAAAGTTGAATATAATCCTGACCTCATTTTATTAGAAGAGGATTTAGAGGAGGACTATGGGGGAGAACAATATGTTGCACCATGATCTAGTTCTACCCTCTCATCCTGCAGTGTGGAGTTGTTAGTTTACACCCTGAGGTCTCCTGCTGGGGATCCTACTTTTCAAACCATAATGCAGCAAATGCAAACTGCCATGGGTTTTGCTGTGGAAGAGGAAGATTCCACAAAAAGATATCTGATGGAATTTTTGGAGGTCCCTTGTACACCTTCCATTATAATTCCACCTATATATTCTACATTAGAGGATGCTACCTTTGCTGCATGGTACAAACCAAACTCACTGCCAGCAGTTCCCAGAAAGGGTGACAAGCAGTACCATGCTCCATCTGCTAAGCCGCCTTATGCTAGCCAGCCAGAAACTGACACTGTAGTCATCATTGCTGCTCATGACAGGTCCAGAGTACCTAAACACGAGTACTTTGCCTCCTGAGAAAGAATGTGATGGGCAAGCATATGTATGCCTAGCTGCCACACTGGGCCTTAGGATTGCAAATTACCATGTCCATATGATAAAATATCAAAACAGCCTGTGGAAAGCTGCAAAAACTGCAGCCCAGGCTTTGCCAAATGGCTATGCCAGGAATGAGTTTCTTAAAACCTTAACTTCTGGTGCCGAGGTTGGCAAACATTTGGTACTCTCAGCCTATGATATAACTGATGCTTTTGCCAGGGCTGCTGCTTCTCTCATTTGTATGATGTCTGGTGCACTCGACTCCCTGCACCGGTCCGTGTACAACCAAAATCTTCTCACTTGAAGTCCCCTTTGTATGATGAGGAGCTCAAGGTGATGAAGGTTATGGGTCGGCGATTAGAGCGCTGCTGGTGGAAGACTGATCTGGAGGTGGACAAACTGACCCTGCGTACACACTATGGTGTTTACCAGGGGGCAATCAAGCACAAGAAGGCAGAATTCCTGTCCAGGAAGATTGCTACTGGGAAGAACCAACCAGCTGTGCTCTTTCAGACTGTGGGCAGGCTTCTCCATCCTTTCTGTCTACAGCCAAAAAAAAGCCTTTTTGAACGCTTTATGAGAAGAGTTTGTTCAGTTCTTCTCTGACAGGGCATTCACCATCTAGCAGGGTATTCTGCCAGTGAGCCATATTCTGGCCAGCAGTGGTTGCCGTGGGCATCTGGAGAGCACTCCACCTGGTTGGGGCGAGTTTAGATTGGTGGAGGTGGTGGAGGACATTGAGGTTGCTTTCAAGCTGCGGCACACTTTTTGTGAACTGGACCTGGTACCAACTCATTTCTTAATGGGATGTGTTGACTCTGTTGGCCCGTTGTTTGCCTTCATTGTCCAGTGCTCTTTGTCAGAGGGGGTCTTTCCTGATGTCTTGAAGGAGACATTGGTGAGACCCCTTCTGAAGAACCATCTTTGGATCCTGATGTCAAGGCAAATTACCATCACATCTCCAATCTTCCATTTTTGGGCAAGATTGTGGAGAAGATGGTGCTTCAGCTTGAGGAGCACTTTATGGCCCATGATCTATATGAGCCTTTCCATTCTGGGTTTCTTGTGAGGCATAGCACAGAAACTGCATTAGTTTGGGTGCATAATGACCTCCTTAGGGCGAGAGATCAAGGGGAAGGGACAATTCTCATTCTCCTTGATCTCTCCTTAGCATTTGACACGGTGGACCATCGTGTGTTACTTGACCACCTGAGGGAATTCTGTGGACTCGCTGGCACTGTCATCTGTTGGTTTGAGTCTTTCCTCACCAACAGGAGGCAAAGGATAGTGATGGGGAATCTCTCCTCCTTCTCCCCTTGCCTCCTCTCATGCGGAGTACCCCAAGGTTCGATCTTGTCACCGATGTTGTTTGCCATGTACATGCTGCCCCTAGGAGAGCTCATTAGGAAGTACAGTTTGGGTTTTCATTGTTATGCTGATAACACCCAGCTGTATCTTTCCTTTGCCCCTGGGACATCCAATGCAGTGGAAGTGCTTAACACCTGTCTTGCTGAGATCAATGACTGGATGGCTTCCAGCTGGTTGCGACTGAACCCCGATAAGATGGAGGTGTACTGGTGGTGGAGTCCAACACAGGGTGTGATAGGTTGGCCTCTGGTGCAGAAACAGGGCTTTTTCTTGGGTCTCTACCATTGAAGGCCTCCTCTAGGATGTGTCATCTGGGCATTATTCTCGACAGTGGACTGATGCTTGAGTCTCAGGTGTCATCCCTTATTTGTACCAGTTTTTATTATCTGAGGAATATTGCCAGGATAAAGCCCATAGTTCCTCTCCCCACCTTGGTTCACGCCATTGTGACATCTAGGTTTGACTATTGTAAAGCGCTTTATCTTGGGGTCTCTGGAGGTACCCTCCGCCGGCTGCAGCTGGTGCAGAACGCAGTTGTCAGGTTGTTGACAGGGCAGTCTGAGTACTGTCACTTAACCCCGGTGCTGCGTGAACTGCACTGGCTGCTGGCCAGGTGGAGGGTTCTCTTTAAGGTAGGCTTGCTCACTTTTAAGGTCCTACACAGCCTGGGCCCTGGTTACCTGAAGGATCTTCTTACACCTGCTGTCTCGGTCCGCTCCCTCCTCTCCTTCTCCTCTAGGGGCCTCCTTGTGATTCCCAGGACAAGGTTAAAAACGGTAGGCGATAAAGCGTTCAGTGTCGCCATCCCATCCTATGGAATTCGCTATCTCCAGCTGTAAGAGAAGCCCCTTCTGTTGAGGTTTTCAAAGCCTGCCTCAAGGCCTTTCTGTATAATCAGGACTTCCTAGCCTTTGATTTATAATTTTTATCTGATGCCCGTCTTTCGTACTTAATTTTGTCCCTGGTTATATAGTTAGTTTTTTGTATCTATTGCTGATCATATTTACACATTTTATAATAGTGTTACAGTGTAGAATATTTATTCGGTTTTATATTGTGGTGTTATTTTGTATATATAATTATATTGTTGGTGTTATTTGCATGTGATTCTAACTTGTTTAGCACCCAGTGCCTCCAGGATGAGCGTCTTTTTAAATAAAATTTGCCTTGCCTTGCCTATGAGATGTTCTTGGCTCAGAGTTGCTGGTTATGCCAGTGATGTGCAACAAGCAGTTTTGAATGCCTCATTCAGAGGGTTATGAGGCATTAAGACCTCAAAAATGACTAAGATCTGTCAAGTCTCTGTATCCCATTCCTGCCAGGGGTCGTGGGAGGGGGTAGTTTCGTCATCCTGCTGCCAGAGGTGACCGTGCCTGCCATTAGCAAGGCTGTGGTAGAAGAGTTTGCATCTTGCTAGGTCCCCTTCCCCAGGTGTATATACAAAAGCACTCAAACAGTTGGCACCGGTGGCACTGCCTCCACTGGTTCTGCCTGTCTTTCTTCCGTATGCAACAACCCTGCTTCCACTGTTACTTCCAAGAATGGTTTAGGGGGAAGACTGTCCCTGCATCTGAAACAATGGCAGGAGATTACAGTGGATGAGTTGCTCCAGGAGATGATTGCAAGGGACATGCTCTGGAATTTCCAGAAACCCCTCCATATTATCCTCCACCTTCTTCCTGTTATTTTCCAGGCCATTAGTCCCTTCTGAAGGAAGTTCAGTATTATTCCAAAAACATTCTATAGAACCAGTTCCTCCTAGACAGAGAAATAAAGGGTTGTTTCAGATGCTTCCCGATCACAAAATGGACAAGGGATCTGTGTCCTGTGTTGGATCTCGGGGATATCAACATGTACATCGAATTCAAGAAGTTTCAAATAGTATCCCAGCAAGCTGTGATTACCCTTCTGCAAAAAGGGGACTGGCTTTGTTCTCCAGACATGAAGGATGCATAACTTCATGTCCGGATCGGCAACTCACAGGTGACCCATGGCATGGAGGGTTCAGGTGCTGTGCACCTTCTTTCCACGCCAATGACTGGAGTTCAGGAATGAGCTCTGGTCACTGGGGGTTAGTCAGGGGGGCAGGGAGAGGACTGAGCGGCCGCTTGGCAGCTCTCATCTCCTGGATTGGGGAAGTTAGGTTTCGTGGCTCTTGGCCCCCACTGACGAGGTTTGGCGGCAGCATCCAGCAAATGGGGTGGAGTTGTCGTTAGGCTTGGAGGGTGGGTGGAGCGGGGTCACTGGTTTCAGTGTGTCACCTAGGCCTTAGGAAGAAATGGAGATAAAATGGAAAAATATGTCCTGTCACCATGTATGACGGCCCTTGGGACTCTCTGGTCCCACATCATATGGATCCTGGTCGGAATGATGTCTGGGGAACAGTGGACAGGACTGGGGGTTCCCGAAATGAGGCCTGATCAAAGGCGTAAGGTAGCGAAAGGACAGGTACAAAACTGTGTGGCAAAAATCTCACAGGCAATACCTCCACTTTCTGCTGGAGAAGGAACATTATCAGTTCAGAGTATTGTCTTTTGGCTTGTCTTCTGCACCACAGGTCTTTACCAAATGCTTGGCAGTAGCAGCAGCAGTCCTTCATAGTGAAGACGTGTATGTGTTCCCCCTATCTGGATGACTGGCTGCTGAAGGCCAGCTTCAGGGATGCTGTTCTACATACTTTGTCTCAAACAAGGCAGTTGTTTGCGGACTTGGGAATCACAGTAAATGTGCCAAAATCTGTGCTGATTCCCTGTGAAAGACTGCAGTACATATGGGCAGTCTGAGACACAAAGAGAGGTTGTGCTTTCCTGCCACGGGACAGAGTACAAAATCAGATTGCCCTAGCACAGCTGGTATACAGGACTTACTATAACAGGGCAGACTAGATGGACCAGGAGGTACTTTTCTGCCGACAATTACTATGTAACTATGTCTCTGCAAGAACGATGTTGTGTCTCATGGGTCTCATGGCTGCAGCCATTGTGATGGTGTCACTGGACTGCCTACATATGTGAATCACTGACTGGACACTCAGGATCTGCGGGATCAGTTGGCGGACAAGCTGGACCTAATGGTTCTCATTGTGTCCCTGCTTCACAGACCAGTGCTATGGTAGATGGATCGCGAAAACCTATTGCAGGGTGTTCCATTCCTTGTACCAGCTCCTGTACAGATTCTCACCACAAATGCCTCGGGCTTTGGCACGGGAGCTCATCTTGGTCCTTATCAGATGTGGGAGTCATGGACCAAGGTAGAGGCTAAGTTACAGATAAATGTCCTGGAGCTGAGCTGTTTTTACAGCCACCAGGCATTTCAAGAGCATATGTGCCTTGATCCTCTCTTAATACTGATGGACAACACCAGTGTGATGCATTACATCAACAAATAAGGGGGCCTTCTTCCTATTCCCTTTACAGGGAAGCAGTTGAGTATGGTAATGGGCTGTGTCCCATGGCCTACAGTTAGTCAGCTGTGCATCTCCCAATTTTGAAAAATGTCTTCGCAAACAGACTAAACAGGTCTCCATCCAAGATTCACAAATTAAAACTGCTAACCTCTGTGGTAGATGTCTGACCTCTTCGAAAAACGGTGTTGTCCAGAGTTGGACCTTTTTGTGTCTCTGCACAGTGCAAAACTGCCACATTTTTGCTCCCTTACTCCCAGACCTGAAATTTGTTGATGAGATGCATTGTCCCTCAGTTGGAAAGGGAAATGCCTGTATGCATTTCCAACCTTTCCTCTTATACAGAGGGTTCTGCTCAAGCTAACAGTGGAGAGTGCCACTCTCATTTTGATAGCTCCTCTATGGCCTCGCCTGAATTGATTTCGACTCCTAAAGAATTTGAAGATAGAACATCCTGATCTTACTTTGAGGGAGGCTCTTGCAACAGGCCAACACAAGTAGGACTAAGCTGGTAGGCATCAGGAGCACACGGAAACTTTTCTAACTAGCAGTGTAACTCAGGGGACTGCCCACCGCCGATGTCACCCCGCTGATGTCAGCCTATCCTATAAAGGCAGGCGGTCCCCCACACCCTCCTTAGTGCTTTCCTGCCAGTGACCCACACACGTCGGATCACTGACACTGCCACAGCTACAGTTGACTGCTATTTCTCACCCTTTTTGCACTTTTTTGTTTTTCCTTTTTCTTTAATGTTAACATAGAGTTTTCGGTTTTACTGGACTCGGGTTTATGTCTTCCCAACCTGCCTCATTTTCTGACTGCTCCACAAAGTGTGTCTGCTGCAAGCTGATTTCAGAAAAGGACAGCCATTCTGCTTGCATCCTGTTCCTAGGCCCCAGCCACGACACCAAAGCCTGCCAGAAGTTTAACCAGACCACAATGAGATGTCACCTGAAAATTCTGGTGAGCCATCTCCTCAAGCAGAAGTTTGTCACAGTGGAACGTGAGCTGCCATCTAGGAGCTCTTCAGCTTTGCCAGCACAGTACTTTGGGGTTTCCATCCATCTCCTCCTCACAACCTGGGAAAAATTCTAGTGGCAAGCATAAGCACCGAGATAAGGACCGGGACTGAACCCGGTCTGCTTCCTGCTCAGTCTTCTCATAAACCGTCGACCGTGGCTGGGTCTTCCTCCCATGGGAGGTCAGCCTCTTCAGCCCTGCCAGCCCTTATTCCTGTAGGGCTGCCCATGGCCCCACCGACTGCTCTTGTCTCAGTGGCATGTGGCATTTCCTTGGGGCAGGGGACTCTGTTTCCTACTTACCAGCCCCTAATGCTCAGGCCCGTGACTTCTGCAGGCTCTCAGCCAGGTGGCTCAGCTGGTGGTAGCACATTTGGCGCCGGCTCCTCTACTGACCCCCCCACACCAAGGCGCTGCCTCCATTGGTCCTCTCTACATGGGCCAATGCCAGTCCTTCCAGACAGTGCCCACTGCGAGCTACTGGCATTTCTCCAAATCCAGTCTCGTCTTAATCTTCGCCAGGGAGGTCTCTATCCCAACCTTGGCACCGGTCTCTCCTCTCTTGGCACCTGTGGATACTGCTCCCAGGCTTCCTTGACCTGCACCTGCTGGGCTGCAACCTGTTCTAGCAGACCTGACGCCGGCTCCCCCAGCAGGTTACTTGATGCCAGCACCCCTCCCGAACCGATGCTGTCTTTTACCTACCTGGTGCTGACCTACCCCTATCTTCCAATATGTAACTTCCTCCACGTTGGATTATAATGCTCTGTTTACTTCTTGGTGGGCTCTCATGCAGAAGCAGAATCTCACCCCTGCAGGCGCGCCTTTGGTGGCCTCCCAGGGATTACCCTTCCCCGGACCCTGTCCGTCCTGGTGACCCTCATACCTCAGGTAACAAGCCCAATGTTGGCTCTGGCAGCCACCGGGAAGGATGCCTGCCTCCTTAAAGTGAAGAGAATGAAGATGACTCTGACTTCTTGGAGTCTTCCTCCTCTCCCCTTGTTGGGGTCTCGTCTGAGGGTGAGGAGCCCCCTAAGGTGGTCCTCAAGTCCCCTTCTGATGATCCTTCTTTCATGGACATCATGAGGCACATTCAGGACACCATGGGCTATGAGACTGAGGAACAGGACCTAGAGCGATATTGGTTGTCTGTTTACGAGTGCCAGCCTGATGCTATCCCCTTGGTGGTACCTCCCTTCATTGATTCCTATGAGGATGTCACCAGGGTGGCCTGGAATCATCCTTCTACCACCCTGGTAGTGCCCAAGAAGACTGTCCACCTTTACCATACCCCTGCGGGAAAACCCTTTTTAGAGGGGCAACCTAAGGCTGACTCAGTGGTCATCAGTGTGGCGCATGACTGCACCAAAAAAAAACCTAAGCACTTCAGCTCTCTTCCCCAAGAAAGAGGGAGTCCAGAAAGCTGGACAACCTGGACAAGAGGGTCTTTGCCTCTTCCACTCTGGTCATCTGGGCTATTAACTGTTTGGCCCACATTGTTCAGTACCAGAACATCCTTTGGGACCAGGTCAGGGAGTTGGTTCAAGCCCTGCCCGATGCTCCAGCTAAGAAGCCACTGGCCCAGGTTTTCAAGATGAGCTTGGATGTAGAGACCCATGTCCTGTGGGCTGCCTATGATGTGGTTGTACCTTTTATTTAAACCATTATCTGTGTGTGTGTGTGTGTGTGTGTGTGTGTGTGTGTGTGTGTTGTGGGCAGACGTCAGGACAGGTTGTCAAGGGAATTAATTCGGGACCCGAGAGCTCCTACTTGAGGGTTATACCCGGTATTTAAGTCAGCCCTGCAGCAAGCTCTTTTGGCTTTGTAGTCACTAACCGAGACCTTGCTCTAAATAGAAGCTGTACTATTATATACCATTGAATTGCCTGCTATATACATATTTACAAGGAGCCCTGTCATTTTGACAGGCAGAGGGACGAATAGTCCGTGAATTTTATTTTTTACACTTGTCTGTCTGTACTTTTACGGTGCTCTGCACCTTTTATTTAAACCATTATCTGTGTGTGTGTGTTGTGAGCAGATGTCAGGACAGGTTGTCAAGGGAATTAATTCGGGACCCAAGAGCTCCTACTTGCAGGTTACACCCGCTATTTAAGTCAGCCCTGCAGCGAGCAGGGCGAGTGCGCCTTGTGCGCAAAGACACGCGTGTCATCGCGCGTGTTTAGCGTGGAAGAGCAGCAGAAATTGTGAGTCCTTGATCTCCAAGCTCTCGCCTTTGGTTAATTTCTAACAGCTTGTTGTGTTTGATGGCAGAGCAGACGATTAAGCACTTTACCTCCTGTGCCTTTCAGTAATTCAGGTGTACCTGACTGATTCGTAGTTTATGTTTTTGAGGACCTTTATAGACAGAAGGGGAATAATACTTTAGTAAAATTAACCATAGCTGTTCAAGGGATTTGTCGTTTCATTAGTTGTTTGTTTTCAGTCTGTCGGACCATAAGATTGTTTAAGATCTTAAGGCAGTTGTTCCTTTTAATTCAAGTTTTGGTTTTGATGTTTGTCTACAAGAGCTAAATATTGTTTAAATTTCTTACTTTGGAGTTCCAGAAACAAATGATTTGATACCTTTTATTGGACCAACATGGATGTTACAGAAGTATAGTATGGGATATTTGAAAAAACTGCCACAAAGCTTCTGAAGAAGGACCTGGTTGGTTCGAAAGCTAAAGCACTTTGTTCTTTTCTGTAACATCCATGTTGGTCCAATAAAAGGTATCAAATCATTTGTTTCTGGATCTGTTTTTTAAAAGGACCAATACGGCACCTACAACATTTTTTTACTTTGGAGTTTTAATTTACAGTGTAGCCATGGCTGATTGTAGTGATTTTACAATTATAACCACAACTGGATCCACTGGCATAAAATGCTCAGCTTGTAAGATGTATACATTACTGATGGGTGAGCATATTTATCAACCCTACACTTGTAGCAAATGCCTAGAAATTGTGGATTTACACCAAATGATTGAGCAATTTAATTTATGACTAATTACACTTGAAAATAGCCAGTCTGATATGCAAAACTGTTTTAAGACAAACACTTTCTTATTAAATCCAGAAATTAGTAAAAGCTATGAAGGCTATATTGATGTTACACCAAGCACCTCCCATGCTCCAGTGATTCCCGTCTTGACAGTTATTAATAATCTCCAGCAAAACAAGGAAGGTATTAGAAAAAGAGCTAGGGGAAGATGACGGTTTGATTGATTACAATCAAGATACTGAAGATAGCTGATTTTTTACACAAACCACCAGAGTTGCAGCAAAAAAGGGTTGAAAGGCCCAACACTTCAGTATTGAGCAATTCAACAGATTTGACCCACTATCTTCTCCTGTCTCAAAGGTCAAAGATGTGACTCCAGATAATCTTAATGGGTTAATTGATTGCAGTACTTCAAATCTACCATCAGTTAACAACCTGCAAACCAATGACATCCCACTCACTGATTTGTCCACCAAACTTACATATTCACCTATTAATGACACGCACAGCATGTCTAACATTCCCTTGCACCAACAAATGTATGTATTGGGTGATTCATTGACTAAACACCTGGATAGGACTATCTGCAATCCCGATAAAGCTAACAGAACCTGTTCTAGTTTCAGTGGCTGCAAAATATCTGACCTTACACTCATGTTACCTGAGATTATGAAGGACCGTGGCAACAATTCCATAGCACTGATACATGTAGGTGCTAATAACATTTATAGAGACTCTGTCCAATCAATTAAAGAAGATTTTGTAGCTTTAACAAATAAACTAGAGGATATGGGTTGCACGATTTGTATATCAGAAATTTTACCAATCCCACGTTTCTCATCATTTCAAAATTAGAAAATCAAAGCTGTGAACGGATAGTTAAGAAAATTGTGTTTAAACCAAAACTTGACTTGCCTAATGCATTGGGAGGAATTTTGATCACCATCCAGAATTGTTCAGCTATGATGGGTTACACTGAAGCAGACGGGGTAATGCTGTTCTAGGAAAACAATTTTTGACTTCCATTCACCGTTTTTTTAAACTAAAATTTGGGGGTGAGATAGTGGAAAGGCTGCCATCTCTAAAATCTCCAGTTAGTAGCTCTGTGAAATGCTATAAAGTGGCTTCACTACCTACACTCTTAATAGACCAAACAGGAAAGGTGGAGGAGTGGCGTTATTTATAAGGAATCAACTTAATTCTATTGATATAACAAAGTATATCAAAAATCATGATATGCAAACAGAGACTATCTGGATCAAGATAAATTTCTCCACATCTGAGGCTCTCATATTGGGTTCCTGTTATCGTCCTCCGAATTCATCAATAGATACATTAGATGCAATTTTATCAGAATTTGAACAGGCTAAATCAATAGGTAAAATTGTAGTCACTAGAGACTTTAACATTGGCTCGATTGATTGGCAGAATTTATGTGCAAATACCAGAAAAGGGAACAAGTTATTATATACATGTACCCAGATGGGACTTCGGCAAAATGTACTTTGCCCAACCAGAGGTAATATGATATTAGATTTCGTTCTTTGTGATGATGACCTTGAATTAGAAAACATGTTAGTCAGTGAGCCTATTGGGAATAGTGATCACAACACTATTACATTTAATATTGTACAAACTTATATATACAATCCCAACTGTACTAAAATTTATTTGTACGATAAAGTTGACTTAGGTACTATGAAACATATCATGGGAAATATTAATTGGGTCATCTTATTGTCAGGCTTTACCCCGGAACACTACTGGGAATATTTTAAGAACATCATTTATCAACTCAAGGAACTATATATTCCATCCAAAATTAAAAATGAGACTAATATTAAAGCTCCCAAATGGATGAATCAATCAATCAAAAAATGTATTAGACAAAAACACAAGAAATATATTAAATACCAAAAGACTAAAACTCCCTCTAATTGGATTTCTTATAAACATATACAAAGAAAAATCAAAAGAATGATTAGGAGGGCCAAATCAAATTGGGAGCAAAACTTAGCATCTAGCGCCAATAAATCTAATAGTAAACAATTTTATTCCTACATCAATTCTTTAAGGAAACCAACATGCCAAGTAGGTCCATTATTGGATTGTGACACTTTGATATATGAGCCAAAAAGAATGGCCGATCTGTTTAAAGAAAATTTTTGTAAAAATGTCTCTGGTTCTTTTATTCCAACTAATGATTATGCTTTACTTGACACCGTCAATGTCTCACCAGTTAAATTTTCATTGGACACCATTAGAGATAAAATACTAAAACTGAAAGGAAAATGTAGTCCTGGTCCTGATAATATAGCCGGACGTTTATTATTTTTATTAGTTGATGTAATTACAGTTCCTTTAAAATTGATGTTCGAATATTTTTTGGCCACTAATTTTGTTCCCCAGGACTGGAAAGAAGCACATGTCATCCCTATTCACAAAAAGGGCCATAAAAACAACTGGGAAAACTATAGGCCTATAAGTTTAACTTCTTCTAGCTGTAAATTATTAGAGAGTTTAATTAAAGATTTAATATCCCCAGTCCTTGACTGTCACGATGTTGAACAACATGGCTTTAAAAAAGGCAGAAATTGTCTGACAAATTTAATGTTTTTACGAACAAATCAGCTTATTACTAGATAAAAATGTTCCATGCGATATTATTTACATTGATTTTAGTAAGGCTTTTGACATCATGCCTCATTGGGCTTTAATTACTAAACTTCATAAACTAAATATAAACAGGTTTCTAGTTAATTGGATAATTAATTGGCTTTATAATCGCTCTCAGCAAGTGACCATCAATGGGCGCACTTAAGCTAGGAGTATAGTGACTAGTGGGGTGCCCCAGGGTTCAGTATTGGGCTTTATATGCTGACCTTACTTCTGGCTGCTCATCATTCACTATTAAATATGCTGATGATGCAAAAATAGGTGGCCCATGTGCCTCTGGCTACCAGGCTGATGCCATTCAAAAGGACCTAGACCACATTGCAACATGGATTAAGAAATGGGGCATGACCTTGAACATCTCCAAATGTAAAGCAATACATTTGGGTCTTAGTAATTTACAATGTCCCTATTATTTGGATGGTATACTACTCGACACTACATCTGATGAAGAATTTGGGTGTCAATATCTCAGATAACTTTTCTTATCATAATCATGTACGTAACATCATTATTAAATCCAATAAAGTGGTATGGTTTATATTGCATAATATCAGATCTAGAAAACAGGAAGTACTGTTGCCTTTCTATCGAGCATACGTTAGACCACATTTGGAATTTGCTTCACAGCTTTGGAATCCATATAAAAAATCCGAATGCCTGTTACTGGAAAGACTTCAGAGAAAATTCACAAAAAAAGTTTCTGGGCTATTTGAAGTTTCTTATGAGAATAGACTAGATATTTTAAATCTCATGCCCTTATCTACACGTCGACTTCGTGGTGATCTTATGTTATTGTATGATATTATTCAAGACCCTTATTTATTGTGTGAACTGGGTCTAGAATTTAAAAACTGTGGTCTCAATATCAGGGGACATCCCTTACAATTAGTCAGAAAACCCGTTATGAAGTCAAGTCGTTAATATTTTTTTACTATTAGAGTTGTTGGTCCATGGAACAGGCTACCACTAAATGTTATTAGTGAAACTAAAAGTATTTTCAAAAATAGATTGGATGGTCTTATTTGTAAAGGGTATGACCTATCCTATTATGTTTTGGATTAGTATAAGAGCTTCATGGGCTACTGCCTTCTTGCTCTTGCAACTTACCTTAGTATGAACCTTAGTATGTTGTTGCCTTGGGCAGAGAGGCAGCCATGAGCATTTGTCTCCAGCACCTTTCTTGACTGTGGATGTCTTGCTTTGCTTCTGATGTGCAGTCCATCATTTTGGATGCCCCCCTTTTTGGGGTTCCATCCTTTTTGGGGAGTGATGTCCAGGATTTGATCTTCTCCTTCAGGAGTCAGGTCAAGCTCCATACTCAGCCCAAGTCTTGCCAGAGGCCACCCTTTCGCTGCTCTTCTCACAGACAGGCCCCCCCCCACCAATGGTCAGGGCAAGGGTAAGCTGGCATCAGCCCCTGCTGCAACTGCCACCAGGGCTATTCAGACGTCCACCCCAGCCCTCCAGCACTCACTTCTACTTCCTGACTCCTTGCCATACCTCCCCCTCCTCCAGTGGAGACTCTGGGGGAAGTGGTCACTTCTTCCTCCACCTTGAAGGATGGCATGGGATCACATCGGACAGCTGGGACACTATAGCTGATAGTGCACAGCCCCACTCTGGAACTCCTCAAGTAACCTCCCGAAAAACCTCCAGGCAACTCTTTCAACCCCCCCAGCTCATGTGCCTCTCATCTGGGAGAAAATTCAGGCCTTGTTACAAAAAAGAGCCATACAGCCCGTTCTTCTGACTCAGTGGAGCAGGGGATTCCACTCCCACTTCTTCCTAGTTCCCAGGAAGACTGGGGGCCTCAGGCCCATCCTGGACCTGAGCAACCTGAATCTTTTCATAGAATACTAATGCTTCTGGATAGTCATCTTTAAGATCTCTTGCGCCTCCTGCACCAGGGGAACTGGCTCTGCTCCTTGGATATGCAGGACGCATATATGCATATCAAAATGTTTCCCTCCCATCAGTGCTTCCTCTGCTTCCATTTCCAGGGAGTTTAGTTTCAGTTCTGTGCTCTCCCCTTTGGCCTGTCCTCAGCCATCAAGTGCCTACTGATGGTGTTAGCTGCCTTGAGGAGGTAGGGCTTTTACGTGTTCCCCTACCTGGATGATTGGCTCCTAGCTGTCCCATCCCAGGAATGCCTTCTCCAGACCCTGAAGCATATCTTCAGCCTCTTCCTGGCCCTGGGTATCACTATCAACAGGCCATGGTCCTACCTGATGCCATGCCAACACCTCCAGTACATAGGGGCCATCCTGGACACCTCCCAGGGCATGGCCTTCTTGTCCATGGACAGAGCGGAGTGCCTGATGGACCAGGCCCATCTAGTCTCCTCCAGCAGTTAGGTCCCAGCCCAAGTATTCCTGCATCTTCTGGGACACATGGCAACAGCCATTGCCATGGTCCCTCTTGCCTGGCTGCATATGACGATACCTCAGTGGACATTAGGGGTCCAATTGGACCAATGCACGGCTCTTTGCTGTCCATGTTCCAGGTGTCCAG
Organism: Neoceratodus forsteri; assembly: GCA_016271365.2. NCBI lineage: Eukaryota > Metazoa > Chordata > Ceratodontiformes > Ceratodontidae > Neoceratodus > Neoceratodus forsteri. The sequence goes on along the minus strand of CM057455.1, from coordinate 285,313,268 downwards.
AGCATCCTTGCGGACAGTCTCAGCTGCTCCCGCTCTAGGGCTCACAAGTGGGAACATCTCACCTCGGTAGTCAAAGACCTCTTTGACAGATGATGTGGCCAGAGTTGGTCCTTTTTGCATTCCCATTCAACTCAAAACTGCCACTTTTTTGCTTGCTTGATCCCAGGCCTGGAGTTTTCTGGTGAGATGCATTGCCCCTCTCCTGGAAGGGGAGGTTTCTCTATGTCTTCCCTTCCTTTCCACTCCTTCAGTGGGTCCTGCTGAAGCTTCAGATGGAGGGTGCCATCATGATCGTCATAGCTGTCTTCAGGACTCGTCAGATCTGGTTCCCCTTGCCGAAACAGCTGGCGGTGAAACCTCCAGTGTCCTTGTCCCTGTGCACCAGCTTGCTGTCCCAGGAGCAGGGGTCCCTGGTCCATCCAGATCTCTGCATCTCCATGCATTGCTCCTAAGGACATAGCCATCACCCAGTTTGGGGTCTCACCAAGGGTCGCGGATATCCTGTTGGCTGCCCAGAAGCTCTCCACTAGGGCTACCTATGCCATGAAATGGAAGCATTTTACCCTTTGGGCTGCTTCCCACCAGTTAGACCCTTTCAACTGCCTGGTGGATCACATGTTGGAGTATCTTCTCTCCCTCTCTGATTCGGGCTTGAGGTACCTCTCCATTAATGTACATCTTTCTGCCATCTCTGTATACCATGTACCTATTGAGGGCAGGGGTTTGGCTCAGCTTGATGTCTCGCACCTTTCTGCGAGGCATTCTGCATCTGCATCTCAAACCTCCCATTCAGGAAATGGTCTCTCCTTGGGACTTCAATTTTGTTTTAAAGGAACTCGCATTGCCTCCCTTAAAACCGGCCGCAGGCTGCATTTTCTGTTGTGGAAAGCACTTTTTTTAGTTGCTGTTATTTCTGCTTGAAGGATTTCTGAACTTCAGGCTCTTGTGTGTAAGCAGTCTTATCTGATTTTTCACAAAGACAGGGTGTCTTTGCATACCAATCCTAAGTTTGTTCCCAAGGTGGTGTTGGAGTTTACTTTGAATCCATCCATCCACCTTCCTGTTTATTATTCAGAGTATTCGAATCAGAGGGAGGTGTTGCTCCATGCCTTGGATGTACATATAATCTTTTTTTTTCTTTTTTCCATAATTTATGTGCCCATTCTCCTCACAGCAGCACCCATCCAACTGACCCCCCCCCACCATCCCCGTCACCCGGCTCTTCTGGGTATCTTACCTTAGGCCACCCTGTCTGTAGGATGGTTACTTGGCCACTGGTGCGGAGCCTGTAGAGGGTCAGTCCTCATTCTGCCACTGTGAGGGATTTTCTGTTTTCTCCCTCCCCATTGCTGGGGCGTGACATGTCAACACGCATACGTGGAAGTGTACGCGTGTTGCGGAGTCCCGCAGCACCCACCCTTTCATTAGCACCCTTGTCTGTACTACCCTCAGGCCTCCACCTTGGGGCAGTCATGTGGCGGGGCAAACAAGCCTCTTTCACCTGGGAGAGGAGAGCTGTCCTCCGGACACACGATCCTCTCCCTCCCCTGCCGACCCCCGGCGCCCCCATGCTAGTTACCGACAGCTCGTTCCAAACAGTGTTTGTCTAAATGGTTTGATAATCGCATTATTTATTGTTACTGAAAGTATGGCAGGGAACTTCCAGGAGTCATTAAATGCCATTATACAATGGCAAGAATGTTTCCCCTATCCTGATTGGTCAGTGTGTGCCTGAGACAGTGATGTTATTGAGCAATAACATCACTGTGTGAAGTCCAAGCACACAGGTGACCATAAAACACTGAAAGAAATTCCTCCCTCCCACACAAGCCACCACAAAAATGACAGTACCTTGAAGGACCAGCCCCCCCATCCCCCTCTCGTCTCTCCTCGACACACGCAAACAGAAACACACATGCTCCTTGCTTGGCTGCCTCGCTCCATCAGCTAATTTATACAAAATACAGTAGCCCCTCACTATTACGAACCTCGTTATACTGAATGCTCGGTTATAATGAATGGCTCGCATGGCTCTCAACACTTTTAGTCTCATCCCTGAAAACATCCAACATCGCGGCTGCCAACATTTTTTATCTCTTCCCTGAAAACATCCAATATTGTGGCTCTACTACAACTGTACTGTACCTTTTTTAAACTATTCTCCCTGTCCTTGAATCTCAATGCCGCACTTTCCTGATTGATTGGTGTGGTGTTTCTGTCGCTATAAAATCCACATTACTAAAAGGCAGAGACAGATGGTGACATTCTTAGAAGCTGACAAGTCTGAAGCCACAAAACATAAAAAAATCCACAAAGCTGATGAAAGCAAGCTAGACCAGGCAGCACAGCTCTGGTTCTCGCAGCAAAGAGCTATAGGTGTCCCCCAGTGTCTGGCTGCATTGTGCAGGAGAAAGCAACTCAGTTTGCCAAGGAAATCTATGGCAAAAGTTCAAGATTCAAATACTCCACAGGATGGCTGTGGAGGTTTCAGCGCAGACATGGCATCTGTCGTGTTTGTGTCACAGGGGAACAGTGGTCCTGCAATGATGCCGCAGCTGCTGAGTTTTTGCCAAGGCTGAAGCAGATTCTCGATGGAGGGTATGATCCTGACCAGATTTTCAACACCAGTGAAATCGACTTGTTTTGGTGCTGCTTGCCTGATATCACCCTGTCCAGTCGGTCAGAATCAAATGCCAGTAAAGGTTTTAAAATTAGCAAGGATAGGGTGACCTTCCTGTTTTGTTGTAATGCTACTGGCAATCATAAAATAAAACCCCTTTTGTATCTGCAAATTTCAATGCCCCAGGTGCTTCCACCACATCAACATGCAGTCCCTACCCATTCAATACACCCACAGTAAGAACACATGGATGACGACCACAATCTTCCACTCGTAGTTCTATGAGTCCTTTGTGCCATCAGTAGGAGCCTTTCTACGACGAAAGAAACTACACCCAAAGGTTCTGCTTCTGATGGACCAATGTCCTGCCAATCCATCTGAGTCTGAGCTGTGGTCTTGGGATGGCAAGATACAGGTGTTTCTGCCGGAAAACACAACTTCACACATCCAGCCATTGGACGGTGGCATAATCGCCACCTTTAAGAAACACTACAGAAAACAGCTGCTTAGTGATCTAGTAGCAGTGAGTGGAGAAACACAGGTCACATAATTTATCAAGAAACTGAATTTAAAAACAATGATTGACCTGGCAGGAGAGGCTTGGGGAAATGTGTCTGAAACCACAATCATGCACTGTTGGTCGGCCATGCTCGGGCCCGCCTTTCAAACAGAGCTGGCATCTGAGGAATTAACAGAAACTGATGACACTGATGACACTCAAGATATCGTTCATATGGTCACTGAACTGTAGCTCCTGGATGACACAGGCGTTGAAGCAGCAATTGAGGAATGGCTCCTCACGGATGATACAACATAGACAACAGATAAGCTGTCAGATGCTGACATTGTGTCGGCAGTTTTGCAGGAAGGGGCAGCAGTTGAGGACTAGCAGTGTGAAGAGGATGTGGCCGAAGATGTCTGTGAGCCACTGCCGCCGCCTCCGACTACCAGTGAGGCAGTCAAGGGGCTTGAGATGGCGCTGGCATGGCTGTCAGCACAATATGTCAAGCCAATGAAAATAATTTAATTCCACCAGCTAGTCTCATTCACAAAGGATGTGGCAAAAGACACTAAATCAAAGCAGTCAAAAATGACTGACTTCTTCAGTAATGAACCCGGACCTAGCAATACAGTAGGTCCTGAAAAGTACAGTACTGTGTCACACAAAGAACAGGCACAAAGCACAAGCATAACAAAAAGAAAAAAAAAAGTAAAACACTGTACCCCAAATCAACAAGCACGATGCGGAATGCTGAGAATAAAAACAGGAGAATCTGGAGATCGCATATAATTGGTGTGTGTGTGTGTGTGTGTGTGTGTGTGTGTGTGTGCGCGCTTTCTGCAAATTCAGCATCCCTCACTAAAAGGAATAGTGTATTATAATGAATACAGCCATTGGCCCCAAAGCATTCCTTATAGCAAGGGGCTACTGTAAATCAGATTCCAAAGAAATGATAGCTGTCTGACTTCACTGTAGCTGCTCGTTCTCTTAAACGACGCACACTTGGCCATTTCCGCAAACCCCAAACACAGTAGTAATTCTGTTTTGAACCCTCAGCACTTTCTCGACAGAATGACATACTTTCTATTTGTTCAAAAGGCACTTTGCCAAAATAAAAAAAAAAATTAAAAAGATCTGTAACTTACAGGTTCCGACCCAACTGATGTCCAGTTATGGAGCAGACCAGGAAATCGGAAGTAACCGCTCAACTCTGTGGTCATTTTTTACTGCCAATGTCTTTTTTTTCCCCACAGGATAAACAAAACAAAAAAGGCATCTTTAATTGTTGAAAAAACGGAAGTAGGGCAACCCAGTACAGCACGTGTAAAATAAAAACCCATAAGCTAGGTCATATAAAAAGTGTTTATTCCACAATGAAAAACTGCTACGATTACAAAACAAGCAACACCCCTCTTGCTCACGCAGACATACGTTTCACGTCACTAACGACACTTTGTTCCCAGGGCAAGCATAATGAGTGTGTGATTGTGTGAGATATCACCATGCACAACAAATCACACTATTAGTAGCTGCACCACCTACTGGTCTACTTTTTCTTTCATTTCCAAAGAATGCAAATATAACTTTTTTTGTACTTTTTAATATTTTAAAATGAGCCATTGTATAATAGCAATAAGGCACTCCAGGATGTGTTATTGTGTGTAACCCCCACCCCCCTGCTGTTTTGCAAACGACAGGTGGTATGCTGTTTGAATCTGACAGCAGTACCAGGTGGGGGACTGGGTTCGGGGAGGAATAGATTACTCTGCACAGGGGCACCCAAGTAATTCCGAACACAGGAAGCAATAACTAATGTCCAATACCAGGAATGGGATTCTAAAGTGTGGCTTTTATTCACATCCAAGCAGAACAAACAAAGCATAGATGGACTCCCATGGGGCTACATTTCTGGTAATGCAGATTAAAAGAATCAGAAACACTTCTTCAACACTTCAGCATTCAGGCTCTGAACCCACCGGGCACACAGCCCGGACTGGCACGCTGCTTTGGGTACACAGCCTGAACTTGTACACTATCTGGGATTCCCAGGCTCGGATCCCTTGCCGGCCACTCTGACACCTTCCATATGTCATGGAAACATTTTTCTGGTGGCTCCCTAAACCACCTACGAGCACTTCAGCTCTGTAAGGGAAACTTCCTTTTAATCCCATGTCTGAGTACTTTCCTCAGGCACTGGCCAAGTACCTGAGAGAAAGTAAAGGTGCCACAGAGCAAATCCATAGAGGTGAATTTGGTTACTACTGATGGGGGGGTCTCCCACCTCTCGCTTCCACAATTCATACCCGGCCATTTCTCTGGACATTAAACATCTCATTCTGTAAAGCTTGGCAGTGTAGATTAAGGCTAAATGTATGTCACATTTCCTCTACTTGTCTTGCTTTCCCATTGTGTTGGACTTGAACATACTTTTACTTGGCTTAGCCCATTGCTCTAGGCCTTCCACTGATTAAGCAGTCCAATCCCCACTTTACTTTACTCTTTGTGCTGGACTTGAACCTATTTGAATTAACTGGCAATGTCTATTACACTAGACCTCCTACAAATTAAGTAGTCCAATCCCCACGTTCCAACAGTTCAGGTGAAAACAGAGGCCCTATGTCAGAGCGAACTCACCCTTTGGTTGCAGGTGCCCCACAGGCGATTCCTCACAGGAATTTCTATCCCACAGCTTCTGGTGCCACAGCACAACTTGAAGTAAGGCAGCTTCTTCCTTAGCCCGGAACCAGGAGGGTTGCCCCTGGAAGACAGGCAAACCTTTCCACCTCCATCCTCTCAGGGATGTGGCACATGGACCAGTAACAGCGGTCTCCACCACTTCACAAACAGCCTACTGTGTTCCTCTTTTGGTGGAAACACACACTTCCCTTTCAGTAGCTCTATGACAGAGCTTAAGGCTCAAAGAGCCTGTCCACAGACTGATGTGCTGCTCCTCTCTTCAAGACTGCAAACACACTCTGTTCAAACTCCCCAACATTCTATCCTAACTTCCAACTACAGATTCCAGTGTGGCTCATGCAGCTGCGAGAGTTCTACGGTGATGTCATCCCTCAGTCTCAGCTGAGACTGAGAACAGAGTGAGACAGTGTGAAATCCATTTAACTGGAGTTTCACAAGCTGCCTTCCTTGCCTACCACTAGGTCTTACTGGGATTCTAGTAACCCTGGGTAACAGGGGGGTTACATGTGCAATAACGTCACTTCTGGGGTGGTGGAAGCACTCTGCTTCGCCTTGTGCTTCGACCCACCCTCTCGTGCCTTATTGCTTAATTCCACCAGGGGTATGGCTGATTCAATGGCTTGCTTCAGAAATGTATCCACTGCAGACATCTGTGCAGCCGCCACTTGGAGCTCTGTCCATACCTTCACCAAACACTATAGCCTGGACATTTGCCTCTAGGCGTAGGGCTAGCTTTGGCCTGGCTGTTCTGCAGGGCTTTCAAACCCTAGGAAATCTTGCTGTATTCTGACATATGCAGTATGGTCTTGCTATAAGATTGCCCTGGAGCCGAAATGGTTACTAGAACCTATGCTAATGATGGAATACTAGGCTCAAGCTCATTTTTCAAACTGTCACTGGAATACATCCTGCAACCATCAGATTCTTTACTCCGCTTGCCTAAGTAAGATGCCTCGGAGAGCTCTCCTTCACCTTTCTTGAAGATTTCATTTTGTCGTTTTTTTCCAGCACTTTTTATTTCTGTTTATTTTTAAAGCACTGTCTTTGGTTTTACAGGTAGATTAGTCTAGATTTAGTGTTATGCCAGTAAGCTGTTCAGTTCCCTGCCAGTTCATTGCAACCGGGAGGAAACCGAACCTTTATTTATATTTTTTAAGGCAAATTTTCTTTACAAGCGACTTCTCTGGGATGTTTTCTTGATTTTATTTAATTTGTGAAGGGAACCGGGGTAACTCTCTGTTATTTCATTGGTCACTGAACCAACCGTTAAAAAAAAAAAAAAAGTCTTTGTTTAATAGTGTGGATATCTGACTCACGGAAACAGTTTTCAATGTTTCTTTTTTTTGTTATGTTACAACCCAAAAAAGAACCAGCCTTACTGGTTTTCAGCATTGTACAGAGTGTGGTGAACCATTTGCTAAAGCTGACCCACACCTGATTTGTGTTTTCTGCCTAGGGTTTGACCACCTGAACGCAGATTGTGAAATTTGTAAAAACCTTCCTCAGTTGACACTTGATAGGTGTTTGAACCAAATGAGAAAAAAAATGTCTGATAAGGCTGCTGATCTGGACTTGGAGAAACCGTCTTCTTCTCATCCTAGAGAGAAACCCAAGGAACCTGTCAAACAGCCCTCTGGCCAGGGTTAAGGTTCCTTGGCTAGAGAACAAACCACAGACACTGCCTCTGAACTGGTAAGTTCTGCTAAAAAGGAAAAGGAGAAACACCCTGAGAAAGAACTGCAACAGACAAGTCCATCGGTACTTGCCGCTGAGGAGATTGCTAACACTATTAGTATTATCCAGGCACTGCAAACCGGTACCGCGGTGCCAGTTCAGTGACCTGGTTCACAGCCCTCAGTTCAGGCCCGGGATGCTTCCTCGGTTCCCATTTTCTTTGAACACTATACTAAGGTTTATGCTGAGGGTGATTATGATGAAGACTTTTGGGGAGCCTCCTGAACTGGATGTTTCCCCTGATCCTCAATGTCCTGACTCCCCTGACAAGGAAGCTGAGGATTTTTCTACACATTTTGCTTTTATGAAGCAAGTGCCACAGACTCTGGACCTCTCCACTCAGGAATCTTACGGAGGAGGAGGAACCAGATTACATGGAGATGATGGATCTGCCAGCAACTAAAAGGCTGTTGTTGCCCAATCATAAATCCTGAAAGAGACAAGCCACTGGAATTTTGCCACTTCCATTCCACCAGTGGAAAAGAATATGGATAGGAAGTACTAGGTAGCTAAGGCTGGAGCCGTTCCTTTTTGGACATATCAGTCATGAAGGGGTGATGCAGGCTGCTGCATGTGATAAAGCAGGTATTCCCTTGGCATTACACCCACCTGATAAAGACTCTAGGAAACTGGATTCTATGGCCAAGAAGTCCTACCTGGGTTCTTCCTTGGCCATTAGACAGGCGACTTTCATGGCTTATGTTTCCAGATATCAAAAAAGTCTCTGGAACACAGTTTTAGAGATTGCCAAGGCTTGCCCTGCGCTCATGGCATCAGACCTGGCTGAAGCTGCAAAAAGTGGCATAGAGGCTTCAAAATGCCAATTTCGAATGGCAGTGGATGCCAGTGACATTGCAGCCAGGCAGATGGCAACTTCAGTGTCCCTGCAGAAGTTTGCTTGGCTAAGGACCACTATTTTGTCCCAGGACACCTAGACGAATGCCTTGGATTTTTCTTGTGCATCCACTTCCCTCTTTGGTGAGCAAACAGAGGCTTACATGAAGAAGATGAATGAGTACAAGGTAGCCTACAAGATTGCTGCTGCTAAGAAGAAAGCAGCAACACCTCAGAAGTTCCAGAGTAAAGGGAGTAGGGGTTAAAACCCACTATAGACCCTTCTTCCAGACTCGGGCCCTGCCAGCCTTTCTTTTTTTTATATGCAAAAGTTTATTCAGATTTTTCAGTCATTACATACAAACACAATACATACATTTTCCACAGAACGGTTACAACAGTACGGTGTGTGTATTACTCTTAATATTAATTTCATTCTTGTGCCTTTATAGTTATATAGTTATATCAGGAATAGATTTCATGAAGGATATGTCTTACCTATCTGGGGTGTTTCTTTTTTTTGTTTGTTTTTAAGTAGGCCAGCTGAGCTTACCAGTTTAATGGGGTACCTACAGTACAAATGCTGGGTCTTTTGCCATGGCATATATGAGCCAGCGTTTCTGCCTGTTTCTCCCCTTCTCCATTTGGTTTCTCAACCTGTAACTCATAATTTCATATTGATAAATACTGGAGATGACCTTTAGTCATTCAGCCCTATTGGTAATTTTGTTTGTGAGCCATTTCTGGGTGATGCACTTCTTCATTGCTGCTATACCTATTCCCAGTAGATATTTGAGTATCGGGTCTTTATCTCTAGGGAGTAGATATGGAAGAGCACCATCTCTCCTGTTAGTTGTAGTTGTGGGGAAATAATCTCTCATGTCTTCTTCCATTTCTTTCCAGAAAGGGGACAATTTGAGACATTCCCACATAATGCGCAAGTGGTTTTCTTGCAGGTCCCCACATTCCCTCCAGCATTGTGTCAGGTGCTGTCTGCCTATGCACCTGCTGCACTGGGGTGTAAAAAAATCTAATGGCACACTTCCAGCTGTACTCCCTCCATTGTATTGAGGATATCACCTTATGTATGTTTTGGCAGCCTCTTTCCCAATCTTCTTGTTCTAGGGGTGGCCAATCTCCTGCTCCCATTTCCTTAGGGCCTTGGGTATTTCTGTATCACTCATGTCTTGTATAGCTCTGTATATTCTAGAGATCAGGTGTGGCAGCTCCTCTCCCTGCACTGCTGCCCTAACTATACTCATGAGTGTATTCACTCCCTTCGGCATGGCCTTCCCCCCATTCAACTTCCCCAGGCATTCCCTTGCTTGAAAGTATCTAAACTGTTCTCTCTGAGTTAGGCCATACTCCTGTACATAGGAACACAGAAACATAGAATTTGACGGCAGATAAGGACTGCTTGTCCCACCTAGTCTGCCCATTTTCCTACCTAACAGATAAGCTGCAGATCCTAGTTAACCAACAGCTTACTTCCTCCTACCCCCCACTAGGACTGCCTTATGTCTGTCCCATGCATTCTTGAATTCCCCCACTATTCTTGACTCCACAGCCTCCTCAGGAAGGCTGTTCCATGCATCCTCAACCCTCTCTGTGAAAAAATACTTCCTCACATTACCTCTAAGCCGTCCCCCCTCTATCTTCAAATTGTGCCCCTTTGTTCTTGCACATCTCTTTTTCTGAAAGATGCTACCGTCTTGGACTTTGTTGATTCCCTTGAGGTACTTGAAAGTTTCTATCATACCCCCACTCTCCCTTCTTTCCTCAAGGGTATACGTATTAAGCTCCTTTAGTCTTTCTTCGTATGTCTTCTGGTGCAGACCCTGCACCATTTTGGTTGCCCTCCTCTGGACAGCCTCCACTCTGTCTATGTCTTTGCAGAGATGGGGTCTCCAGAACTGCACACAGTACTCCAGATGGGATCTCACCAACTGTCTGTACAGAGGGATAACAACTTCCTGTTTTCTACTATTGATGCCTCTCCCTATGCATCCCAGTATCCCCAGCCTTCCTTACTGCCTTCTCACATTACTTGCCCACCTTTAGGTCATCTGATATAATTACCCCCAGGTCCCTTTCCATTTTTACTGTTGTCAGTATCTCACCCCCCACTGTGTACTCTTCCCCTTGGTTTTTGTTTCCCAGGTGCATTACCTTGCACTTCTTTGCATTGAATCTGAGCTGCCATACATTTGACCATTCCTCCAACCTTGCCAAGTCCCTTTCTCATCCTTTCCACTCCATCTTGTGTATCAACCCTGTTGCAGATCTTTGTGTCGTCTGCAAAGAGACATACTTTCCTTTCAGTTCCTCTGCAATGTCACTTATAAAGACATTAAAAAGGACTGATCCCAGTACTGAACCCTGCGGTACCCCGCTAGTAACTCTCCTTTCTTCACTGTGGACTCCATTTACTACTACCCTTTGCGTCCTGTTGTCTAGCCAATTTTTTTATCCAGGCTACCACCCTGAGACCCACTCCAAGGCTGGCTAACTTGTGTATTAATCTTTTGTGTGGGACTGTTTCAAATGCCTTGCTAAAATCTAGGTAGGCCATGTCCAAAATCCCTCCCTGGTCTACTACTTTGGTCACCCAGTCAAAGAAATCTATTAGATTAGTCTGACACAACCTTCCCATCGTGAATCCATGCTGCCTTGGGTCCTGTGCCCCATTGGCCTCTAGGTACTCAACAATTCTTTCCTTCAGAAGTGATTCCATCATTTTCCCTACCACTGAGGTCAAACTAACTGGTCTGTAGTTTCCTACCTCTGTCCTGCTCCCACTTTTGTGAAGAGGAATCACATCCGCCCTCCTCCAGTCCTCAGGTACCACCCCATCCTCCCATGATTTGTTAAAGAGAGTAGTCAGCAGTGTCACTAGTTCTACCCTTAGTTCTTTTAGAATTCTTGGGTGAATCCCATCAGGCCCCATTGCTTTGTCCACCTTCAATTTTATTAGTTCTTTCAGAACCCTTTCTTCTGTAAATGGACTGGTATTGACCCCCGTCTTCAGAGTGTTTCTCTTGTTTGGTTTAGGTACCTCCCCCTCCTCTTCCTTTGTGAATACTGAGCAGAAATATTCTTTCAATATCCCTGCTTTTTCACTGTCACCCTCTACCCACATTCCCTCTCCTTTATTAAGCCTCAGTATCCCTCCTTTGGTCTTTCTTCGCTCCCTAATGTACCTATAAAAGGTCTTATCCTCCTTCTTAACAGAGTTGGCTATCCTTTCCTCGGTTTGGGCCTTTACTATTCTGACTGCCTTCCCAGCCTCTTTCTGCTTTAACTGATAAAGTTATCTGTCCTGCTCCTTCTGTGTTTCTTTATATTTCCTGAATGCTATCCTTTTCTCCTTAACCTTACCTGCCACCTCTTTTCAGAACCATAGCAGTTTTTTCCTTCATTGTGTTGTATTGATTTGCTTTACACAAAGGCTTGTTGCCTCTGTGATGGCTGTTTTGATTACTCCCCATTGTTCCTCCACCCCTCCTTCTTGCCTGTTTGCTAGTGCTTTTCTAAGGCACGCTCTCATATTCCCAAAGTCAGCCCCCTGAAGTCCAATACTCTTGCTTTTGTATGGCTTGATTGTATGGCTGTGTTTATCATGAACCACACTGTTTGGTGGTCGCTTGTTCCCAGATGGCTACCCACTTCTAAATCTGAGATTCTTTCTCCATCCCCATTTGAAAGTACCAGGTCTAAGATTGCTCCCTCCCTTCCGAGTGGGTTCCAACATGAGCTGTCTGAGGCATGCTCCCTGTAGGCCATCAAGAATGACCCTGCTCTTGGAAGTGCCTGCAGCAAAGGTGCTCCAGTTAACATCTGGCATATTCAGGTCCCCCATCAACAATATCTTCCCTTTTTCTGCCATTCTAAGGAAGCCTTCTATTATTTTCTTGTCCATTCCCTCCTCCTGAGATGGGGGTCTGTATACAACCCCCATGCGGATTGTGGTGCCATTTCCTGTCTCCAGGGTGACCCATCTGCTCCCTGTTTACTCTTTAGTTCTGTTGCTTTGATCCCTTCCTTTACATATAGAGCAACTCCTCCTCCTCTTTTACCCTCTCTGTCCCTCCTGTAGATTGTGTATCCTGGTATGTTGACATCCCAGTCATGGTTCTCTGTGTACCATGTTTCTGTGACTGCCATAATATCCAGGCAACCCTCTTCCATCAAGACCACTAGTTCAGGGAGCTTGTTACACAGACTATGGGCATTGGTACTTGTCACCCTCCATTTTTTGATGGGCTTACCCCTTTTAGCTCCATTCCTGTCCTTACTGCCTTTGCCTTTTTTTACATTTACCTCTGTCCTGCTCCCTAATGACTTCTCTACCTTGATGTTTACCTCACTAATTACTGTGTTTTTTGGGGGGAGGCTGGGATTTCCCTGCTCCTTTTCAGTGCCTCCCCCCTTGGCTAATTTAAATGTTTGACAATGAAGCATTTAAACCTCTCACCTAGGATCCTGGTTCCCCCCCTGGACAGATGCAGACCATCACACCAGTATAGGTCTGCATCCCTCCAGGTGGCTCCTCAGTCCCCAGTGAAGCCAAAACCCTGAGCTCCACACCAGTTTTTCAACAATTCATTGAATTCCCTGGTGAGCAGTACCCTAGCATCACCCTTGCCATAGACAGGCAGCACCTCCGAGAAGGTTACCGTATGCGCTACTTGTCTAAGGCCCCTCCCCAACTCTACAAACTCCTCTTGCACTGCTCTGATCCCATTCCTAGCCAGGTCATTTGTCCCTAGGTGGACAATGACATCCAGCTCCCTCCCTCGTGCAGCTGCTCCCACGATCCTGAGGATTCACTTCCAGTCCCTCCAAGCCGTGGCGCCAGGCAGGCACCTTCCTCTCTCCCCTTCCTCCCCATTTCTACCCCCCTAATGATTGAGTCCCCCACCAGGAGTTGTTTCCTTCCCCTGTGGGGTCTCATGCCACCCTCCTGTGGGTCTCCTTTGTGAAGATTCCCAGCATCCTCCTTGGTCTCCACTGCAGGTGCCTCCATAGAGGAACCACTATCCACCAGAAGAGCGAATGAATTGTGGAGAGGAACAGCTGGAGGGATGCAACTCTGTTCCTCCACCCTCTCCCTCCCTGAGCCCACCCTGGTCCAGCCTCTCCTCTTTCTTGGCAACCTCTGAGGTAGTGGCATTGGCCCTGGTGGTCCCTGGGTGGGGGAGGAGGTTTCACGAATCCTAGCCAGGTCAGCCTGGAGATGGGCAACCTCCTCCCTCAGACCAGAGAGGTGCCTGCAAATAGAGCAGCATCGCAGCCTCCAGAATGTCTTCAGGAACACTGCCGCCCAACAGCCATTGCACTGCACCACTCCTATCATGTCTTATTTTATGTCCCCTCTCCTGTTTCTCTGTATGCTTACTCTCTCCTCTCCTTACAACTCTCACCCTTCCTGTTCTGGGACAGCAACTTCCTATATTCTTCAGTAGCCTCCTTCTTCCTTGCTCAGTGTCAGACCACCAGCAGCTGGGGGGGAGACTTTTTTCCTTTAGGGTTGACAAAACCAATGTTTCTCTATGATCCTTCCCTTCCTACTGCCAAACAGAAAGTTCCTGTTGACAGCCAAATCCAGTGGCTATAAAAGTAGAACTGGCTTAGGGTGGGTGGGATGGAGGGCAATTAGTAAGGAAAAAGGCTAGCAACAGGAAGTTGTAATTTGAGTCACCTGCTTTTATAGTGTCTAAGCCACATCCCCAATTAAGCTCTCTCTCCTCCTACTGGTTTAGCAAAGTAAGTTGATACAGTACCTTCCCAGCACAGAACACACACTGACTTTCTTTTCTTTCTTTTTTTTAACCCTAAATAAGACCCCTTCTACTTCTAATAAAGTATCTGTCTGCTTAATCTCAACAGACACTGGCTCCTGCTGAGATATGTGTTAAATTAATAAGAAAATGTAGCTTCTTTTAGTTAGCTGCTTTCTGCTCTAGTACTGGATCTAGTACTGTACTAGTGTCTGGAATGGCTGCCATCCTTTCAGTCTGAGAGAGGGTACTTCAGAGGCAGGGACAGAAGGAGCAGCAGCCGTGGTGGCCCCAGCACTCAGCCTAGTGCACAAAGCAGACCCATTTGTCAGGGTCGCCTGCCCCCTTCCAATAGGAGGCAGGCTGGCTCACCATCTCCAGGATTAGGAATCCATTACCACAGACAAGTGGGTCCTGGAGGTTGTGAGCCAGGGGTTTGCCCTCAGTTTCAAGGTCTTACCCAGACTGAGGGCAAGAGTTTTCAGATCTGCCACCCTGTCAGAAGCAGTTCTGCTGGAGGCAGAAGTAGCAAAACTCCTTCAGGACAAGGCAGTAGATCCTGTTCCCTTGGCCCAAAGGGGAAGGGGTCTCTACTCAAGGTAATTCCTCACCCTAAAGAAAATGGGAGTGGCGACCCATATTGGATCTCAGACATTTAAACAGACATTTGACAAAGCCAAAGTTCAAAATGGTCACCTTGGCTACCATCCTCCCTACACTGAGGCAGGGAGATTGGTTGGCATCCCTAGATTTAAAGAATGCTTACTTCCACATTCCTATCTGGCAATTGCACAGAAAGTACTTCAGGTTCAGACTGCCATCAGGCCATTCCCAGTTCAGAGCCATGCCTTTCGGCCTGACATCTGCTCCAAGGGTGTTTATCATGTGCCTAGCAGTAGTGGTAGCACACCTAAGGAGGTAGGGAGTTAGTCTTCCCATACTTGAATGACTGGTTAGTGATAGGCCAGGCACATCTGCAAGTCAAATATGCACTGACCACCACTCTGGATACCCTGCGGGCATTGGGCTTCCTGGTAAACCAGAAAAAGTCAGTGCAGGCACCAGTTCAGCTCTTGGAGTTCATAGGGGCGGAATTGGACACACCAAGAGGAAAGGCCTTCCTCCCTCCAAGGAGGGTGGACAGCCTAGTACAGTTGGGCAGCTCCTTCCAACTGCATACCCCCAGACCAGCATTTTCTTCAACTGTTGGGACACATGACTACATCAACAGCAACAGTGCCAGGTTCCAGATGAGAGACATCCAGTTCTGTCTCAGATCTCCCTAGTCTCAGAAAGGAGATTCCCTGTCAAAAATGGTACCAGTCACAGGAACCCTTCTTTAAGCTTTATAGTGGTGGCAGGAAAAGGGCAACCTCAGGAAAGGAGTGTCTTTCCTTCAGCTGCCACCATCAACAGTGTTAACAGATGACTCCCTCCTAGGATGGGGTGCCCACCTGAGGGAGCACACGGCACACACTACCTGGCTCCAGCAGGAGTCTCTGCTTCACATAAATCTGCTGGAACTCCGGGCAGTTTACCTGGGCATTCAGTCCTTTGTCTCAATACTACAGATCAAGGTGGTTCAAGTCAGAACAGACAATACAGCTGCAATGTACTACATAAACAAGGGGGGCACAAGATCATCCTCCCACCCCGTGCACAGAAGCTATGAAATGTGGAATCTGGCCTACTCCCTGGGGCTCTCCCTCTCAGCAGTCCATCTTCCAGGGAAGGTCAATGTCCTTGCAATTGTCCTCAGCAGGATCAACCAGACTCACCATGGGGGGTCACTTAACAAGCAGATCCTGCAAGCTGTGTTCCAAAGGTGGGGCACCCCAGATGTGGACCTCTTCACAGCCCCAGACAATCACCACCTGCCACAATTCTGTTGTTGGCCTCCTGCAGTGGGCACAGTCCCTCTGGATGCACTGCTGTTGGATTGGACAGGGAAGTTCCTGTACGCCTTTCCTCCATTCCCCCTGTTGCTCAGAGTACTGGACAAGCTCAGGGCTCAACCAGCAACACTGATCCTCATGGCTCCAGAGTGGGCCAGGCAGCTCTGGTACTCTCTGCTTCTAACCCTGTCAATATCCAGACCAATCTCAATACCCAAGAGGTACAACCTTTTGACCTCCTCTCAGGGCAGAATCCTTTACCCCAACCACCAGTCCCTCAGACTCAGGGCTTGGCTCTTGAGGATTTAGAGTATGCTGACCTGCACCTCTCTAAAGGGGTGCTAGAGGTCTTTAGAGTTTCTAGAAAACCCTCTACCAGAAAAACTTCCAACTCTAAGTGGAAGAGATTCTCCATTTGGTGCCAGCAAAGAGAGATAGACTGCTGCTATGTTGGTTTGCCAGTCATTCTAGAGTATCTGTCACACCTTCATTCTCTCGACCTTAGGCTATCCACCCTCAAGGTGTACCTAGCAGCTGTCTCTGCCTACCTCTCAGCTGGTAAAGGGTCATCCCTGCCCACTAACCAGGTATTCAGGAAGTTCTTCAAGGGTCTGCTGCATTTGCATCCCCCTCACAGGGAACCCACTCCTGCATGGGACCTCAATATATGCATTGGTCAGCTAATGCAACCACTGTTTGAGCCCATGTCTTCAGCAGAGCTTAAGCATGTAACACAGAAAACAGTGTTCCTGGTAGCCATCACATGAGCCAGTAGGATTAGTGAGCTCCAGGCATTGTCCACAGAGCCAGATTACACATCAGTCCATAGGGACAAGGTAGTCCTCAAGATTAACGGGAAGTTTCTCCCCAAGGTGGTGTCAGGCTTTCACCTGAATCAGTCCGTCATTTTGCCAGTCTTTTTCACTGACCATTCCAGTTCAGGGGAGCGTTTGCTGCATAGCCTAGATGTCAAGAGAGCTATACACTACTACTTGGATCACACAAAGGGCCACAGGCAGGATAGCACTCCGCTCTTCCTGACCTATGGAGAAGTGGGAATGGGCAAACCTGCCTCAGAGGTCTATTGCCCACTGGATTGTTGCCTGTATTCAGTTCTGTTACAGCAAAGTAGGCAAAGAGCCCCCTGTAGGCCTTAGGGTCCACTCCACAAGGGGTACAGCTGCCTTAACAACAGCTGCAAGAGAGATTCCCTTGTTGGAAATTTGTAAAGCAGCTACCTGGAAAACAGTTCACACCTTTACCAAACACTACAGCCTAGATACCTAGGAAAGAAGTAAAGCCAGATTTGGCACAGCAGTACTGCAGAGCCTGTTTCTTAAATAGGTTCTCTACCCTCCTCCAAAGGTACTGCTTGGGTAGTCTGCATATTTCAGAATACAGTAAGATTTCCTGGGGTTTGAAGAAAAAACTACTTACCGTAGTAATCTTGTTTCTTCCAAGGGAATCTTACTGTATTCTGAGCTCCCACCCTACCTCCCCTACTAGAACCTATGGACACTGCACCACAACTGTCCATACTGTTTGAAACCTGTGAGAGTTTCTAGATTGGGTATTAGTGACTTGAGTCTTGGTGATGCTCACACTTTTAAATAAAGGGGGTTGTTTGTTTTTGGGGGCCATTGATTAATTATTTATTAGTATAGTTTAGATAGATTGTTATTATGCATGCTCCATAACAATCTGACGGTTGCAAGATGTATTCCAGGGACAATGGTTTGAAAACCAAGCTCGAGCCTAGCATTCCGTCATTAGCGTAGGTTCTAGTAACCATTTCAGCTCTGGGGCAGTCCTATGGTGAGACCATACTACATATGTCAGAATACAGTAAGATTCCCTTGGAAGAAACAAGATTACTGTGGTAAGTAATTTTTCTTCTCATAAGCCTCCAGCTGCTGTCTTTCCTCCTACTGGTGCTGTTTTCTTATACTGCCAGAACTGCTTGGTATACCCAGTCCTATCCATGTCGGCCTACTGCAAGAGTCTCCCTCAAAGTAAGATAGTACAGCTCTTAACTTCGAGAGGGTTCCTGCAGTAGGTCTTCACATATAGGACTGTGCCCCCTGGTGTCAGGACCACACGGCAAACTTTTAGCTAGCAATCCATAATGGAGGACCACCCCTGACATCACATGATGGGATGTCAGTGTGACACTATATAGGGGGCAGCCCCCACGCCTGCCCTCCAGTTCTTTCCCGCCATCGACCTGTGCAAGTCGGACCTTGTGGTGAACTCTGCTCCAGTCGACTGCCATTTTCTTAAGTATTTTTTCTTATTCTTTATTTTTATTTCAGTTCTGTCGTTTTTTGCACGTCTTCTCTGTTGCGTCGACCAAAGAAGTGATCCAAGTGCAGTGCCCAGATCCCACATGGGGATGAACACTCTCGCTGCGTCTTCTGCCTAGGCCCCAAATATTGGGTTGATGACTGCGACATCTGCCAGTCCTTCAAGAAGTCCACACGCATCAGATGCCAGAAAGCCCTTGATGCCCACCTGCTGAAAAAAATGGCTGACATTGATGGAAAAGCAGCTTCAGGAGCTACCCGAACGTTCCTCCTCACCCTCCACCAAGCACAAGAACAACAGAAAGAAGCGCCGGGACCAGTCCTCTTCTTCCCAGCATCGCCAAGGTGTCAACGCCACTTCGGAAAGTACTCCTCCTGCTGGGTCTCTGTCCACCCCGGCAGATTGGTTGCTGACCTCCCCCACCATAGTCAGAGGGTGGCAGGGGTCCTCTCTGCAGGACCACCTTGTTTCAGGGCCTGTCGACAGCTCTCTGGCTGATAAGTCACTGTCTGGTTCACCCGAAGAGCGCATGGCTCTGATCGATAAGCCTGGACTCCAGCTCCTCTGTAGTCCGCTTGACCACAACCGATAAGTAAGACACCGGATCCTCAGACGTCCTCTCGGTCGCGGCCAATCAGTCGGTCATCGGCCTGCCTGTCGACCGCTTGGCCGAGGCTCTCCCTTGAGGCCCTTCTAACTCACCCAATGCTGAGCAGAGCCAGCTTCCAGGCACCCACTCTTCTCGCGAAGGTTCTCCCTCCTGGGACTCCATCATTCCTCTGACTCAGCCCGACCCCTTGTATTCCTCGGTTCTCCGGGATACAAGTGCCTCTGCTCTAGGGGTATCTTCCCCTATGTCTGGTCGCTTCTCCAGTAAGCCTGTCGATGGAGGTTTTCATTCCTGCTCCCCTCTCGCACTCCTCAGATCAGGCTTCGGGTTCTATCAGACTCCCAATGCCTGACCCCTCACCGGTCGACGTCCCTTCCGACCTGGTGATGGCCTCTGGATGGGACAACCTGCCCATCTCTTCTGGTCCAATGTCGGAGCCCCCACCTGGCTCCTCCAGGGTACCAGCTGGGACCCCGGGTCCTCAGCCCCACCTCCCTCAGTGCCATCGGCTCCTCTGCCTTCCAGCTCTCTGGGCACCAACCCCAGGTACCCCCCGGAGGGCCGTCGCTGGGTTACCTGTTGCATGCTCTGGCATGCGGGTACCTGGCACTGGGTTACTAGTACCAGAGGTATCGTTCTCCAGCTTACCCTTATTCATACCAGGCTCCTGCCTAGCCCTCATATTCTCCCTCAGCGTACCCAGGCTTCCAGCCGCCGCCTCCGCCTCCACAGCCTCTGACCTCAGAAAAGGGCTTAGGCTAACTCCCAAGGGGCAATTCTGGTATGCTGGAAGGACACCAAGTCTCAGTTCCTGCAGTAGCTTGGTTGGCCGCAGCCTATTATGGTCTCCACCATGACCCCCAGGGTGATTCCTAGGAGCCCCTCTCTGGTCGACCATCAGACAGGGACTCTGTCAGGTGCCCATCTAGGGCCCTTCCCGGAAGCAAGGAATTGGAGGAGGCATCTGACAAAGCCTTTCTCCCTAGTAGACCGGAGTCTTCTGACTCAGAGGTAGCATCTGAGTCTTCAGCCAGCTCAGGGGCTCATACCCCACTGGAACCTCAGCCAAAGGAGTCCCCCAAATCTCCTCCAGAGGACCCCTCATTTGTGGAGCTCCTTTGATCTGTCCAGCAGGCATGTGGCTGGGCATCCCAAGAGCTAGATCCCAAAAGGAAAAGGCTCGCAGAGCATTTAGACTTGACAAATGCAGACCCCTCACCCATACCTGCATGGACGGGGCCGCATGAGGACCTAATGTCCACCATATGGCAACAGCCTTCCTCCATTCCCCCCCCCTCCGGATGAATGCTCTACCCACCTTGGTCACCTCTGCTTTAAACCTTGGCCCCTTCAAAACAACCCTCCGATCTCACCTCCTCTCCTGCTGCTCCTGTGACTGTAACTAATTTTAGCCCTCTCTCTCGCCTGCTTTCCCTCACTCTCCCAATCTTGCCAACTCCCCCTATGACAATGGATTTCACTTAATCCAGCTCATGTTTGCTGAACGTGTGTTTTAAGCTGCAGCTTAAACACCTTGTTATTTGTATCTCCAATGTAGTTAAATTCTGACGTGGGCCTTTGTAAAGGAGTCTCTGACTCAAAGGGTTGTAATTCCAATTTCTTTAAAAAATAAAAATAAAATCCCTTTGGTCTCTAAGGAGGCCGACAACCCCCTGGAAGGGACCAACCATTTCATTGTGCAAACTAAGGCCAATTCTGTTATCACAGTGGCCCATGACAGGTCAGCTCAGCCCAAAACATTTAAGTGCCTCATCTCCGGACAAGGAGTCCAAACAAATGGACCAATATGGTCGCCAGGTCTACGTTTCCTCCACCTGCACCACACGGTGTCTCAATTACGTGGCACAAATGATTTCTTTTCAGAAATCTGACTTAACCGACCTAGAGTCCGGGCTCCAGTCCTTACCCGACGAGGGTCCCAAGACCAAGCTTCTTGACAACATCAGACTTACCAAGTCCGCCTGTCACCACGCAGTGCAAGCCACTTACAACTGTGGACTCGGTGGCCCACTGCACCACTTCGGGCATCTCTCTGAGGCACCTGGCATGGCTCTGTCTAGTGGGTCTGGCGCAAGATGTCCAGACCACCCTTCTGTTTGGTGGTGATGCTAAGGATATTATCACAGAGCTACAGTAGAGCAGCAGATCCCTTCAGGATGTCCGTTCCATGTACTGCTCAGGTCCCAAACTCAAGCAGCCCTTTCGACGTCCGCAGCGAAGATGGAACAATCAGTCCCAGGCCAGATGCCAGGGCAAGCATCAGACCCACAGGGTCTTCTGCCCAGACTCCTCAAGTCAAATCCCAAAAGGCCTCTGGAGGCAACAAAAGCGGCCCTCCACTCCGCCTCCTGACTCAGTGTGGGGGAACCCTCCAGATCTTCCTGTGGAGCAGGTGGGGGAAAGATTCACCCTCCATCTCTGAGAGTGGTATGCGATAACCACAGATGCTTGGGTCTTACAGATAATTACAAGCGGACACTCAATTGAGTTCCTAGACAGGCCCCTGGACAACCGTCCAGGTCGGTCTCGCTACCCGTCAAGCCATCTTCACCTCATTCAGGAAGAAATTCGGGCTCTCTTGTCAAAGTCAACCATAGAGCCAGTCCCTCCCGGCCGGGCAGGAAGAGGTATTATTCCTACTTCTTCCTGGTGCCCAAAAAGATTGGTGATCTGAGGCCCATTCTGGATCTCAGCCTGTCAAATAAAAGAGGCTCTGCATGCTAACTCTCCAGGGACTTTTACTCTTGCTCCAACAGTCAGTGGCTGTGTTCGCTGGACATACAGAATGCTTACCTGCACATCCCCATCCTCAAGGCCCACCACCATTTCCTCAGGCTCACCTTTCAGGGGAACCATTACCAGTTCAGGGCCCTCCCATCTGGCCTCTCTTCGGCACCTCGAGTTATTATTAAGTGCCTAGTGGTGGTGGCTGTGGCCTTGCACTGCAAGGGGATTTATGTGTTCCCTGGTATCCCGTAATAATCGCGACTTTAAAATAGCAACTGCCAAAACAACGACTAAACAGCGAACACAAGATGGGCGACAAAACATAACAGCGCATACGCCATAAAAGCGACTGAAGTTGCCATTCTGTCAACAAATATCACGACTTCCAAATTAGCGATTATACATGGAGAAGGTGGACCTCAAGCAGGCTATGCTGGCAATTTGACTGAGACTCATGCTTTTCCCCAGTCTCCCCACAGCAGTGCTACATAACTGTAGCATTCAAATTAAGACATTGCCCAGCTGCTGGAGGACTGTGATGGGTGGGGGTTCAGCTCGACTCTCTTAGATCTCTTTTTTTTTTTCTGCAGTCACGTAACCTCCCTGTGCTCCCAGTCTTCCGGGTTCTGTCAGATC
The DNA here is from genome assembly GCA_016271365.2 of Neoceratodus forsteri. NCBI lineage: Eukaryota > Metazoa > Chordata > Ceratodontiformes > Ceratodontidae > Neoceratodus > Neoceratodus forsteri. The sequence goes on along the minus strand of CM057455.1, from coordinate 285,290,908 downwards.
CCCCCGACCTCTGCCTCTGTCTCTCTCCAGCCCGAATGCCCTCTGATATCCTCGTGCTCCCAGTCTTCCGGGTTCTGTCAGATCCCCCGACCTCTACCTCTGTCTCTCTCCAGCCCGAATGCCCTCTGATATTCTCTCTCTCTCTCTCTCTCTCTTTCTCTCCCACCCCAAAATGCCAGCATCAGTGATTCTTTAAGCTGGTGCCGGAATGCCTCTTATATGTGCGGTAGCAAGTGAGAAACTCTGAGGAAAGATTCAGATTGGTCAGCCTGTGCCAGGTTCAAAAGGCGATCTCTCCACTGGAGGCTGACTATATGGGACAGGATGTGGTAAGAGGAGAATGGGAGCAATTCACCCATGGTAGCTGGATTAATCCCCATTCGCTGGGCTCAGAGCTGTCCAGATTGTCAGGTAATTCAGGTGGTCTTGTTATTTTGCTGAATGGCACTGTGGAAACTGTTGGGGTCAGGGTTGTGACTACTGGGGGTGGAGTTCATATCTTGGCACTATTTTGACAGTTTAGCTAAATATGCAGTGCTATTATGCTTGATCGCTAAGTTGACAGTTGCCGTTTTGAATTCGCTGTTTTTTACAGTGCTATTATGCGGTCGCGATTTTAACACGGAACCGTGTTCCCATACCTGGACAATTGGCTGTTGTCAGCCCCGTCTCAGGACAGTCTGTTGGAGTCTCTCTCCACCACCCTGGATCTTTTTTCCCATCTTGGCATCACAGTGAACTATCCCAAGTCACAGCTTTCACCCTCCCAGTACTTCCAATTTACTGGAGCAGTGCTGGATATGGTCCAGGGCAGGGCCTTCCTACCTCAGGACACAGCAGAAACCCTGTAGCAACAAGCCCTTTCTGTGGCCAGCTTTCACTGAGCCACAGCTGGTTCTGTTCTCCATCTGTTGGGACTAATGGTGGCGGCCATCCCCACAGTTCTGTTGGCCAGACTGCACATGAGGGTGACCCGGTGGACACTCCGGGTCCAGTGGGACCAACGCTCAGATGACCTGGACTACAGAGTCCTGGTCTCCAGCAGCATGAAGAGGGATCTTCTCTGGTGGCAGGAGCTGTCCAACCTCTCCTCGGTGGGGGCCCTTTAACCCCCTTCTTCTTCCAATGACCCTCACTACAGACACCTTGGGTCAGGGTTGGGGAGCCCACCTAGGGGACCACCGAACCCAAGGGAGGTGGTCTCTGCAGGAAGCATGTCTGCATATAAATATTCTGGAAATGAGAGCAGTCCTCTATGCTCTCCAGGTGTCCCAGACTCTCTTAAGCCCTGGAACACTCTTGGTCCAGACTGACAACATGGCCATGGTCTGGTACATAAACAAGGGGGCACCCAATCATGCCCTCTCTGCAGGGAAGTGGCACGGGTGTGGTACTGGGCAGTCCAACTTGGGATCCATCCTAAATCCTGCCATGAAAAATCCATACAAAAAAATCCTGAACTGCAAAAATACAGACAGACCGAAATCCTGACACAAAAAATCCTGGCAAGGGAAATGCAGGAGGAGGGAAGCCTAGCCCCTTCTTTCCCACCTCTTTCTGTGCCTGGGGCTACTGCTAATGGTGAACAGCTTCAGAGTTTGGGGTGACAGGGTCCCCAAACAACAGAGCATCTGGTATGGAATCCCATGACTTTTCAGGAAGCAGACACCCGAGAAACAGCTTACCAGCAGGAGAAAGAGCGACTTTTTGCTGCTCACGGACCTTCACCCCTTGGAATCAGCAGTACCTGTAGCAACATTGGACCGACTGATGGCATTGTTGGGTGAGGCTCCAACACCTGGGGAGGTTTCTCCAGTTTTTCCCCCTTCATCTCAGTCTTCAGGGTTCCATCGGGGGTGAGAGGACCATAAACTCCTGCTAGTGCCGGACAGACTCTTGCCGCAGGTGGAGATGCGCCCCGCGACTGCTTCCTGTTTGGCGCATGTGTCCGTTCCTTAAGCTGATTCAGCAGAGATCTGTGCTACAGACTACTCTTTCTTCATAGATGAGGCACATGTGATAAGTCCTTCACCGAACCGCTCTCCGGGCCAGACTGCTCCTGTGACTTTATGCTTAACCTTCATGGAGTGCCAACTGGTGGGTTGGTCGTCGGTTCGAGCCCTAGCCATGGTGGGATGGTCCAGGGATGATATGGGGCAATGACATTATGTGCCTCCTCAGGAGACTAAGGCACCTGTATTTTGCCCGGACCCAAGCCCGGGGGATGGCTTGCCCCAGTTCTCTTGCCATTTGGACTGAATCTTCATTTGCTGACAGTTTGTGTCCTTCCTGCACTGAGTGCAAAATAAACGCAGGCGGGATTTGTGTAATTGGGATTAGTGGCTGTTGGTCAAATCATTAATTGTGAATTCATCGACAGTATTTTCTTGGTCGGGATTTTTGCGGGCGGTATTTAGTATCTAACCCATCCAACACAGCCCCTTCCTGACAGCAGCCCATGTCCCAGGAGTTCACAACATCCTGGTGGACAGTCTCAGCTGCACCATCACACGGGCTCATGAATGGGAGCGAAAGCGGGAAGTATTAGATCTGTTCAATCTGTGGGGAAGACCAGACTTGGATCTCTTTGCCTCCCCATCCAACGCAAAACTACCCAACTTTTGCTCACTCGTTTCCGAGTGTGGTGTTTTTTGGTGAGACATGCTGTCTCTTTGTTAGACAGGGAGGTTCCTGTATGCTTTTCCTCCCTTTCCAATCCTGCAGAAGGTCCAAGCAGAGGGAACTCACATGATTCTTATTGCTTCCCTCTGGCCTTGGCAGATTTGGTTCCCTCTGCTTCGACAGCTGGCATTGGAACCTCTACCTCTCCTTCATGACCTTCTGATGCAGGAGCAGGGCACCCTGGTGCATCTAGGCCTCTTATCTCTCCACTTACATGCGTGGCACCTCTGAATGCAGTAGTCTCATGTTTTAGGGTCTCCTCACAAGTTGTCCAAGTCTTGGTGGAGGCCAGGAAGCCTTCCACCAGAGCAACTTGCGCGATGAAGTGGAAAAAATTCACCATATGGGCGATGGCCAGAAGCCTGAACCCATTCTCTTGCCTGGCACCCCAGGTCCTAGAGTTCCATTTTGCATTTACTATATCTGATTCTGGCCTCAGCTACTCCTCTCTGAAGGTCCACCTTTCGGCCATTTCCGCCTACCACCTTCTGGTAGATAGCAAAAACCTTGAGCAGTTGGAGTTCTCAAAAACCTTTTGTAAAGGGATCCTCCACTTGAAACCTCCAGTCCATAGTCCAGTTACCCCCGGGATCTAAACTTTATTTTAGAAAAGCTTACTTTGCCCCCTTCTGAGCCGGCAGCAAGATGTGATATGTACTGTTTGTCTTGGAAAGCACTCTTTTTAGTTGCGATTACTTCAGCTTGAAAGATTTCAGAGCTTCAGGCCTTCATTTGCAAGGAGCCTTATTTAGTTTTCCACAGAGATTGAGTAGCTCTGAGGACTAATTCCTCATTTCTACCAAAAGTGGCTTTGGAATTTAGATTGAACCAGGATACTAAACTGCTGGTTTACTACCCTGAGTATTCCAACAGGTGGGAATAGCTTTTGCACACTTCCGATGTGCTCAGAATTCTGAGATATTATGTTTCATGGACAAAGGAGGTGTGCAAGTCTGACCAGTTGTTCGTCGCTTTCACACATAAATGTCAGGGCACAGCAATTTCCAAACAATGCCTGTCCGAATGATTGGCTAACTGCATCACTTTTGTTTACCAAAAGTATGAAAACCCCCTTCTGGGGGAGGTGAAAGGGCACTCAACATGTGGCATGGCCGCTTCTACTGCCTTTTTTTTGAACGTGTCCACGTCTGACATCTGTGCTGTGGTCACCTGGAGTACAGTCTGTATTTTCACCAAGCATTACAGCCTGGGCATTACCTCTAGACATAGGGCCAGATTTGGTCTTGCCGTCCTTCAAAGCCCTTTTGTCCTAACCTGGGTCCAAACATTTCCGCCTCCCGGACCTCGGTCTCCAACTCTCTGTGCTTGTGAATCCTTGATATTCAGTCCTATCTGTGAAGACCTTCTGCAAGAACCCTCTCGAAGTAAGATATTACAGTTATGTAAGAACAGAGAGGTTTCTGCAGTAGGTCATCTTTTTCCCTCCCTCCTTACCCCAGCCCCTGTTTCTCCCTTCCTTTTCCAGGTTGTTTTTTCAGCAGCTTAGGGCTCAAGGAGTATACTCCTTTCTTCCTTTCCCCTTCTAGGGGTCTTTCAGTGGGAGAACTGGAGAGCAGGTGTGGGGACAACCCCCTATATAGTGTCACGCTGACAACCAGTCATGTAACGTCAGGGGCAGTCCCCCGCTATGGATTGCTAGCTAGAAGTTTGATGTGTAGTCCTGATGCCAGAGGGTGCAGTTCTGTATGTGAAGACCTACTGCAGGAACCTCTCTCGAAGATCTACTGTAACAGTAAGTTCTTATGTACAGTAACTAATTTACGTAAGAGCTTAACTGTAACAATAGATCTTCGAGAGGAGCTCTTGCAGTAGGTCATGATTTTCTTTTCCTCCCTCCCTCCCCCTGCTCTGTCTGCCTTTTTCCTCTTCCATGCATGTGAGTCTTAATGCTGTCTCTTTCTTTTATTTCTGGGTCTCAGGGAAACCTCCTCAGTTCCTTCTTCTGCTGCCCGCTTCGGGTCTCCGGAAGGAGAACTGAGGAGAGTGTGGGGGACGGTCTGCCTTTATAGGGTAGGCCGTCTGCGGGGTGACATTGGCGGTGGTCGGTCCCCCGTGGTGCACTGCTAGCTAGAAAGGTTTCCGTGTTATCCAGGCACCTGTTGGCTAAGTCCTACCAGTGCTGGCCTGCTGCAAGAGCTCTTTTCTAAGACCTACTGCTATGGTAAGTTCTTGCGTAACTGTACTTTCCTCTGCCCTGTGTTAGGGTCTGGTGTCACAGGAATGGGGGGTCTGTTCCAGCTAAGTCTCTGCATCTGTATGCATGGCTCCTGAAAACAGCCATTGCCCATGCTGAGGTTGCTGATGTTTTGCTTGCAACTAGAAACCCTTTTACTAGACAAACTGATTCCTTGAAATGGAAGCATTACACCTTTTTGGTGTGCTTCCAAGAATGTGGACCATTTTTACATGTCCTATAAGTTCTGTTCTGGAATACTTGCTTTCATTATTTGTTTAAAGTCTGCAGTATTTGTCCGTTAAGATGCATTTAGCCACCATATGAACATTTCATGCCCCTTTTGATGGTTGTATGGTTGCCCAACTAGAAGTGTTCTGTACTTCTCTGAGAGGTATCTTTCATATGAAACATCCTGTCCATAATCCTGTCCCTGTGGGACTTGAATTTCATACTGGAAAACTTCATCTTGCCTCCATTTCATGCCTGCCACAACTTGTGGTCTGCGTTTCCTTTCATGGAAAACATTATTGTCAGCTGTGCTTTTCCCAGGTCTCCAAAATGTCTTGGGAGATAGACTAAGCAGGTCTCAGTCCAAGATTCATGAATGGGAACTGCTGACTTATGTGGTAGACGACCTCTTTGCAAGATGGGGTCAACCAGAGTTGGACCTTTTTGCATCCCCACACAATACAAAACTGTTGCGTTTTTGCATGCTTACTCCAGGGCCTGAGTTTTTTTTGGTGAGATGCATTGTCCCTCTCTTAGAAAGGAAAATTCCTATGTGCATTTCTCCAATACACAGGGTTCTACTCAGTCTAAGAGTGGAGAGTGCCGCTCTCATTCTTATAGCCTCTCTATGGCCTCGGCAGATATGATTTCCACTCCTACATCTGATGATAGAACATCCTGTTCCTCTACACCTGTGTTGGGGTCTGTTGTCATAGGACTGGGGGTCTCTGGTCCATCCAGACCTAAAGTCCCTTCATCTGCATGCATGACTCCTGAAAATGGAGCCATTGCCCCTTTTTTTTAATACTTTATTTTTATTAGTTTGTCCAATGACACGTCATTGTATAAGCATATAGCAAACAGACCATAATAACATTTTCTTCAAGGACAAAATCCCTTATTACAAGGCAGTACGCATTTGCTATAGTGAGTTACCACATAGAGGGTATTACTATAATTAACAGCCCTAGTAAGTTAACATCCAACTCGTATGCTGCAATAATGAGTCTATGAGCAGCACGGCATTTACTGAAATATGAAAATGTCCAGCATCAGTCCCCGTATAGGCCTTGCCCAGAATGGGCATATGGCGCCATGCATTATACCTAAATTGGAAAAAAAAAAAAGTCTCTGAATTGAAAGGCGCATGCCTGTGATTATGTGGGGGAAGAGCTCCTCTCCCACATCCTACTTAACCAGCAGGCAACTGCCGCTCTGCTTAGAGTGAGTCGTGCTCGCTTTTGTCTGTGCGGTTGCCCCCCCGCGTCCTTGTTTTCCCTGGCCTGGTTGTTGCCTTACTGCCCTTCTTACCTTCCTCCTCCTCCTGCTTCTCTGCTCTTTTTTTTTTTTCCTTCTGTTCCTTTCTTTTCGGGGGGCTTTCCACTATTCGTGCCTTAGTTCGTCCACCACACCTCTATGCCTCGCCTGTCTTTATGAACCTGATTTGGCTCGCAGCCTTCGCCTTTCACTCTGCCTTAGACCCTCTCTCAGCCGGACTGCTGCATTTGCCGCTGCCTGCCCTGCTGGCTTCTCTGCCCTAACCTGCCTAACTACAACCTCTACCAGTATCCTTTCCGTTGAATTCCTCAGATGGGTCAGACCTCATTACGCATTGCCTACCTAGCAAGGCAGTCCATTCGGGATGCAGGACAGCAGCTGACTCAATGGGCAGGTTAAAAGCTGTTAATCATTCCGGCCGCACTGTACTTGGTTTACAAACTTGCTAGAACATGCCAGCACATTGTTTTGCAACGTTAAGGGTTTAGTAATCCTGTACCTGGATATATGACTGCAGATGTCTGAACTTCAAATCCTTTTACAGGCGAGGCACACTGAGCGTCCTAAGCAAGTAGCTTTGCCTCCGGTACTTCAGCGCTTCCCAGAACAACCAGGTGAAAGCAGAACCCTGCTGCAACATATATGCAATTAGAACTTTGGAAACAGAACAGTTTCTGCTGCTGGATCACATGCTAGCTATATATACTATAGATCGTTAGACCAAATGAACATTAATCACCCTCCTGAGAGACTCAATACTTGCTATATGCAGAACATTGACAGTCCTTGCTTGAGACCAAGTGCTGATCCATGGGACAGTAACAATCCTGCCGTACAATTAGTTTCCAAACATGCGAGAATATTAGGATTTTCTCCTAGCCGCAGTCTGCTGCACAGCATTTTACTCATTCTAAAAAATCTATTGGTCTTAACTCTGGGGATAGGGGTCTAGGTAACTCATGCAGCTGACACTAATTACCAACACCTGTTCAACATGTCAATCATTCAAAGCTTCAACCAGGAAGTGGCTAGCTTCAGTAAGCTTCACAGACAGGTTTAACAGCAGACAAACGTACATGACTTTCTTCAGAGCAATGCTAGTTACAGCTTACTACTTGCTAGCTTATGTGCATTCGTAGGTTTATTGCATATTTCTTATGAGCATCATTCTGTACGAATGACACTGGTCACTGGACAGTCATTCAGATGTGACCTCTCGCCTTCTATTGGATAATTGGGCAAAAGATTGGGAAATGTTTGGAGCCTCATTCCAAATATGTATATTGGATGCTTATCACTTATCGATCGCTATTCGTAACGCACAGGCTTAAAGACATTGCCTCCATTAAGCATTTATTTATGCTAACCTAGCTCTAACTGCCCAACCTACTGTCAGTCGAGGCACTGATGCATTTAGTAGCTTACTACACTCTACTGCTTTTGCTATTCATTTTGAAAGAGACACGTCTACTTGTATTAAACTACACTGCTACTCGCCATTTGAGTAAACCTTCAACCAGGCAAACAGGTTTCTCTTTAAGGAACATTAAACTGACGCAGTCAAAAACTATATCATATATCTCCTTCTACAGTCTATGGAAGCACATACAAGCAACGCTTCCCTCCTTGTCTGCTACCTCGTGCCTGCCGATCAAGCCAGGAGTGACCCAACTCCAGTTTCTAAGTTACTGAGGCAGTCCTGGCACTATGCTTGTAATCCAGTCTTTTCAAAACATTTCAATACCTCTAGAATACAAGCTACTGGCTCTTAGCTCCTCTTGAGCTAGCTATTCCTAAGGCCAATTAAAGGATGAATACGGGACAGATTGACCAACTACATTTCTTCAAGCTTCCAGCCTGTGACCATAGTCCTCCCAGCCTATACCCTCATCAAGGCTACATATCTCCTCATTTGATGACCGCTACTAGCTATATATTCCATTGTCTATGTCTGACTTCATGCTGCTGTGACAATACCTCAGTGTGCCAGTGCTGCCTCGAAAGCTCCCTATCGAGGGTATTTGATCCACCTTCCTGCTACCATCTACCTTGTCATTCCATACATGGCTCTATTACATAGCTCATTCAGCTACGCACCTTCTGCTTTTTCAGGTTATTTCCATCGAGTCTGGTTATCTCTACTGCGTAGCCAGAGTTCCCCTTGCTTAACATTCTAGTTGCTTGCTTCCTTTTCCCTCAGCTTTGCTGGGATGCCTGCTGCTCCAGGCCACCCTCCATGGCGGCGCCTTAGTCATCTAGCCTATGTGGGGTCTAGCTTGACTCACTCTTCCTTTGCCTGGCCTATGTGGGGTCTGGCTGTACCCGCTGGTCACGTGAGGACCTCTCCTGGTATCACTCCCCGGCTTTGCTGTCCATGAGGATTTACAGTCTGCAAACCTTTGAGTTCCTTGTTCTATTATGGACTTACTTTGGACTAGTTGGACATTTGCTATCAATTCCTTTGGATTCTTCTACCTTGCCGTGTCCTTTCATGGATTTACTACTACTTCAGTTCTGCCAGAATACTCGGCTAAGCTTTATCAGGAAGATCTTCTATCTCATGATTAAGGCCTTGACTGTACTCTACTCCAGTGCCATCAGGCTTATTGGATCCTTTCAATGCTACTTCATCTGACTCGACCCTCTCCATATTCATTAACAGCCATGAATATGAAAAGCACCTCAGTTCAGGACTCGTTCGAGCATTCTCGAGTTTACTTCCAGCTACACCATTCTGGCTTCCTGAAACGTGTGTATGTGTATGTGTGTGTGTGTGTGTGTGTGTGTGTGTGTGTGTGTGTGTGTGTGTGTATATCTATATCTATATATATATATATATATATATATATTATATACACACTCACACTCACACTCACACATACATATACATATACATATACATATACATACACATACACCGCTTTATACCTGCTAATGCAATTGTTGCTCCTTGCTTACGCAAACCATTTCTTCATGTCTACTGCCATCCCCTCGGCATCAGCCTCTGGGATTCTGCTGCACTCAGTTCTGCATTTGACCTTACAAGGTCTCAGCACTCAATGCTCATTACAATCTCAGCACGTCGTGCTCATTCAGCTTACCAGCTTTCAACTCTCAATCAATTATACTGTTCCCCAAAACGCAGTTTCAATTTTCATACTTATTTACATTCCCTCAGTGCTCTCCACTGTATAATGTTCATGATCTATTCAACGCTACTCCTCTGCTACTATGTCTGCATCATCCGATTTCGATTCTACTACTACTGCTGCTGACCCACATACAGGTCCACTTACTTACATTATCTGCTCATACTTATCTGCTTCACCCTTTTGGGGCCTAGAAGTTCATCAAGACTGTCTCGCCTATTCTATGACCTGCTTTGCCCCTCGGGGCCTGGAGGTCCATCTAACTTTACTTGCTTACCCACTCCAGACCAGAGGTTCCTACTGCGCCACCTTCTCCAGATCACGCAGCCTGCTCCTAGCTTCCATGCTTCATCACCAAAGCCTTTATTGCAAGCTTGCCAATCGGACCACAGACCATTTGTCTTCATATTCTTAGTCTGGAGGCTTAGTCATTAGTTACTGGTTCTCCTTGGATAAGACTTCCTCGCATTCTGGATTGCTTGACCACTGCAACTTACGACGTTTCAAATTATTATGCTCGTCCCTGGATTCCAATCTTCTATCAGATTCTGCCCTGGACATGGAAGCTGTGGACTAGGAATTCACTAAAAGGATGTGCCGCTATCTTCACCGATTCTCAATTTTCAGTACTGTCATTCAGTTTTCCTCCGTTCACTTGATCAGGATCTTCAGTGCTGGACTCTGATTAGCAGACAACTCAAATAGCTAATTTAAGATTATTCTCCTTTAGTATGCCCAGAAGGATGGGCAGATCAGTAGCCATTGGTCCTCAGAGGTTCCCCAAGGGGATTTTTCCTCTCCTGCGTGCTACTGGCCACACTCTCAGTAGCTGGAGGAGATAATCGTATGATATTATTTCATTTTGGGGGGTCTAATCCTACTTCTCTAAGCATCATTCCTATGGTGGGATACAGAGAAAGGCCAAAACATAAAGTCATAACAAGTTACTCATCAGTGCAAGCATCTAAACACCTTGCATATTCTATCCTGTTCATATGTACTATAATCACTGACTTGCTCATGTCTGTGCTGAAGTATACAAGCACTAATCATTTCATACATCTAGATGCAACCCCTAGATGGTGCTATCCCAGGGGCTACTACCCCTGCCTGATTTTCCACTAACAGGTTGAGGGGCCTGGATCCAATGGTGGGTGCCTCCACCCAGAGGTCAGGGTTTGCAATAGTTAAACTTACTTGGTCACAGCCCTCTGGGATACTGCAACCCCCCTTTCTTCCCACTAGTGGCCCACACAGTATATCAGAATTACCTTCACAGTATACACTTACCCCAGGACTGGTTCAGGCACTGGGACCCCTGTAAAATAAGATACAGTGCAACAATCACAGTACAATACTTTAACATGAACAAATACCTCAGGCAGTATAACTTTGCTGAAACAAGCAGCTCTGATTTATTTAGGGGATATAACAAGGACAGGGAAATCAGGTTAATTAGCTTATCACTTTACTCATCTACCTATGGCTCTGTGCAGGCCTATCCCTACCAGTTACTGTCCTGGGTACCCAAGCCCTAGTGGCTAGTCCAAACCGTGGCAGCTGGTAGGGGCCCTTTCACACAGAGAAAAGAAAAATTAGTTAAACAGTCAGCAGTACAGTAATTCCATTTGGATTCAATGTGGCAATTCAACAGGGAGCGACCCTGAATTAGTACTCACGACCTCCAAACAAGATAGGGTCCTTCAGCGTCAGCAGGGCTACTCTTGAGCTCCACGAGACTCCTCACACATTTATATGACAAACTGCAACAGGCAAAAGTCCTTTAATGGCAGCAGGATTCACTTGAGCTACACAAGCCTCCTCACACATTTATATGGTAAACAGTAACAGGCAGAAGTCCTTTAATGGCAGCAGGATTCACTTGAGCTACACAAGCCTCCTCACACATTTATATGGTAAAAAGAAAGTACTATACCAGGCAGGCTGCTTCTCTATCCCGATCGCAATTACTGACTGTCTGGCGGAGAACACACAGCAGATTCAGTTCCTGACAGACCGGCGCCAATTCAGCAATTTCTCCAGTCTTCTACAGGGTGAGCCTGGTTTCTACTCTTCAGATATCCTTTGATTCTCTTCACAGGATGGATTCAGTCCTAACAAGCAGTTACACAAGCTGCAGACCGGAACTCTGGGCCTTACACACGTTTCCCGACTAAAACTGCACACCGGAAAAGCACAGGGCTCCTTCCCTCTTCACTGCCAGAGCTCAACTGAAACTCCAGCAGACAAAACCGGGCACTTCCTTTGAGTTCCTACCAGTTCTTGGCTGGATTGGCTGTCACTCACAATAGACTGCCCCTGTTGGTCCAAAAAGGCGCCGAAGTCCAAACTACATCTCCCAGAGTCTTTGCCCATACAATCCTCTTGTGGCTGGCGCAGATTATGAGTCCAAGTTCTGATTCATCCAAGGCACCATTTTAGAGCTACCTTATCCCACATGATTGGTCCAGTTCAGCAGTTCAAAACTAGAATGGGGAACTAGGCAAACACAGTTCTGACTGCAAAGAAAGCAGGTTAGACAAACTGTATTTTCATTATTACTCTAAATGATTTCTGGCAAACAGTTACATCTTTCAGATAGGTTCCTTTGCACTCCTAGTGACTGCAAAAATGGAGTGAATTGGCAGCAGCTCGAGTGGTACTCAAGCAGAGAAGCACACAGTCCCCCCATACAAACTAATTATGTCTGCAAGCAGACAGCTCTTAAAGAGACAGTACCAGAGGCACTAAAAACACTCACTGATAAATGGCTTAAACGCCAAACACCATTCAGGCTTGGAGCATTCAAGCAAGCTCCTGGAAGTCTTTTGGGAACCCCCATTTGCAGGGGGGTTACATGTACATTCTACTCAACCATCAGGCAACCGCCTCACCCTCCATCTTCCCCTTACACCTCCTCCTCCTTCTTTGGCACTCTTATCCCACCTTAGGGCCGGTCTAATCCTACTTCACTACGCATCCTTCCTATGGTGGGATACAGAGAAAGGCCAAAGCATCAAATCCTAACAAGTTACTCCTCAATTCAAGCATCTAAACACCTTGCATATTCTATCCAGTTTATATGTACTGTAATCACTAACTTGCTCATGTCTGTGCTGAAGTAGCCAAGCACTAATCATTTCATACATCTAATATGATGCAAGCATTGCCCTACTACTGGTGTGGCCGCTGTATCCAAGCACAGTCTATGTCATTCAGCTACAGTACGTGCACAAGCACTGAGCTATGAACCACACTTAATATATATATATTGGAGCAAGGAGCACAGGGCAAATACAGATTATAACAAGCCCACCAAACAGGCTCTCTAACCTCCTCCACCTCCCACCATAACTTCTATCATGAAACATTTAGCTTAACACAGACTATAGAACAAGAAAAAAAATATGGCTTTAAGGCATGAACTTAGTGGCTAAAACCACCTCGTGGCTTGAACACTGAGTTATTTTCAGTGACAATCAGTGTCCTGATAAAAGAAGAACTAACAATGCAGTTCCAAGTGATCGATTCAAGTGTCCGGCTCCAATTCCCCAGGGGTACTTACGGATGCAGCGACCAGTCTAGTCGCCCATTTTCCAGCCCGGGGTCTCTGAACAAATGAACTTTTCCCTCATGAACAATGCGGAGGCGAGCAGGGTAAATAATGGTGTGTACAATATAATGCTAGCTTCCCTTAGAGTATGCCAAATCCCATCGAATTTTTTGCGGTGTTGCCATGTAACAAAACTTATGTCCAGAAAAACAGATTTGATGATCCTCAATCATCAATGGACCCACGCAGCATGCCAGTAGCATAATGCTGTCTCTCTCCCTGACTACCACTGTAACTACCATCAGGGTTCAAGGCTCCTCCATCTGATGGTGGCTGCAAGGTGTAACTCGATAAACTTTCTGTATGCCAGCAACTGGATCTCCTCCCCAGGTAATCAGTTTCTCATTCAGAAACTCCTGTATCGCCATAACTGTATGGTCTCCTTCATGGCCCTCTGGTATGCCTAGTAAGCATGTATTAACACTTCAGGTTTTATTTTCCATTGTTTCTAGCCTGGTTCTAAAATATTGCAGTTCCTTGGTCATCAGCGTGGTCGCACAGGTGGCAGAGTCAGCCCATTTAATTACTTCCAAGAAATCGGTTTTTAAGCCTTCTATTGAAGCTTCCAACACTACCACTCAGCTATTAAAAGAATCCGCTTTCTGAGAAAGACCAGCCACTGAGGTAATTAAAGTTTGTATTTTTAGGCCCAGCATTGCAAGGGATTCATCTGTGCCTGAGGCAGTCATAGCTGATTCTTCTAGGCCCGACCGTGAGATCTGAGCCCCGCCAGCACTTTTCCCTCGATCAGCACCACTTGTTGTCTTATCACACCTAGGATTACCCATCTTAAATAAATAGCTGGTCAGGAATCCATTCCAATAGTCCAAATTAGCCAAAAAAGCATCCAAAAGGTCGATTTTAATGGATCTTGGTGGGAAATATTGCAGAACTGTAAATACTTGCTTCCACCTAGCTCGGGCTCCACAGTGTCCCCCGCCATTGCCCATTTTGATGTGTGACATAAGGTTGCTGATGTCTTGCTTGTAACTTGAAAGCCTTCTGCTAGACATGATTATTCCTTGAAATGGAAGCATATCACTTTCTGGTCTGCTTCTCAGAATATGGACCCTTTTACATTCTGCTGATTTTGTTCTGGAATACTTGCTTTCATTATCTGATTCAGGTCTGCAGTATTCATCTATTAAGGTGCATTTACCTGTCATGTCAGAAGTTCATGCCCCTATTGATTGCTGTACGGTTGCTCAACTAGAAGTATTCTGTACCTTTCCGAAAGGTAGCCTTCATATGAGACCTCTTATCCGTAACCCAGTCCCCACTTGAGACTTGAATTTCATACTTGAAAAATTGACTTTGGCTGTTTTTTGTTCCTGCCACAACTTGTGGCCTACATTTCCTTTTATGGAAAACATTATTTCTAGGGACGTGGATATGTTGTTCTATCCACACTGTCTGGCATGTCCTTTCCCCTTTAAGGATCGCCAGAAAGTCTTCAATCTAGCTCCTCCCACCCACCCAGGTTGTATAGCCCTCTGCTCTGCCCCATGACACCATGAGCAGGCCCTGGTGCTCAAATCTTCAGATTTACTTCTGAAACTTAAACTCGTAAGAGTTTTTTCTTCAGAACAATCTTTGATTACGACCATTATGGGGGAAAAGTCCTCGCCCAGGTTTTGCCGGAGTTCCTGCGGGCAGAAGATGTCACGCAGCGACCCGGATGCCACATGCATGTACTGCATGGGTCACAAGCATGATACACAGGCCTACGATTTCTGTCACTCGTTTCAACCCAGTGTGCTTGAGAAATGTCTCCCCCATTTGCAGCTGGGCCGTCCAGAAAAATGGAACCTGCCAGTCAAATCCAAAGAAGCTTGTTGGGTGGTCTCTGCGGCTGCAGGGTCCGCCGAGCAACTCTAACAGATGAAGGCCTTCAAGGAGGAGGCGACTCAGGCTGCCGAACAATCCACTTTGGTTTCCACTTTCGTCCCTTTGAAATTGGGCTCCACCTTTTCAGGCTCCTTCAAGGAGCTGTGCCAGTCTCTCCCAACCAAAGGAGAGGGCCCTTCAGCTTTGCAGCTCACGCTCATGTGAAAAGAAAAAGGAGTCGAAAGACAAATAAGAAGACTCATAGTTGACATTCTTGGGACCAAGAGAGATCTTGGTCTCAGGAAACTTTGATTTCGACTTTGGTCAAAACCGCGGCCTTAGCCGCTGGCTTCACAGTGCCCCCCATCAGGCCAGCCTGCCGAGTCGCAGGCCAATGATCTGGCCGAGATTTTTCTTGACCCAGTTGATCCGATATCTCTCGATGAGGCAGACAACTCTCTTTTTAGGACTCCGGTCCTTCCGACCGATGAGCTAACCCAGCCCAAAGGGCCAGATCTCATGGCTCCTGTTGACCAGGAGGAGGCGCATTAGTCCCCGGCTCCCTTCAAGCGACCCCATCAGTCCCCCCCCGATGGTCTCAGCCCAGGTCTCGGTCATCTTCCTCTAGTGGGTCATGTAGAACTTACAGATGCCATTCTCGGCATCACAAGAAGCGGTGCCGCCACTAGTCTTCGTTCTCATCCTCCTCAGCCAGGGAGAGGCTTTGATGCAAGTTGTGTCAGTGCTACGAGGACCTTATGTGGCAGCAGTTGGTTCTGGCCAGTCAGAAGCCTGCCCTGGCTCCTACCCCGGTGATCACCTGGCTGTCGCCTTCTAGGCTGACTCCTACACCTGCGGAGCCCCCGGAGTCGGTAGACATCACCCCTCTGCTTGCACAGCCAATGAAGACTATTCTGGCTCAGCCCAAACTGGTCACTCCACCAATCATGGTAGAGCCTCCCCCTCAACAGTCTCTGTTGGGGGCCCCATCCAAGGAGTCTGTGTCAGCTAAGGGGCTTCCCCATCGACTGTCTGTCACCCTCACAACCGACTGTTCATGGCGGTTTGAGAGTGACACAGGTGGTCGGCCACTGTATGGGGACTCTTCAGAGTCTGACGATGATTCCTTGCTCCACTCCCGTTCAGTGGACACGGACTCAACAGGGGATTTCTTGATGGAAGAAGGCCCTTCATCCTTACTGGGCATCCTCCATCTCCTCTCCGAGTCCACTAGGATGCCAATGGAGCCCGTCAAGAAGTGGGTCTGTTACTAGCTTACCGATATCTTGGACAAGGGGGACTCGCTGACAGTACTGGGTGAAAACGTCGCAGACAATATATCGTGGCAAATAACAATGCGGGCAACACATCGCCATCTACAATGTCGGCATGTAAAGACATCGCCAACCCATACCCCATGGGCAGTGCTCTGTACTAATATGCATGGTGACCACCGAGTCCCCCATCCCGCCGACCAATGGTCCCTGGAACTGTAACAGGCAGCTGCAATGCGATGGCCACCCCTTCCCCCAACATACCCCGACAACGGGCAGGCAGCCAGCACAGCCCTTCACTCACTGCCATGGCTGGCCGCTCAATGGAACAAACTGAGCATGTACATGTATACACGCTCATTCAATCTGTTCAGCAGAGCGGCCAGCCGTGGCGGTGAGTGGAGGGCTGTGCTGGCTGCCTGCCTGTTGTCCGGGGAATGTTTGGGGGGGTGGCCATCGCATTGCGGCTGCCTGCTGTTACAGTTCCAGGGGCCATCGGTCGGTGGGATGAGGGACTCAGTGGTCACCATGCATATTAGTCAGTCAGTGGGATGGGGGACTCGGTGGTCACCATGCATATTAGTCCAGAGCAGTGCCCATGGGGTATGGGTCGGCAGTGTCTTTACATGCCAACATTGTAGACGGTGATGTGTTGCCCTCATTGTTATTTGCCATGATGTATTGTTCCCAATGTTTTTGCCCAGTACCCTCTCTGACAGAGGCCTTTCCAGTGGCTGAAGCCATTGTTGGCCCAGCCCTGGAGCTTTGGCAGCACCCAGCTTCCTGCCCTGCTCCATCAGCCTGAATGGCCCGCAGATATGCAGTGCCCATAAACTCTTTTTTGGGGTTCACGGAATACCCATTGGCCAAGGGGATAGTGACTGATTCTGTGTTTCGGTGCTTGGGTCATAAGGGTGTCGACAAACCTCCGGACAAAGAGTCCAAGAAACTGGACTACTCTGCTGAAAAGGTTTATGCTGCCTCTTTCCTCGGTCTCCGTCAGGTGAGCTTGGCCGTTATTATGGCACATTTCTGCCACGCCCTGCTGGGTTCCCTGGATGAGGTGCTTCCTCATCTTCCAGCAGACCTCTAGACTATGGTTAAGCAGGTTCAGTATCCTAAGCTGAGCTGTTGCCAAACAGCAGCTCCAGACATCGGTGATTCTTCTGCCTGCTCGGTAGTGACGGCAGTCACTATATGCTGTAGGACTTGGCTGAGGATCTTTGCCTTCATGGCAGATATCCAGCACAGATTGGTAGATGTACCCTTTCTGAGCACCGACCTGTTCGGGCCTGGAGTCGACGGTCACCTCCAGTGCATAGAGAAGTCCAACACTACCTTGGACTCTGTCCAGAAGGACTCGAAGGGCTCCAAGCAACAGAAGCTTAAGCCCTTTCAGCCTTCCACCCCTGCGGCCAAGCCTGCCCAGTTCCAGTCGGGGCAGCAGCAGACTCAGTGTTGGTGTCCTCGGTGCAAGGCTGTGGCTTCAGCATCCCAAAAGCCCAGAGGGAAGGGCCCCTGTAACTCCACTGACAGGTCCTCCTCCAAGCCTACCTGGTGATGGGATGGGGGTAGCTAACTAGATGCCCATCACACCTCCCATGTGGGGCTGGCTCCACCACTTCCTTTCTGCTTGATCCATTGTTACCATGGACAGGTGGGTTTTGGAAGTGGTCAGTCAGTGTCTGCCTCTGGAATTCAAGTAGTACCCTCCAAGCCAAGCCCGTGCCCTGCAGAAGGGCTTAGTATCTGCAGGCACTTGATCAGCTCTCCGTGAGAACCTCACCCAACTCCTCTGCAAGGATGTAGTGGCTAGGGTAGCAGATCATCCTACACACCCAGGGTTTGTCTTCAGGTACTTCCTGGTGCCAAAATGGTTGGGGGGCTGGCACCCCATTCTAGATCTACATGACCTGAACAAGTTTCTGAGGTCTCGTACCTTTTATGATGGTAACCCTGTTCCAGATCATACCATCTTTCAAGAAAAACATGTGGTTTTGCTTTCTGGATCTCCAGGATGCGTTCTTTCACATCCCAATCCATCCGTCCCACCAAAGGTTCCTCTGCTTCTGAGCAGAGGGAGCCCTTTATGAGTTCCAGGCCATGCCATTTGGCCTCTCCTTGGCCTCCAGGGTCTTCACCAAATGCATTGCAGAGGTGGTGGCCCACTTTCAGCATCAAAGGGTCTGGGTCTGCTCCTACCTGGATGACAGGTTGATCTCAGGCCCCTCCAGGCAGGAAGTGGAGCGGTCCAGGGAACTGGTCCTCCAGACTTGCATCGACCTGGGCCTCCTTATCAATGAGGCCAAGTTGGAACTCCTGCCCTTGCAGGTGATCAGTTTCATCGGAACAGAGCTAGAGTCTTGCCGAGCCAGAGCCATGCTCCTGATGGACAGGGTGAAGGGTCTCTCCTCCTATGCCCAGTCATTTCTTTTTGGGCACTTGCACCCTGCCCTGGACTTCCTGTGCTATTTGAATTACATGGCAGCCTGCACCACCATGGTCCAATAGGCCTGGTGGCATATGTGCTCCCTGCAGTGGGAGCTGGCCAGCTAATGCGCAGAGCTTTCTTCGACCAGCTGGTCACAGTGATTCAGAAGATGTGGGATACTCTCCAATGGTGGACTGTCATGGAGCATCTACAAGAAGGGATCCCATTTGCCCTGAGCTGACTGTTATCCTGACGACTTATGCCTCTCTGGGCTGGGATGCCCATCTGGGGGAACAGAATCCATGAGCTCTGGACCCCCGAAGAGTCCCAATGCCATATCAACCTGCTGTAGCTCCAAGCAGTTCATCTGGCACTGACAGCATTCAGTCCATTTGTTTGGGGTCAAGTGGTTCAAGCCCAGATGGACAACACCATGACCGTGTACTACCTCAACAAGCAGGGAGGGACTCATTCCTGGCCATTATGCAGGGAAACACTCCACACCTGGACTCTGGTGCACAGTCTGGAGGCAGATCTCCTAACCATCCATGTGGCAGGAGCCCATCGGTTGGAGGATACTCTTAGCCGGGGGGGGTGAGGCGTCTCACGAGTAGTCTCTCCATCCAGAGGTTGCATACAGTCTGTTCTTCCAGTGGGGCACCCCTCAGGTGGACCTGTTTGCCTCCAGGGAGAATGTAAAAGCTGAGGCTGTATTGTGCCCACCCCCCTCAGCAGGGCTCGCTGCAGGGGGATAACTTCTCAAGGCCGTGGACCCCAGGCCTCTTCTATGCCATCCCTCCATTTCCCTTGATCCACAAGGTGTTACTCAAGGTCAGGAGGGACAAGGCACAGATGATTCTGGTGGCTCCAGACTGGCCACACCAGTATTGGTACCCCGATATCCTCAGCCTCAGCAACAGGCTACAAGGCATCTTCCAGTATGCCCAGACTTGCTTTCCATCAGCCAAGGGAAGGTACTCCACCCGGACCTTCAATCCCTGCACCTGACAGCCTGGTTCCTGAGTGGCTAGAGTTCCAGGCTTTGGGTCTCTCCAAAGATGTCTTCACTGTTCTGGAGGCCTCTCAGAAGGTGTCGACTATAAAATTCTATGCCTTCAAGTGGAAGAGATTCTCCATTTAGTGTCAGGGCAAGGGGCTGGGCCCTTTGACCTGTCCGGTGGCCAGCATTTTGGATTATCTGTGGTCTCTCTCCAAAGGGAGACTTCGGTCGACACTTAAGGTGCACCTGGCTGGCAGTCATCTCTGCTTACCAGCCGTGAGCCGGTCAGTGGTTGGTGGCACAGGAAATGGTGGTTTGGCATTTTTTTTTTTTCAAAGGCTGGGCTCACATATCCCCTGCGGTGCGTGAACCTCCACCTCCGTGGGATCTACTGCTGGTACTGGCAAAGCTCATGGGCAAACCATTCGAACCAATGCACAAGTGTGAGATGTCACATTTGTCATGGAAAGCCATCTTCTTAGTGGCCATTACATCAACCAGAAGGATCGGGGACCTCCAGATGCTCTCAGTCAAGTCTCCTTACCTGGTCTTCCACAGGGACAAGGTTGTTCTGCACCCCAACCCAAAGTTCCTCCCGAAGGTTGTGTTGGAGTTTCACCTGAATCAGGTAATGGCTCTTCCAGTGTTCTACCCTAATCACACCTCGGATGCCAAATACAGGCTCCATACTTTGGACCTGAGGCAAGCGCTCACCTATTACAAAGAGCGCACAGCCAGAGTTTGGAGAGTGGTTCTCTAGCTGTTTGTCACTTATACCAAAGCCACTTCTGGCAGACCTGCAGCCAAGTGGATGACTGGCAGATGGATTACATCATGCATTTATCTCTGCTATAGGTTGGCAGGTAGGAAGACTCCTGTAGGGCTAAGGGTTCATTCCACTCACCATACCGCTGCATTGGTGTCTGCTTCTAGGGATGTCCCTGTCCAGGAAATCTGCAGGGCTGCTACCTGGAAGTCATCATATACCTTAATTTCCCATTACCACGTCGACCTTGAGTCATGCTGGGATGCTGGTTTTGGGGCCTCAGTTCTCCAATCTTTATTCCCGAAGTAGGGGTTGTGCGTCTTGCCTCCCTCCTCCTGGAGAACTGCTAGGAGTCTGCCAGACAGTGTGGACTGAACAACATATCCACATCCCTAGAAAAATGAGTTACTCACCTGTAACAGTAGTTCTAGGAGTGGTATATGTTGTTTATCCACACGGACCCACCCGACCTCCCGGCTTCGGAGCTCACACTGTGCTTTCCAGCGAGCAATATCTGGCATCATGGGGTGGAGCCACGGGTTATATTACCTGGGTGGGTGGGAGAAGCCAGCTTGAAAACTTTCTGGCAATCCTTAAAAGTGAAAGGACATGCCAGATATTGTGGATGCACAACATATACAACTCCTAGAACTACTGTTACAGGTGAGTAACCTGCTTTTCCTTTTCGGTGGGGGGGGGGTTGAATATAGTTCACTATCTGCACTCTTGCAGTTCCACTGGAACAGTCTCATCACTGGCCGAAGATCTTTAAGCTAAGCTTCTCCCACCACCTGGGTGCTATAGTCCCGACTCTGCTACATGACATCAGATCTTTTATTCTGACGGAAGAACAAGTCATCTCCTTCACATCTTCTGCTTAGGATTTAGTGCGACATCTTTGTCTTTGAGTTTTCTAAACTTTTTCAAGTTATTTCCTCAGTTCCTTCTACTCCTGTCATCGATCATCAGTGGAGCAATGAAAGCTGGGGTTCAAGTTTTCCTTCGATGCCGGCAGAAGGTGTCTGCCACAGACCCTCATGACATTTGTGTGTATTGCCTTGGCAGGCAACACAAAGTGGCCATATGTGGCCTTTGTTTCAGCATGCTTCCCAAATCCCTTGAGGACTGGAAGTTCTGGCTTTCACTGGGTTGTTTTTCAGAACTGTCTCTGAAGGACTGCCCTAAGGGTCAGAAGAAGGCCTCGGCTGCAGCCTGGTCTGGCCAGCAGCTTGTGGGCCTTGAGGCTGAAGCGGTGGCTACTGTGGCAGGTACCTTCTTGGTCTCAGTGCTGCTCCTGACTGGCACTGGAGTGTCATTCCCCAGAGGCTTCCTCCCGTCATGTGTTTTGAGGGAGAGCCCTGCCACTATGGTCAAGGCAAGGCAATTTTTATTTAAAAAGGACGCCCAATCCCAGAGGCTCTGGGCACCATACAAAATGAATAAACAACCAAGAGGCACAGCAAAAATCAGAATAAATAACAATATTCAATAGATTATAAAATAAAATAAATTTGCTTAAAAAAATTTAGAAACACAGCTGGCCTGAAACTGAGATCAAGACCTTAACATACGGATCTCACTTATAAAAGCTAAGTCAGGGAAAGTCTGCACGAACAGAAGGGCGTTGAGGTGGGCCTTGAATACCTCCAAAGATGGGGCCTCCCTAACCCAGGTAGCAAATTGTACAGGATGGGGCCAGCGACACTAAAAGCACTGTCACCTACCATTTTTAACCTCATCCTGGGAATTGCCATGAGGCCCTTACTGAAGGAGCGGAGGGGACGGACCCAGACAGCAGGTGTAAGAAGGTCCATCAGGTATCCAAGGATAAGCACAGGTGCTTCCAGTACCAGTCATGGGACCAGGAAAGATCATGGTCCTCCCGGTGTCTCAACTTGCCTGACTGGTTGAGGGCTAGGTGAGGCAGGTCGAAGGGTTTTCAGTTCCACCGTTGTGCCAGTTGACTTTGACTCCGTTTGAGCAGGCTACTGAAGTTTTCCCTGAGTCTGTTTACCACTTGTTGGACAAGGTTAAAGATTCAATCACGTGGACCCTAGTGCTCCCGGTCCTCACTCAGGAGGATGTCGCTCAGTTGGGGTCCCCATCTGGTCCTCCAGTGTGGGACTTAACTGCTGGTGTTGGCTATGCTCATGAGCAAGCCGTTCAAGCCTGTGCACACATGTGAAACGACACACCTGTCATGGAAGACTGCCTTCCTATGGGCCATCATGTCAGCCAGAAGGATTAGTGAGCTCCAGATGCCCTTGGTGGAGTCTCCTTACCTGGTCTTCCACAGGAATAGAGTGGTCCTTTGTACAGTCACAAAGTTCCTCCCAAAGGTTGTGTCAGAGTTTCACCTTAACCAGGTGTTTAACTTAACAGTATACTTTACTAACCCATCTTCAGAAGCCTACTGCAGACTCCATACCCTGGACCTCTGGAGGATGCTCTCTTACTATGTAGAGTGCACATCTGGAGTTCAGGGAGAGGCTCGCCAACTGTTTGTAACTTATACTGAAGCAACGCCTGGTGGACCAGCAGCAAAGCAGACAATTGAACCTCTGCTATAGGTTGTCTTGTAGGGAGCTTCTGTAGGGCTTAGAGCTCATTCCACCAGACATACCACTGCCTCTGGGCTCTGGAGCTATTGCCCTAGCGTTTTAACTGCTGCTAGGGCTTCATTTTTTAATCCTCCTTGTCATAGTGCTAATTTGTATGATCATCCAGTTCTGTTTTTGCTGTTCACTGGATTTTGTTCCTTATGCTGGATTACTTACTGTTTACCTGTTGAACGCTGCTTGCCAAGGATAATGATTTCCACCTCCCTGAATTCTCCTGGAGGTCACTGCAGAGTTTGAGACTGTGACCCCAGCATATCTGGACCTTTAGAGGAGTTCCTGGGAGTTGGTATTGGGAAGAGTTGCTTAAGGTTCTGTGGAGCCATCTGAATGCCACCGGGTTGGAGTGAAGAGGTGGTGAGCCTGCCTGGTTTAGGTGTACCGAACCTTTTTGCCTCTTGTCTGATGTTTTCCACTGGGAATCTGAGATAGACTCTGTCGGGGTCCTGTGATTTGAATTGGGGAGTGGCAGTTCAGCTTGTGCTTCCTGCGGGGGTAGTAGGGTGGTGAAGGAGCACTCACTGGTGGGTGTAGCGCTCCTGTCTGCCTCAGGGGGGCCTATTCAGAGGGTGTCCATCGAAAGATGGTTCCAGCTCTGGGGCCCTGATCCTGAAGGGCCTCAGGCTGATTCAGCTGCAATCCAGGTCCTGTCTTGGGGTCCCCGGCCTCGGTTCGATTGCGTGAAAACTTAGTGGACTGCCTGATTTCCTCAGTTTGGAACAGAGGTCCTGTTTTTTGAAGATACTGCAGATATAGGGATTGGCAGAGTGTCTTCGGTAAACTGGAAGGCTCAATCAGTTTACGACTGGTAAGGCTGTGAGAGGGCCAGTAGATTATATAATTCTTTTTTTTTTTTTTTGCACACGCTGTCTGCTGTAGCGAGAGGACATCAGCTTGGACATGAACTTGTATTGGCTGTGGTGGGGGTGAGTGCCTCATCCCTTCCAAAACTCTGACTCAGAAGTATTGGTTTGTTTAGCTCCATTTTTGGTTCATTTACTGCTACTCATTTTGTAAATTCAGTTTTGTACTGTTTTAAGGGGTAGTTTGTTTGGGGGAGAGGGGGTTTGTGAGTAAAGGTTTTATTATTTGTATTTATTTTTTGGTCTTGGTTTTATTTTGTTTTTGTTGCTGCTTGCTGGTGTGCGTTTTTTAGTTATGAGTTGGCAGAGATCTCCCCCGGTCAGGCGCTATTCTCCCTCTCAGCTCCTCGGTCTCCCTCCTTTGACTGTCCTCATCTGCCAGCTGAGGTATAAGGGCAATGCCAGGCTTTAGGGATTTCAAGGAGGAAGTGCAGGGGTGGGGGCCGTGGACCTGGAGGGAGAGTGGAGCTGAGTGCACTGATCAGAGTTGTGGGGGCCAGAAGATGCCCTGGGGTGAAATGGGTCCTAGATAGGGATCCTCCCTGTCTGGTTCCCATTCCCAAGGGCTCCACTGTGAGTGGGCAGATGACACGGCTGGCCTCGGGGGCCCATTCTACTCTGGCAGTGTTGTGCAATGCGAGGTCCATTAAAAACAAGACCTCCGTAATTGCTGATCTTGTTGGGTCATCAGACCTGGCATGCATCACTGAGACCCAGCTGGATGAAAATTCTGGCCCAGTTCTTGAGTCAGTTATTCTGCCTGGGTTTTCAGTGATACACCATCCGAGGATGGATCGTAGGGGTGGGAGGTGTAGCCATATGTTTTAGATCATAATTGAGTCTTGTAGATGTGCCAGTTGGGGAGACCTGGTCCTTTGAATGCATTGTGGGCACAGGTGTGGGATGCAGGATTCTTCTCGTCTACCATCCACCTGGGGGTGAGAAGCAATTCCTGCAGGAAGTCACTGACTTCATCATTGTCATGGTGTTGGAGTCCCCCAGATGAATGGTTCTGGAGGACTTCATTGCCTGGGTCGACAGTGAGCTCTTGCAGTTTTGTCAGGATGTCTTCCAACTCATGAATTTGTTGGGCTTCACACAGGTGATTACCTCTGCCACCCATAATCATGGTCATTCACTGGACCTGTCTTCCTTCTGGGTATGGAGACCTTCGACCTGGTGGTGGAGCCAGTCGAGTGGTCTGACCATCACACTATAGGGTTCAATTTCCAGGCTCCCCCCTATAGGCCAGCCCCTATGGAGATGGTCCGGTACCGCCCCTTAAGGGGTTTGACTCCAGGCACCCTGGCTGTGGTACTGGACCTATCTGGTCTACTGAGTGCAAATGGTGACCCAGATACTCTGGTACAGGCCTATAATAGGGTTGTGACTGAGGCTCTGGATTTCATCGCTTCTGTGTGGGTTTGCCCCCTCACCCTGCACCCTTGGTCCCCTTGGTTTGATGGGACTTTGAGGGAGCTGAGGAGAGTGTGACGAAGGATGGAGCGGTGTTGGCAGAAATTGGGTCTCGATGCTGACAGACTTAGGTTGCTGGCCCGTTGTAAAGACTATCAATTGGATAATTCCTGTAAGAAGGCAGAGTTCCTGTCCAGGGAAATTGCCACTGCACAGAACTGACTAGCTCAACTCTTTCAAACTGTGGACAGACTATGCAATCCAAACTGTCGGCAGACTCTGAGAGTATTATCACAAGAGAAATGTAATGCATTTGCTCAGTTCTTTGAGGATAAGTGTGGAGGGGTTGTGGGATAACAGATGTACCAGACACCAACACACAATCTCTGTGTGATGTTTATTCAGAATACAGGAAATAAGCTGCAGCAATAGCGTATTCCTTCTTCAGTACATCAGGGTGCAGCAACAGACTATGAATGCCTTTTCTCTGCGCTTAACAAGCACCTACTGACACTGATTTCTGATCTAAGCACTTTTCAGTGAAAACCCTTCATCTCTATATGGACCCCATTTGCCTGGGTAGTGGGGGCTCAAAAAGAAAAGAAAAAAAACAAAACAAAGCAAGCTAAAAACAAAGAACTTCAATGCAGAATCACTGAAAAAAAGGGTTACCCCAAAGGGCATTGGCAACAAATCAAGTTTCAAAGAAATACAACATCATACATACTTCCATAATGCAAAGCATCATGGGATATATGCAAATCACCATGCAATTTCAGACTTGTTCAGTTTACAGCGATTTACATGCATTTTAAATAGCACAACTAACTTAATTTCTAGAATAGTCACCTAGTACTTTTTACCATTATCAAAAACACCTAGTGCCGTGGTATTGTCAACATTTACAGGTTTCATAAACAATAAGGTATATTATGACATAGTGCTATTACATACTAAATCCAACAATGATAAACACAATCTGTTTTACATATGCTTGGAGGTCACAACAATAACCTCCCTGTATGAGGACCTGAGAGGCAAAAGGAAAATAAAGAGGACTCTACAGCATAGTCAAGAAAGGGAGGGGGGTGCCCATAGGTGGCCAACCTTATGGACTAGAAATTGTAAGGGATAGATTAGGCTAAGAAACTAGAAGAACTGTTGCAACAGATTTAAGGAAAGGACGGTCCTCAAGAGTGGCAGGAGCTTCCTGTCACAATAAGGTTGCTGACATCAGGTCCAAGATCTGTGCAACTTGCTCCAGTGGGGATGGCAGTGGTCGGTGGGAGGTTGCAGTCCCTCAGTTTGTCTGGTCTGACTTCAACTGGCCAGTAATCGAGGATGTCACGAGGATTATACAGTGTACGCGGCCGACCTGCTGTAGTTTGGACCCGGGCCCAAGGCACCTCCTGGTGGGGTGCATTGAAGTCATCGGCCTGGTCCTAGTTGAGATGGTCTGGTGTTCATTAGTCAGGTGTGTTCCCAGACACCCTGAAGGAGGTGGTGGTGACACCTCTCCTTAAGAAATCCTCTCTCGACCCAGACTGTCTTGCTAACTACAGACCCATCTCTAACCTTCCCTTTGTAGGTAAGGTTATTGAGAAGGTGGTCACACTGCAGCTGGAGGATCATCTTACTATCCATGACATCTATGATCCTCTCCAGTCTGGATTTCGGAAAAGGCATAGCCCCAAGACAGCCATTGTTCAGGTTCTCAGTGATCTCCGGATAGCAAAAGATTGGAAGAGCAATTTCATCTTGCTTCTTCTCGATCTCTCTGCAGCATTTGACACTGTGGACCATGGTGTGTTGCTGGAGCACCTGTGGCTGATCTGTGGACTATCAGGTATGTCCTCAGATGGTTTTAATCTTTTCTCACTGGCAGATTTCAGAGAGTTGTTTTGGGGATGTATTCCTCTGACCCTACCGTGTGGGGTGCCACAGGGCTCTGTGCTATCACCCATGTTGATTACAATGTATATGCTGCTGTTGGGGAACATTGTAAGGTAGTATGGGCTGAGTTTTCACTGATGTGCAGATGACATTCAGCACTACATGTCCTTTATGCCCAAACAGGTGGGAGCTGTCTCAAGCTTTAACAAGTACCTCTCTGAGATTCAAGACTGGATGAGTGCCAACAGGGTTGAGGTTGAACCCAGACAAAACCGAGGTTCTGGTGGTGGACCCAGTTTGCCGGGTGGAGGGGCAGTTGACTGGATGGCCATCTGGGTTTTGGCTTGGTGGCTGCCAGCTGATGACCTCTGAATGAGTGCGAGATCTGAGTGTTATTCTTGACGAAGGACTGTCACTTAAATTTCAGGTGCCATCCATTGTCAGGACTGCCTTTTACCATTTGAGGAATATCGTCCAGATTAAGCACTCATTCCACCCGGTGACCTTCCAGATTTGGTCCATGCCTTTGTGACCTCCCACCTTGACTACTGTAATTCCCTTTACCTAGGGCTACTGGGGGTTTATATCTGCTGCTTGTAGATGGTGCAGAATGCGGCAGCTAGGCTGTTGACTGGGCTACCTCGAGCTTGCCATGTCATGCCTGTGCTGCGTGACCTGCACTGTCTGCCTATTCAGTGGCAGATCACCTTCAAGGTCAGCTTGCTGACCTAGAAGACCCTACATGGACAGTGACCATACTATCTGCAAGAGCTTCTTCACCCCTCTGCCCCCCTGCCCAGTCTGCTCTGCTGACTAGGGATTGCTAGATACTCCCAGGGTTCGTTTGAAGACCTCTGGGACTCGAGCATTTGCATTTGAGGCTCCCACCCTGTGGAATTCACTACCTTGTCGAATAAGAGAGTGCCTCTCAGTGGAGAGCTTTAAATCTGCACTGAAAACATACATGTTCAATCTTGCTTTTCCTGACTCTATAATTTTTTATGCTGATATTTTTTGATTATTTATGGATTTTAGCTGCAGTTTTATGATTTATTGTGCTAGCGCTGTGGTCTCTCTGTAAATAGTGCTATTTTATAAAGTTTGCTTGCTTGCTTGCTTGCCTGCCTTGTTGGCTGCTTCTAGGGATGTCCCTATCTAGAAATTCTGTAGGGCTGTTACCTGGAAGTCAGTGCACACCTTCATTTCCCATTACCATATTGACCTTGAGCCACGCTGGGATGCTGATTGTGGGACCTCGGTTCTTCAGTCTCTGTGTATCTAATAGAGGTGTGTGCCTTGCCCCCTCCTCCCGGAGAACTGCTAGGAGCCTGCCAGAGTGTAGATAGTGAACTATATCCACACCCCTAGAAAAACTGGTTATTCACCAGTAACTGCAGTTCTAGGAATGGTCTATGGTTCACATCCACACAACCCCACCTGACCTTCCATGGCAAATTGCACATGGATCCCTGCTTCCAGCATGCAAGATCTGACTTCACAGGGTGTAGTCAAGGGATATATAGCCTAGGTGGTGGGAGGAGGTTAGCTTAAAGACATCCACTGGAACAGTGATTGGACGGAACTGCCACAGTGTGGATGTGAACCATATATGACTCCTAGAACTACGGTTACAGGTGAGTAACCTGTGTTTTGGTTGGCATGACCACTGCTTATAGAATTTCTGAGCTTCTGCCTCTAATGAATGAGCCTCCTTATTTGATTTTTCACAGTCTCCTCACATACTAATCCTAAGTTTTTTACCAAGGCAGTATCGGAATTTACACTGAACCAAATCATCCACCTTACCCTGAGCATGTCAGTAACAGTGAGGCATTGCTCCGTAGTCTTGATGTACATAGAAAAGATGTAAATAGAACCCCAAAAGTAGTGTTTATTGCACTGTGAGCTGAAGAAAGACTTCTCAGCTTTTTGTTTTTCACCACTGGGAAAGAGGGCACACCTGTATCTAAACAGTACCTGTTCCAAATGGATGCCCAACTGCATAATTTTTTCTTATGAGAAGTACAGTAAGGAACTTACTGGTGGTGTTCGTGGTCACTCCACAAGGGGTATGGCCACTTCTGTCACTTGCTTCCAGAATGTCTGCTGACATGTGCTGCAGCCACATGGAGCACCGTACATACTTTCACTAAGCACTACAGTTTAGACATAGTCTCTCACAGATGTTCTGTCTTTGATCTTGCTGTACTGCAAGGCTTTCTGTCCTGGTCATATCAGACTGCACCATCCTCCCTGGGTGCTTTGTAATGCTTGGGAATCATTCCAAAGGTGTGGCCCAATGGAAGAGATATGCTCGATAAAGATAGAACAGTTTGTAAGAACTTACCGTAACAGTAGATGTTAGAGAATCTCCTCTATTGGGCCATAGTGTACCCTCCATCCTTCTCCTTTTTCTTCTTGGGGGTAATCCAGATGCTGTGCCTGAAAGTCCATTCCATGCATTCGGTTTCCATTTCCAAGCCTCTTCCTTGTTTGTTTGATACTGATTTGGTCTTCTGGTTCCTCACGGTAATGTAAGAGGCCCTCCGAGACTTATCTCCTGTGGGGAACTAAGGAGTGTTGGGGGGCCACTCACATTATATAGGTGGTGATGCTGCATGTTATTGTGGATGGCCCCTGGCTAGCAAAAGTTTCCAAGTGGTCCAGATGTTGATGGCTTCTAGTTCCAAAGGTGTGGTCTAGTGGAGGAGATTCTCTCAAAGATCTACTGTTACAGTAAGTTCTTACATAACTGTTATTTCTCTAGGGAAGTGGCTAAATTGGTGAAGGAAAAAAGGTGGCATTCAGGAGGTATAAGGAAACTCGGTGGAAGGAGGACAGGGAGGTAAACCAGGTAAAACAAAGGGAAGCAGGAACTACAGTGAGTAGAACAAAGGCCCAGAGGAAAGGATAGTTAAAGGGGTAGGTAACATAGATAAGACTTTCTTCAAATACATAAGTGAGAAGAGGAAAGCAAAGGGAGGGGATTCTGAGTATTAAGAGGGCAGCAAGGGAGACTCCTCATAAGGAGACCAAGAAACTGCCCTCATGAACAGGTGCTTCTGCTCAGTCTTCACAGTGGGGGGGGTGGATCACCAGGGAGTAGCGGGAACAAGGTGGGGGGATGAGGTGGACCTAAGTCCATTTATAGAGGAAGGAGTGCTGAAGGGACTTGCAGCTCTGAAAGTGGACAAGGCTATGGGGACCAGGCTGGATACATCCAAGAATACTAAAGAAACTAGTGGTGGAGCCAGCTGGCCCACTGATAGCCTTATTCAACAGTTCACCAGAAACATGCATGGTTCCCAAGGACTGGACAAGAGCAGACATGGTCCCTTTACATAAGGGCAGCAGCAGGGAGGAGGCTAGCAATTATAGGATGTCAGTCTCAATAAAGCAGCAGTACTAGATAATCAGGAAGTGATTATCAAAATTGTGTGTTTTGGCTGGAAGCATGGAGCCATAGTTTAGGTTTCTATATCTGTAAATACTTTTTCTAGAGATTTTTCATTTTTTAAATATTTAAAATGTATTTCCATTGTTGTGGCTCTACAGTAAATATGGCTGCTGCCTAATTTCAATCAGTCAATCAATCTTTATTTTTATAGCGCCTTTTGAAACCCATGTGCTGTACAAATTATAAAATACAATACAAAAACAGAGAATATAATAACTTTTTAAAATCAATTTAATTAATCCGGGAAGGCCAAAGAGAATAAATATGTTTTCAGCATAGATTTAAAATTGCTGATGGTCAGGCATTCTCTTAACCGACGAGGTAGAGAATTCCACAGGGTCGGTGCTGCAAATGAAAATGCATGAGCTCCAGATGTTTTAAGACAAGCCCTGGGAATCTCTAGCAATCCCTTGTCGGCGGATTGGAGAGCGCGATTGGGGGAGTAGGGAATCGGGAGATCTTTAAGGTAGTCAGGTCCCTGTTCATGTAGGGCTTTGAAGGTAAGCAAGCCTACCTTATAGGTGATCCGCCACTGAATTGGCAGCCAGTGCAGTTTGCGCAGGACAGATGTAATGTGACTGGACCTGGAGGTAACAGTCAACAGCCTGGCTGCAGCATGCTGCACCAGCTGCAAGCAGCAGATATCAACTCCAGACAGCCCTAGGTAGAGGGCATTGCAGTAGTCAAGATGGGTAGTAATGAAGGCATGGATCAATGTTGGAAGGTTGCCCGGGGGAGTCAGGTATTTCACCCGGACAAGATTCTTCAGATGGTAAAATGAGGATTTGACCACAGCTGACACCTGAGGCTTCAAGGTCCAGCCATCATCAAAAACAACGCCTAAGGAGTTTAGGTGGGGTGTGGCTAGCAGCCGACAGCATCGATCGCACTCCAACGAGCTTCTGCACTTTCCTCAGAAAATACCTTTAAATTATGGTCTTTTGCTGCTAGAAACGGAACTGACTTGGCATATTTGTTGAGATAATGATAAATAGGAGCTACTTAGTAAATCTGGAGGAGGTATACAATGGGCAATCCTCGCAAAGTGGGACAACAGGATTTAGGCCGAGGAAAATTGGGCAAGAGGCCTGATGGCACCGACCAACGTGCCCTCGTGGTGGATGCGACCGGAGAGGATGAGCCCACTAATAGCACTGTTTTGCAAGCTGTTCAAGCCCTAAATAAATCAATGCAAGCCCTGGATGCAAAGATGGACCTCTTTAATACAAGGGTATCTGATCTGGAGACTAATGTTGCTACAGTTTCAGTGGAGTCACGAATGGCGAAGGAGTCGGCAGACAGAACTTCTGCAGTGACTGCAGGGCTTGTATCTGAAAATAAAATTTGTCGACTCCATTTGGAGCATCTTGAGAATGGAGCTAGGCTGGTGCATGTTCGCCTCATTGGGGCCCCTGAGGGTTACGATGGAGAGGATCTGCGCCAATATGTTTCCCAGTTTTGCTTTTCTAATTTGGGACTTTCACTCACTGACCTCATATTTAATGCCTACCAGATTACACCACGGAGGAGAGACAGATTAGGACCAACCTCATACTATCCTGATTGTTACAGCTGTCCAACATGTAAGAGACAGAGTCTTCTTAGCTGCAAAAAACAAGGGCCCTTTAAAGTTACCAGATGGTTCCAGGATCATCTTCTTTCCAGACCTCAGTTGTTGTACGCACCAGAGAAAGAGAGCCT
Organism: Neoceratodus forsteri; assembly: GCA_016271365.2. Lineage (NCBI taxonomy): Eukaryota > Metazoa > Chordata > Ceratodontiformes > Ceratodontidae > Neoceratodus > Neoceratodus forsteri. The sequence goes on along the minus strand of CM057455.1, from coordinate 285,258,515 downwards.
TTGATGCGGTCAGAGGGGAGTTAAAGTCTCTGGGGGTTAATCATTCCCTGCTAGTACCAGCGAAGCTCAGAATTACCTACTCCGGTTAAACATACATATTTACTGACCCACTGGAAGCAGGTAATAGACTGGTTAAGATTAAGGAGGACTTCATGCATAATACATTACACCCTGGAGGGGTGGAAGAGGGCTGAGGGATGCTTGTAAAACAGATCTGTATAATGCTATAATTTTTTTGTGATATTGTTATCTGCTAATAAAAGCAGTCTCTCCTTAATTTTAGTATATCATTTAACAGTCCTCAACTGGTGGTTCTTTTGTTTAAGTATAATAAAGGTATCTTCGGGGGCATGCAGACTCTAAGGTTTGCTCCATTTCTAGAAGTGATTTTTGAATGTTGAATTCTACATGGACTTGTTTACAAGTCACTAGATGGCTTTTATGGGTCTTGCACCCCAGGACATTTTCGGATTTAAGATTATTTTTGGTATTTGGTCCATGGTTATGGCTTTATGTCTAGCATTTTGTTAAATTGTTATACACATGCTGATATTTCAGTAGAACTTCCCCCACCTATGTTGTAACCCTGGGTGAGAAGTAACATATCCTGTCTTAAACACTGTACCTCTAATATTTTCTATCTTTGAACCAAATATCATGTTGTATCAGATTTGATATAAGAAATAAAAATAAAGTATTAAAAAAAAAAACACCACCTAAGTTATGCACCTGCTCTGAGGTGATAAGATGGACACCATCAAGCCAGAGGCCCGACACATGCTGAACTACCCCCTCACATCATATCATGCCTTTTGTTTACTTCCTTGGGACCCAGTCCTGTACGTGAGTCATGCGCATGTACGGTTGGCAGCAGAGGGTTCCAATTTAACATGGCAGGTGGAAGAAATGTAAACAAAAACAAAAGAAAAAGGAGCAAATCACGGGCTGATAGTACAGTAAAAACAGGAGAGATTACCAGGTAAGTACTCAGCAGAGCACAGGAAATAAACTGTTGCTAAAAATCCAATTTTTTTTTTGTTTGTTTGTTTTTAATCTAGTACTGCTGCTTCAAGTGTTGGATAAAATTTATGGAAACCTTGTTAAACATAGAAATATAGAATTTGACAGCAGATAAGGACTGCTTGGCCCACATAGTCTGCCCATTTTCTCTACCTACTTGTAATACCGTAGGCCCTACTTGATCTCTGGTTTGTTCCTCCCTTCCCTAATGACTAAGGTTCCCTTATGCCTATCCCATGTGTTCTTGAATCTTGTCACAGCTTTTGCCCTCACCACCTCTGCTGGGAGGCTGTTCCAGGCATCTACTACCCTCTCCGTGAAGAAGTACAGTACTTCCTTACAGTTTCCCTGAGTCTACCCCACCAGCTTCATAGCATGTCCCCTTGTTTTTGAGTATCTTTGTTTCTGAAAAATGCTTCCCTCTTGTACCTTATTTATATCTGTGAGGTATTTGACAGTCTCTGTCATAGTCCCCCTTTCTCTGCTTTCCTCCAGGGTGTACATATTGAGGTCCTTTAGTCTCCTCATGTGGTCTCTGGTGCATACCTTGCACCATTTTTGGTTGCCTGTCTCTGGACTGCCTCTACTCTATGTCCTTCCAGAGAAGTGGTCTCCAGAACTGGGCACAGTACTCCAGATGAGGTTTCACCAATGGTTTATACAGTGGTATCACCACCTCCCTCTTTCTGCTAGTGATACCCCTCCCTCTGCACCCTAGCATCCCACTGGCTTTCCCCACAGCCTTGTCACACTGTTTGGCCACCTTTAAGGCTTCAGATATGTTTACCCTAGGTCTCTTTCCTGTTTGGTGGTCGTCAGTACCACTCTTCCCATCTCATACTCCACCCCTGGGTTTCTATGCCCTAAGTGCATGATTTTGCAATTATTTGCACTGAAACTTAGTTGCCACATTCCTGACCACTTCTTAAGCTTTCCTAGACCAAATGAAAGGCTGATAAAGTATTTTGAATCCAGTGAGCTGAAATAGTCAAACAGAGAAGTAACTGTTGAATTAATTATTTTTAATCTTGTGTCTTGTGGAATATACTTTCTATATTTATATTGGCACCCCAGCTTTCTATTTAGTTGACCAATTAGGGACTCTATATGAGTATTCCATTTACACTAGGAATCCACCCAGACCCCCCGATATTTATTGGAATCAACTAAATCAAGAGCACAATTATCCAAAGTATTTATTTTCAGAGGCTGTTGAATAGCTTCTGGCTTGTTGCAGAACAATTTTAGCTGAGATTTTGTGGCATTTAACACCAAACCACAATCACAAAAGTAGCCCTGTAGCCTATCAAAGGCACTCTGGAGATTCTCCTGTACTTGAACCACAGAACAACCCTCAACATGAAGAACAGTGTCATCTGTATACAAATAATGCCGGACACCACCCAATAGGTGTCTGACATCATTTGTATACAGATTAAACAGTAAAGGCCCCATGACCGATCCCTGAGGGACCCCTGTTTTGATGGTTAAATATCTAGATCTGAAAGTGTTATTCAGAGTTACTCTTTGCTGTCTTTCAAACAGGTAGCCATGGAACCATCTCAGGGCCCCATGGCTGAGGCCAACAGATTGTAATTTGTTAATCAAGACATCATGTTTCAGAGCGTTGAAAGCTTTTGATAAATCTATAAATATGGCTCCAACCATGAGACCCCTGTCCATGGCCACCAGTATGTCCGACACAACCTTTACTAGTGCAATAGAAGTACTGTGAAATGCTCTAAAGCCTGATTGATAAATATTGTGCAGTTTATGATCCTGTAAGTACTGATTTAGTTGATGGACTAGTAGTTTCTCAAAAATTTGTGAAACAACTGAGAGTAGTGGTATTGGCCTATAGTTACTCATAATGTTTTTCTGGCCACTTTTATAGATGGGAACCACATTTGCTTGTTTCTAGGCTTGGGGGAAATCCCCAGTTTGCAGAGATAGATTAAAGATATCTGCAAGATGAGGAGCAATAACTGGGGCAACCTACTTTAAGAAGTAGGATGGAATACTGTCCTCCCCTTGGGCCTTTCTTATGTCTGTTTTCAATAGTTCTTTTAGAACTTGGCTTACAAAAATAGGTGCAAAGGAAAAGCTAGAGAGGCAGGGGCCTGTTTGATTACCTCCTATCAACAGAGAAGATGCAAACCGTCAACTATCTGTTTACTTCCTGTCAACATGGTAGATGGCAAGCCATTAGCCAAGGATATTTCCATATTAACATACATTTCATTGAATACTGTATATCTACTACTCTATTTGAAGTAACTTGTGGGATTCCATTCACAGAAAAAGAGCTAGGTAGCTCAGTTGGCTTATAACCCTGCAGTTTTTTAACCATTTTCCAAGATCTCTTGGATGCTTATTCTTATCTGACTTAAAGTTTGACAGAAAATAACCTGCTTTTGCTTGTCTTTTTTTTAATGTAAGTATTTATAGCCTGGTGATATTTATCCTATAATGATCTTGCATTGGGATGTTGTTTTGCAAGTTTCCAAGCCTTGTCCCTGATCTTACGAAATTTTCTTAAGTCTGCAGTGTACCAAAGGGAATTATTATATTTAATTTTTTTGAAACAAATTGGACATGAGCAGCACACACTGCCAGGAATTCACTTTGAAAATAGTGTCAGGCCTCATCAATGTTAAGGATGAGTGCCAATCTATTCCACTTTCTTGTTTCTAAGTCTACCATAAAGGCTGTACAGTTGAAGGAGTTCGGGGCTCAGTAAGATTTTACTTGCGCTACACTAGGTTTATCAGTTTTCTGTCTTATACAACGGGTGACCTGATGGTCGCTAAAAGTGTCCGGCAGCACACCATGTAAGGGATATTTATCTGGGGCAGAAGTAAATACTGAGTCCAAAATAGAACTATTTGGATTCTTTGGGTTACTTCTAGTTGGAGAATTAATTAATTGAGAAACTCCCAAGGTGAATGATAGATCTAACAATTTACTTGTACTAGAAAGGGTTACCCAGTTTGTATTTAAATCACCTCATAGCATAAGTTCATGATGGTCGCTATATGAAACTAATACAGAAGTTCACAAATATTCAGAAAAAATGTGGTCATTACTTTGGGGGGGGAAGGTAACAACCCATTAACAAAATGGGCTTCTGGTGTAAAATTTGTATCTCTAATACTAATCTTTCCATACCTTGGGTCTTGATGCCACATTCAATACAATTTGTATCCAAGGCAAGAGAACCATAAGCCAGGACCCCCCTCCCCTTTTAGTATGATCATTCCTCCATATTTGGTAACCAGGAATTGAAATATCAGTGTCCAGTACTTTCTTATTCAGCCATGATTCAGAAATTATCAATACGTCTGGTCTAAATTCCAGGGCTCATTCTTTAATAACATCAGATCTTGGGGAAACACTCCTAGCATTGAAATGGACAAAACTAATTCCTTTACTTTTCAAAATTTCAGGTGTGTAAGTTGTATTCTGGTCTGGCCCGGGATTTAGATGACTATCCCCTGACAACAAAAGACTAAGCATGATTAAAATTTTCAGTTTGAGCATGGGCCCACTTTTTTTTAACAGTAGTTTCTTTATGATACAGTGACATCATTGATTATATATCAGTGGTCTCACAGATTTATGTGGATAGTTAAAGGATAATAAAGCAGATATTTTACACAAAACAGAAGTTTGAAGCTGACCAAGTAACTGTATAGTTATATTAATAAAAGTGTGTTGGTGCTCAAGAAAAAAGGGCATAGTGTCACCATTCATTTTGTACTGTGTTTGATTCAAGTTGTTCCAGTTAAATTATTGCTTACAAATATAACCATCATTAGGCTAGTAACCCAAAGAATAGCTACGCTTTTCATTAACCACATGATGGAAAATGGACAGCAAGTCAATACAGTCTTAGAAAGTGGTTAAAAGCTAGGTTTCTACATCCTTAAAATGAATGCCCACAGGTAAGTTATAAAATCTAGTGATATTAAACGGTAAGAAAGAGCTTCCTTACTGATACCACTAATCCACAATAATTACCCCAAACCAGGTCACATTTCTAATTTCTTAAAAATACTCACATTTACTGTCTGTAGCCTGAACACTACATCTGCATCCGTCTCTTGTAAATATTTTTACCGAGTGGCACTTGTGCTACTCACGCTTGCACACCATGCTCACGATGTGATGCAGCGCCGCTTTTGAGAAGTAACACAATCACACTCCATCTTGCATTTGATAAGTAACAAGAGTTAACATGGCACCAAATTTGTAACAGGCTTTTTATTGTAGTATGCTTCATGACATACAGTATTGTACTCTATAAAAACACTCCTCTGAATCCCAGTTTAATAGTATTAGTCCCTACAATGTTTTCTGATTTGACACTTTAATAAAATAAATAATAAAATAAAAAGACACATTTTTTTCAGCACTGTTTACCCTTGCAGTAACATAGGTCCTTAATCTTGTGCCCTCTCACCCTTTCCTCTCCTGTTTAGTATCTGTTCAATGCATTCAATCTCTCATCACATGACAGAACATATTCCTTTCTATCCTCTATGCTGCCTCCTATCAGTTAGTCAGCACAAGCGTAGCAGTACAGAGATGGGATGGGATGGTCCTACTGGATAACTTTTACATTTCCATGATGCTCCTTTGATCAGATATATTTATGGTCACCTCCCAAGCTGTGTCTTTCTCTGACAAGTTTTTTTTTTAATTTGGGAAAAAAAGATGCACTTGTATGTAAATGTAATGTGCAACGCTAACAAGCAGAGTAATTGCTGAATCTGGAGGTCTGTGATTTCAAATTCTTATCTCTGCAATTATCTGAGATTTTCGTAAACTGAAAGTACCTTCATGGCAGAGAGTGACATGGGTGCACTGTACATGGGAACATGTAGAAATGACAGCAGAAACATATTTTGTTCTATCTAGTCTATTTGAGCGTTCAGCTCTCAGTTGCATTTACTGGATTCCCCCCTTTCCAAATGGATTTTCTCTCCAGCCGCTCTCATACCACTCACCCATATTCCATTTTGCTATGACTCCAACTTTTGCCTTTTTTATAAATAAATGTTATGTGTCATTTATTTATGTAAAATTGTGGGAACTGGGAAAGGCACACTGAGCTGAGACTAGTTTCCAGGTGCGACCTGGGGAGCAGGGTTACATAAGAGATAAACTATACAAATAAACAATAGTAAGAGGGTCATGTTTACAAAACCCTTGCATAAGAAAAGATAAAAAAGTACAAAGAAAATGAGCAGGTTGCAACTTACAAAAATCATATTTAGGTGTAGGACCAAATAAGGAACATAAGTGCTAGAAGCGAGCTGACTAGTGACAAAGGGGCAGGTAGAACACAGCTCGAAATGGAGCGTGGGGAGTGAGGGGAAAGTGGATAGCAAAGTGCGGGCAATGTAGGGCAACTTGGGTAGAGAAGGAGGATGTGGTTGCAAGCATTGTGAGCAGATAGGAGGTGGAAGAAGTCTGAGGGAGACATTTGAGGGAGGATAAAGAGAAGGATAAATGAAGTTCGGATGGGAGCATATTCCATAGTAGAGAAGATGATAGGAGAAGGCAGACTGGTCAGCGGTAGTGTGAGGGATGGAGAAAGTCCGTGGGTCCCTATGGCGAAGGGCGTAGTTTGATATGACAACTTGAGGGAGGTGGGAGGAGAGGTAGGAGGGAAGAGTTATAAACCAGAACTTGGCAATAAAAGAGGTGCAGTGAACCAACCTCCCATGGGATAAAGGTGCAAGGGAGAGAGCGGAGTAGAGGTGGCAGTGGTAAATGAGGGGAGGCGACAGCAAAACGGCACAAAGAGTTTAGGAGTGTGTCCAGTCTAGAGAGGGAAGTGATTTAGAGTAGTGCTGTATACCCACATCGTCATAATCAATGACAGGTAGAATCATTTTGGATACTAGCTCCCGGTGGGTGGGGAGAAGGAGGCTATCTTTGTGATGGTTAAGGACAGTGAGCTTAGGATGCAAATTGGAACAGATGGCGTCTACTTGGGTGGAGAAATCCAGGTGGCTATCCAGCCAGACTCCTAAATATTTGAAAGCAGGAACTGTCTCTAAGTGAGAGCTGTCTAAAGCAGAGAAGACTGGGGGAGAGAGGAGGGTGGACAATTTTTGTCTGGAGCCAAAGATCATGACAGCTTTTTTTTTTTTGTATTAAGCTTTAGCTGGCTTGACTGAAACCAGGTCTGAACTCTGTTGAAATCATCCTGTAGAGGAGAATGCACACTGACTGAAGAGGGTCTGGAGGTGAAGATGATGATGTCGTCTGGGTACATGTGCATATTGTAGGAAATGCAGACTGAGGGGAGGCCATTAATGAACAGGCAGAAGAGGATGGGGCCAAGGATGGAGCCTTAGGGAACCCACGCAAGGATGGGGAGAGGGAAGGAAAGTACATCACCAATTTGGATCAGTTGCTGCCCATCATGGAGATAGGAGCGGAATGAGTTAACAGCAGGGTCTGCGAGGTCAGTAGGTTTGAGTTTATGTGGCAGGAGGGAATGGGAGACTGAATCAAAAGCCTTAGCCGGATCATGAAAATAGCGGCCTTAATGTGACTGTGATCCATTGCAGAGAAAATAGCCAGTGACGCACAACGGGAAGAAGATGATTGAGTGCTGCTTCCTAAAGCCAGACTGCATGGGTGAGAGAGTGTTGTTTTTTGGCAAGTATTCAGACAACCTGGAATGAATGAGGGACTCCTGGAGTTTGGCGAGAGATGGAAGGAGGGAGATGGGCCAGTAGTTTCGGGGAGCAGAAGGGTCACTGCTCTTGTGAAGCAGTATCACTTTACCAGGCCTTAGGAATGGTGGAGGTAGAGAGGGAAAGACTGAGAATGTGGGCCAGAGGAACAGCTATAGCAGGGGCAGAGATATGGAGGAGCCTAGGATGGAGACCAGTTGGGCTGCTTTTGGCTGGGTTTAGGGCGATGAGGGCTGTGTAAGCAAAGTGGGGGAGAAAGGGGGGAACTGGAACTCAGGGGGAGAGAGTGAAACTGGGGGGGTGGGTGATGAGGCTGGGGGGAAGGGAGGAGGGCTGTCGTGAAGAGCACCAGTGGAAAATAATTTGTTGAAGATGTCTGCCACAGAAGAAGGGTCAGAAATGGGGAAACCATTAATTTTGAGGACCGGGGAGACCTGCTGGGCAGGGGGTCAAGTAGAGAGTGTAGAACTTTCCAAAAAGAAGAGGGGTGTAGTGCCCTTGTTGGAGGTGGGACCTGAAGTACTTTGCCTTAGAGAGGCGGATGGCTTTGGTGCAGCTATTTCTGAGCGCTTTGTAAGTTTGGTGGTCAGCCTGAGTTAATGTCACTTTATAGAGGAATTGAGCTTCGTCCCTGGCTCTACATTTGGTCAGCAGATCAGCTGTAATCCAGGGGTGGGGATGACATTTACCTCTGTCTTTCTTAAGGGGGGCATGGTGGTTCCAGATATGGTTAAGTATGCTGCAGAAAAGGGATAGGGCAGAGTCAACGTTGTAGGCTGAGAAAACGGGGGAACCAGTCAGTCACAGTGAGATCTTGTTGCAGGGCTGTGATGTCTACATTGTGGAGGGGGTTGGGACCATATGTATTTGGGGATGATGCAGGGGAAATGTATCTTACGAATGCAATATGTGATGCAGTGATCACTGAGGATGTCTGGCAGGATGTCTGCTGCAGTGATACAATGGGGGTGGGAGGCTAACACCCAGTCAAGCAGGGAGTGCTTTTGGGAGCGAGGGTTTATTTGGGTAGGCTCTGAGATCAATTAAGTGAGGTTAAGAGCCTTGATGCTAAGGAGGGTTGGCTTTGAGGATGGGGAGAGCCAGTCTCGGTTGAAGTCCCCCAGTAGCAGGAGTTCCCCATTATCAGCATGAGAGGAGATAGAAGAGATAATAGAGACTAGGGAGTCTATTGTAGTTTTAGGAGGAGCATTGAGTGCACCAATGTAAGTAGGAGCAGAGCATGGTAGGGACAACAAGACAACTATTAGTTTGTGGGAGACGGGGTAGGATTCTTTGAAAATGATGGCGCAGCAGAGGGACTGCTTGATGTAGAAGGCTACACCACCACCGTGCTTTCCTCGGATATGGTGGAATAAACTGAAATTGGGGATGGAAAGAGCAGAGTCAGGAATTTTGGCAGATAGCCAAGTTTCAGTAACACAGAATGTCAGGTGGGTGCTGGGTGATCAAAACTTTAAGAGTATCCAGTTTGGGGAAGAGGATCTGAGCATTTAGGCAGAAAGCATGAAGACCCTTAGGCAGGGGAGAAGAAGTAGGGGTCAGATAAATGCCTTGGAAGGAAGGGGCATAAGTGGAGGGGGTTGTGGGAGGGCCAGGGTTGGGTTGTACATCACCAGAGAGAGGCAGTAAGAGTAAGAATAGGGACAAGTGGGAGGGTACTTGTGCCTTCTGGGGCAGTTGGGAGGGGCAGATGGTTTCATGCAGGCGCAGCAGGGCTTGAGGTTGAGGAGGAGGGAGCAATCTGGGGTAGATGGGGGAATGGAAGAAAGGTGAAGGGTGCTGGGGGCAAGGTGGAGTAGGGGAAGGGAGAATGGCAAGGTGGAGGAAGGAAGTAGAGAAGGATAGAATTGTAGGAAAAGGGAGGAGATGGATGCAGGAGTAGGGAGACAAAGGGGGGACTGCTAGGGGGAGGGGTGAGAGAGGGGGAGTCGAGGGAAGAGGGCATGAAAGTGACAGTGAAGAGCCCAGGAGGGAGGAAAGCAGGGAGCAAGGAGGGAAAAGACATGGTGAAATCAAGTGGGAGAGCAGATGCACAGAAATGTAGAAGAATGTTAGCCAAGCTTATAGGGATCAGGACAGGACTAGGGAGAGGCAGTTCAGTGAAGGGCAGAGAAGGAACTAGGCAAAACAACAAATGAAATGTGGCTGGAAGACTGATTACCTCCACCTAATTTGGAAACGGAGGCTGTCGTTGTGGAACACAGCTAGGCAGGGAGGACTCAGTCTTGGAGCTAGAGAACACAACTAGCTGAAGGTGCCTGGTTTGATTAAATCCCGGTGAAGTTGCTTTGGGGAAAGGGCGAATTGAGATTGGAAGAGGTTTATAAGGAGCACCCCCAGGGTGGGGTGGAGGGTGGAAAGGTTTATCCTTACAGCACTGTGTTTTGTGCTGTGCTGGGCCCAGCAGGAGTGCTAAAAATCAATCAGCCCTGTGAGGATGGCTACCTGTGGGGTTTCTGGAGCAGTGTGATGAGAGCAGCTGCTGGAGTGGGAGGTCCTGTTCAAGGTCCCCTACCCAGCCCTTCCTTCCTGGGACTGGTGGTCCTAAAATAGTGAAGAAGAAAGGAAGAGTCTGAAGAAACCCTAATTTGATTTGCCCAGAGAATCCGAATCTACAGGGTCTACTTGGCCGTGCTTTGAGGCAAGCAGGGAGATAGGGGTCAGGTTACCAGCTTGGGACCAGAGACGAGACCGCCCTACTCCACAGACCCGAGAAGTCTGACTAGCAGGCAACCAGAAGCAAGTCTACAATTTTGCAAACAGTTTCAGGTGCACACACTGTGAGGCAGTCTACTGTCCAACACAATGCTAACCACTGCACAGGCTGTGTGTCCCTAAGTGCAGAACTTACACTTAAACACTCAGTAATCCAAAATAAAGCCTCTAGCATTCGCTAACCAATAACCACCGAGTAACACATAATTCACAGGCTAATTCAAAGACGGATATCCACACAGGCTTAATTACATTGTATTACAAATGATATACAGGCTAGTCTTACTTGGATATCCACACAGGCTTAATCATACTGTGTTACAATTAATATACAGGCTATTCTTACTCTGATATCCACTCAGGCTTAAGCACACTATATTACAATTTGTTTACAGGCTTGCTAGCACGGTCTGTCCAGCATTAAAATGCAGTAGTTTGAATAGGCCGACTAGCATGAAACACTCGGATGTCCTGTCAGGTTTTAGGAATTCAAAACATTACATTAAAACCTTCAACAATTAAATAGCGGGTGTCCACACATCCTGCATTGGTTCTACTGGGGGACTAGCACAGGGTTATCTCCCTGCCAGCAGTTAATTTTGGTTTAGGGCCCTGACTGCCTCAGTACAGACGGGCTATCTTATAAACATTCAGCAAACACACTAAATAAGCATAGCAATGAAAGCATACAGAAAGGTTTATTTCAATGTATATTCCCTACTTAGCTATGCCTGTAGCCTGGGTTCACAGTATACAGGTAACAGAGGTTTTAGGAAAACAGTCCATCACTGAATTTTGAGTCTTTCAGGTGGCATCAGCATTCCCTGGGTGCTCGCCATCTTGCATTCACCTTGTGGCACCCAGCAGGAGCATTGCAAACCAGTCAGCCCTGTGAGGATAGCTACCTGAGGGGTTTCTGGAGTGGTGTGGTGAGAGCAGCGGCTATCGGGGGGGGGGTGGCGCAGGTTCCATTTAAGGTCCCCTACCCAGCCCTTCCTTACTGGGACTGACGCAGAGTAGTGATCCAGAGGTTCTGCAGGGGTTTCTAGAGTGGTGTGATGAGAGCAGCGGCTGTCGGGGGTGGGTGGGGAGGGACGGGTGCTGGATTCCTGCAGTAGGTCTTCACATATAAGACTGTGCCCTCTGGCATCAGGACCGCATGACAAACTTGTAGCTAGCAATCATCGTCGGGGCCCGCCCCCAGCGTCAGGTGACAGGACATCAACGTGACAATAAAAGGGGCAGTCCCACGCCCGGCCTCCAGTTCTTTCTCGCCGACAAACTGTATCGTCCGACCTAACATGGTAGAACAGCTATCAGTCACCCACCATTTTTCATAACATTTTTCTCAAACCTTTTTTCACAAATTCCAACCATCCTCATGGTGTATGTCATCTCGTCGGCCCAGAAAGAAGTGCGGCGCGCATATTTCACACGGGGACGACCATTCCCGGTGTGTCCTCTGCCTGGGGTCTAAACATAACGCCACTGAGTATTCCATTTGTCAGGGCTGCAACCAGGCCACGTGCACCCATTGCAAGAGGACCCTCGGTCCCCATTTGTTAACCTAAAGATTGGCATCAATGGAAAAAGAGCTCCAGGAGCTGAGGGAAAGATCGTCGTCACCAGCCCCAGAGGAAAAGAAGAAGAAAAAGGACAAGGAGAGATGCCGGGAGTGAAGCCACTCTCCTCAGGGAAAATCCAGCCAGCCAGCCGACTCCATCTCAGGTGGGCCTTCCACCTCCGTGAGTATCCCACCTTTAGGGCCTTCTTCCACTCCGGTGGATCAGACGCCCTCTCCCCCCCCCACCAAGGTTAGCAGGCAGTCTGGGGTCTCCTCTTCAGAGGATCTAGCTCAGGTTCCTGTTTCAAGCCCTGCTGCTAAGTCACCCTCTGGCTCCACCACCGGGTGCCCGGCCCAGGCTGATCAGCCTGACTCTAGCCTCCCGGCTTCTGTCAGCCTGGCTGCGTCCAATAAGTCGGTCGACGGCTCCTCCAACGTCCACCTGGATGTTACCTCTAATTCAGACGCCAGACCACCCAGCACCCATGTGGTATCTTCTCACCCACAGTACTCCCTTGCAGACCCCAACGCCGAGCAGAGAGTACTCGCAGGTACCTCTTCATCCCGACGGGATTCTCCCTCCCAGGATTCGCTACCTTTATCCAACATTTTTGAGCCTGATTTTCAGATCCCTCTTCTTTTGGATATTCTCCAGGACCCTCCAATGGGGGCTCTACCAGAACTTCCCCTTCACTGGGTTCTCTTCTGCTGACAGATCCTCATCTGATGCCGGATCCCTCACCGGATATTTTTGGAGGTGGTATGGACCCTTTTCCTTCAGGACCCTAGGGCAATCCCCCTCCTACTCCACCATCGGACCCACCACCTAGTGGCCCTTCAGCACCCCCTCCGGCAGGGCCCTTTGTGCCTCCATTGGGACCAACTGGGTACTACCCTGAATATACCCCTCAATATCCACAGTATCCAATACCGGGAGGTCCGTCGCCAGGATACCCTCCTCCGATGCCGGGCTACCTGACGCCTGGCCAGACTTTCCACTATCCAGCCTACCAGCACCCTTACTGGTACCAGACACCTGGCTACCCATCCTATCCTGCAGGGTACCCAGGTTACCCGCCAACCCACCACCTCCACCCCCTCCACAAGCGGAACAGGAGGCCATTCCCGCATGGTGGAGGGATGCTAAGACCCAACTTCTCCAAGAGTTGGACCAGCCTCAAATAGTGGTCAGGGCCACCCCACCTCATAAGGTGTTACCAAGTAGCCCCACATGCTCTAGTCAAGTCTCCGACAGGGACTTGGGTGTTCTGCCTTCTGAAATCACCAAACACAGACTCCCAATCCCGGTACCAGAGTCATCTTTGCCTAGTAGACTGGAATCGTCCAAATCAGATGAGGACTCTGACATGGGGGACCAGTCAGAGCCTCATTCTCCAGTTGAACCTCAGCCAAGAGAGTACCCACAATCTCCTCCAGAGGATCCCTCCTTCGTGGAGCTCTTCAGAACAATCCAGAAATCCTGTGGATGGGCTTCCCTAGAACTGGACCCCAAACACAGGAGGTTGGCAGAGCACCTGGACCTGGTCAATGTGGACCCCCTCCTCATCCCTCCTTGGACGGGGCTGCACAAAGATCTCACGTCCACCATCTGGCAGCAACCGTCGTCCATACTGGCTGTTTCTAAGAAGGCCAATAGGACCTACCACCCCCCCAGAAGGGGTTTCCCACCTTACTGCACAGCCTAACACCGATTCTATTGTGATCACGGCTGCCCATGATGGATCACCCCAACCTAAACATCTTAGCACCTTCCCCCCAAATAAGGAGTTGAAGCAGATGGACCAGTATGGTCGTAAGATCTACACCTCATCCACTTGCGCCATTCGCTCCTTAAATTACATAGCTCATATGGTGGCTTTTCAAAAATCTTCCTTGTCAGATCTGGAAAAAGATCTACAGTTAGCCAGCCCGGTGGCGCTCAGGGTTGAGGCACTGGACTCCTTACCTCGCATCATGCCAGCAACCCAGGTTCGGAAGCAAGTTCAGGTTGCTGGGGGTCAGTGGGGGGAAGGGAGTGGATCAAGCATCCCACAGACTGCTCTCCTCTCCCGGGGTGGGTCAGGGTACAGTGTTTGGCATAGCCTGACACCTAGCAGAGGCTGGGTGTCGGCATGTCTGGTCTGGTAGAATGGGGTGGTGGTGAGAGGGCAGCCCGGTGGGTGCACTGCGTATGGACATGTGCATAGGAGCTCCTTGTTGGCATTGTATGCCCTGCCTCCAACACACACACACACACAGAACATGGAAACTGGGGAGTGCCCAGCCATTGCGGCTTGATGGCCATCTGCGTTGTCCTACACCACTCTGAGGGGACCACCGTGAGCAGATCTGTTGTGGGGGACTTGGTCAACTCCCGCCACCCCGTCATAGGGGTAAGCCTTGGGGTAATTGATGGTCGCCGTCAGTAGGAGATGGCTCAGGTAGGATGGCATCCGGATCACAGGGATGCGAGGACGATGAGGCCAACTGGGGAACCCCATGTGAGAAAAAGTGATACAAAAAATTAAAAAAATCTACAAGAGATTCCTGATGAGCAGCTGAGGAATAAGCTCCTGGACAAGGTTAGGATGAACAAGTCATCCTGCCGCCATGCCTTCCATGCAACCTACGACTCTGTGGACTCCGTTACACAAGGGGCAGCTACTGGCGTCTGTCTTAGATGCTTAGCCTGGCTTTGCCTGGTGGGGTTGGCACGGGATGTGCAAAGTTCGTTTCTGGACGCTCCTTTCAGTGATCCAGTTCTGTTCGGCGGCGACGCCAAAGACATCATTACCGAGCTGCAGGAGAGTGGCAAATCCTTGAAGGATGTCTGTTCCATGTACTGTTCCGGGCAAAAACAATGGCAGCAGCCATTTCACCACCAGTGGAAATAGAACAAGCAGAACCAGACCAGACAACAGAATAAGTGTTGCTCTTCCGGTTCTGACCCCCAAACCCCCCAGGCCAAGTTTCCCAAAACTGTCTTTGGGGAAAAGGTGCCTCTTCCCTCCATGTCCTGAATCCCTAACCCCCCTTCCACTCCCCCCTATTCCCACAGAGGAACCGGTGGGGAGAAAATTCTGCCTCCACCTGGATGGGTGGAAGGCCATCACCACAGATGCATGGGTTCTTCATCTCATAGAAAGAGGTCACTCGATAGAGTTCCTGGAAAGACCTCCCTCCAACCCTCCGAGAAGGTCATACTACCTTGTCAGGCTAACAACATCTGGTCTTCCAAGAGATCCAAGCTCTACTGCATAAAGCAGTCATAGAGCGAGTTCCACCAGAACAAACAGGAAGGGGATTTTATTCCCACTTCTTCCTGGTTTCCCAAAAGATGGGGGATCTAAGGCCTATCCTAGATCTCAGCATGCTCAATCTCTTTGTAGAGTACAAGAGGTTCTGCATGCTGACCCTCCAGGGACCGTTATCCCTGCTCCTGCCCAACACTTGGCTGTGCTCTCTGGATATGTGGAATGCTTACCTCTATATCCCCATTCTACCAGCCCACTGCAACTTCCTGAGGTTCTCCTTTCTGGAGGATCATTTCCAGTTCAGAGCCCTTCCATTTGGCCTTTCTTTGGCACCTCGGGTATTCACCAAATACCTAGTGGTGGTTGCGGCATTTCTTCACCGCAGAGGCATTTATGCATTCCCGTATCTGGCCTTCCTTTCCACCGACTGAGTGGAGACCGTAATCCCTCAAGCAATGCTTGTGGCTTCATCCCAGGGCACCACGGCATGTTTGCTCCTACAACCGTTGGGCTTGATGGCGGCCGCCATACCCACAGTCCCTCTGGCCAGACTGCACATAAGGGTTACCCAATGGTCTCTACAAGTCCAATGGGACCAGCTTCTAGACGACATGGACCAGAGAGTCCTTGTCTCCAGCAGCCTGCAAAAGGATCTCCTTTGGTGGCAGGACCCAGCCAAACTTTCAGTGGGGGTTCCCTTCCATCCTCCATCTCCCTCCATGATTCTCACCTTGGGACATCTTGAACTTGGGATGGGGAGTGCATCTGGGAGACCATTGGACCTAAAGCTCTTGGCCTTTCATGGAAGAGAACCTTCACATCAACATTCTGGAGTTGAGAATGGTGCTCTATGCTCACCAGGCATTCCAGTCACTTCTGACTCCTGGAACACTTCTTATCCAGACAGGCAATATGGCCACTGTCTGGTACTTAAACAAACAGGGAGGCACCTGGTCATACCCACTATGCAGGGAGATGATGCAGATGTGGTACTGGGCAGTACAGCACGGCCTATCCTTGACAGCAGTCCATGTGTTCAAACATTCTGGTGGACAGTATCAGCTGATCAGTCACCAGGGCTCATGAGTGGGAACTAAAGCAGGCAGTAGTACATATGTTTCTTCAGTGGGGTTGGCCAGACCTAGATCTCTTCACCTCCCCGTCCAACGCAAAACTACCCAGCTTTTGCTCACTCGTTCCCGGGCATGGCGCTTTTTGGTGAGACGCACTGTCTCTTTCCTGGACAGGGAGATTTCTATATGCTTTCCCTTGATTTCTGATCCTTCAGAGGGTTCTGCTGAAGCTTCAGGCAGAGGAAGCACATATGATTCTAATTGCCCCCCCCCCCCGGCCTCAGCAGATTTGGTTCCCATTGCTTCAGCAGTTGGCAATGAAACCTCCAGTACCTCTTCCTTTCTCTCTCTCATGACCTTCTGTCCCAGGAGCAGGGCACCCTGGTACATCCAAGCCTCAAGTCTCTTCATCTTTGTGCATGGCACCTGTGGACTTAGCAATTTCTTGCTATGGCGTCTATTCCATACTTTCTCAGATTCTAGTGGAGGCCAGAAAACCCTTCACCAGATCCACTTATGCCATGAAGTGGAAGAGATTTTCCATCTGGGCATCTGCTAAAGGCCTAGATCCCTTTTCCTGCTTGGCCTTCCAGGTTTTAGAGTACCTCTTGCATCTATCAGAGTTGGGCCTCAGTTATTCCTCCCTGAAGGTCCATTTCTCTGCGGTTTCCACCTACCACCTTCCGGTGAAGGGTAAAACCCTAGCTCAGCTAGAGGTTTCCAGAACTTTCTTGAAGGGGATCCTTCATACCAAACCTCCAGTCCGGAATCCTGTTCCCCCCCAAGGATCTTAACTTTATGTTAGAAAAGCTTACTTTGCCCCCCTTTGAACCAGCAGCAAGCTCTAATATGCATTTTTTAGTGTGGAAAACACTCTTTTTAGTTGCTATCAATTCAGCTTGAAGAGTTTCTGAGCTTCAGGCTCTAGTTTGTAGAGAGCCTTATTTAATTTTCCATAGCGACTGGGTGGTTCTGCGGACTAACCCATCCATCCTTCCTTCCTTCAAGTGGTTTTGGAATTGAGTCTTAATCAGAGTGTTGAACTGCCGGTGTTTTTCCCAGAGCATTCCAACAGTGAGGAGTATCTTCTACACACTCTCAACGTGCACAGGATTTTGAGGTATTTATACCTCAAGGACTAAGGAGGTTTGAAAGTCCAACCAGCTCTTTGTAGCCTTCGCCTCCCAGTGCCAGGGAAAGGCTATCACGAAACAGACTTTGTCTAGGTGGCTGGCAAATTGTATCCATTACATTTACCAGAAGTACGAGAAGCCCCTTCCGGGCACGGTCAAGGGCCACTCCACTAGGAGTGTGGCCACTTCTTCTGCTTTTTTCAGGAATGTGTCCACTTATTTCCCAAGCTGATCTTTTTAGAATAATAAAAGAGCTCCCTACTGAGAAGACCCCTGGACCAGATGGCTTTTCTCCCAACTTTTATAAAGTTTTTGCAAAGCAACTGATCCCTCAACTGCTTCCACTATATCAACATATTCTTTCTGGCTCTGAAACAGACAGGTTCTTATTTGAGGCTTTGATTGTTCTCCTCCCCAAACCCGGTAAACCCCTAGATCTGGTAACCAGCTACAAACCCATCTCTCTTCTTAATCAAGATATTAAAATCCTAACCAAATTGCTTGCTGATTGTATAAACCTAATCCTTCTCAATCTCATAGGACAGGGACAAGTGGGATTTATGAAATGTAGATCTTCCATGGATCATTTACACACTCTGGCCCATGTCTTAAGTGATATGAAGGTTCCTGCTGCTCTCGTCTCCCTGGATGCCGAGAAGGCATTTGATAGGGTCAACTGGAATTTCCTATTCCGAACCTTACATGCATTTGGTTTCCCTTTAGAATTCCAGAACTGGGTCCAGGTACTTTACAAATCTCCATCAGCTCATGTTCTGAGTAACTGAGTCACTTCCACCCTTTTCCCTTTAAATTCCAGTATGCAGCAGAGTTGTCCCCTGCCCTCTCTTCTTTTCAACTTATACCTGGAACCTCTTATATGACAGCTGGTTAATTGTCCAAGGATCCAAGATACCACTATACAATATTATGAGGTCAAAGTATTGGCCTATGCCGACGACCTGCTACTTCAGTTGTCCCACCCTGCTTTATCTATCCCGCCCATGTTGGAGATCATTAATGAATACAGTGCCCTTTCTAATTATAAATTGAATATTGATAAGACAGTTGTATTTCCTCTTAGCCACATAATTTTGAGACAGGAAATTACGACCCCGGGTCTGTCTTGGGGGAAAAAGAGTCTCTGAGATATCTGGGGATTGATCTCTCAAGAAATCAGACTGTTTTACAAAAAAGAAATTTAGCAGATTCTCTACTACTCACTGTCATCAAAGATCTAAAAAGATGGTCCCTTCTCCCTCTCTCCCTATGGGGTAAGATTAATCTGATTAAAATGAATGTTTTTCCCTGTCTCTTTTACCCACTCAATTTGTTAAACTTATGGCTGCCACTGTCATGGTTTAAGAAGGTGCACAGTCTTTTTGATTTTATTTGGGCCAACAAAAGACCGCGTCTGGCTTTTCATAGCAGCCCCTAAAGCTAGGGGAGGCTTTCGTCTCCCACATATTGGTCTTTATTATTGGGCCAGTCATGCCAGCAAATATCTTAGATAGTTAATCTCAGAAGATTCTCAAACTATGTATCCTTATACTCCAATTTGGCTTAAGATAGAAATGGCCCAAATTAAATACCATCGCCTCTCCCCTTCTGCGCTTTTGTACGCCAGGGCAAAGTGGCTCCCCGTACAAATGCGCAATACTCCGATCGTTACCTCAGTCAAAGTACATTCTCAGTTGTGTGCTTTTTTGAAATATAGGCATTTTTGGGATTTTACACAACCTTTAATGGGCAATCCTAATCTCAAAATAGATGGTAAAATGCTTTATCCCTCTTGGCTCCCATGTTTCAGATACTGCCCCCTCTCCTATTTTATAAGCATAACAGATGGCTCTTGGCTATCTTCCTCTGAGATTATTGCCAAGGCCGGTATCCAGAAATATAACATTTTTAAAATATTCTAGTTGCATCACCTGCTAGTGAAAACATTTGGGGAAGTCCCCTTGTACGCGATAGGCCCCAATTTTTTTTTTTTTTTTGAAATTGCATTTTTCTGCCTCCTTTCCCCAGCCTTTCACCCCTGACCCTTTAGGGGAGACAACTGACATCCCACTGCCTTCCACCCTACCCTGACGGACCCCAAGTCCCCATGGAGCTGTAGTTGTGCCCCTCCTGGGTGGGGACGAGGCAGGGGCCAAATGCCCCGTAACTTACATTTTGTTGGTCCTGGGTCCTTCAGGCAGGCAGAGGCATATCATGGGCATGGCACAGTTCCCCATCTTCCCAGCAGTGGCAGGCTCAATTTCCATTTTTGCCCTCCCTGTACAGTGTGCTATTCCCCTGACATCATGGCGCAGAGCACCAATGTCCACTCTGTACCATGGCCAGCCATCTCTCAAAAGGCTTGCAGTACTTCAAGCCTCTGCTCAGAGTCGGGCAAATGTGCGGGCATCGGCCTGTGCTTTCCCCAGAGAAGGTGAGCTGTCATAGGATGCTCAAGCCTATCTCCCCTTTGCCGACCCACCAGCGACCCAAGTCCGCCATAGGCCCATAATTTTAAGCTGTAATGGTTCCTCTAGCCAGCTTCCCACATGCTGTGTCCAAGATATTCAGTTCCTTATATGACTGGCTTTATCCAATACATTTGGGCCCATCCAGCTACTGGTCCTCTCTTTTCCCTGGGGCAATCATTAACTGGTCCATCTTATGGCAAGGCTGTCATAAATTTATTACTCAAGATGGACTTCGACTCATGCAATTTCACATATTACGCAATTTATATTACATGCCACAAAAATTGGCCAAATATGGTCTTGCTCCTCATCCACCTGCTCAAGATGCTTGCAAGATGAAGGTAACCTGCTTCATGTTTTCTGGTCCTGCCCCAAGATAATCCCTCTATGGACCCTTATCAAACAAAAGGTAGATCTCCTTTTAGGTCTTAATGATTTATTCTCTCCAGAAATCTGCGTACTGGGGGACTTTTCTGAGATCCCGGTCTTAGTCCGTAAGTTTCATATGGCTTTAATTTCAATGTCAGTCAAGAAGTTAGTCTTGAGACACTGGAAAGAAGAAATCTCCTATACTGAGTGGTTGCGGGAATTACTTGCCAATCCCAGAACTGAAAGAACAATTGCAAGTCTTCATAACAGTAATGCTAGGTTCAAAAAGCTTTGGGGCCCCTTGCAAACTTTATACTCCTACAACCTGCCTATAAATACTGCCTTAAATAACTTTTCTATGGTCATCTATTGGTTTTATACTGTGCAAGAGTTAGAGGGTGGGGGTGGGGTAGGGGGATGGAAGGAGGTGGAGGCAGGTCTTTCATTTCCTCATGTATGTCATTATGTTATATTGACCATGTGGATTTGTCCTCTGTATAGGAAAAAACTGTTAATAAACTTTCAATTGCAAATAGAAAGAAATGTGTCCACTGCGGACATCTGTGCAGTGGCCACTTGGTCCTCCATCCACACCTTCACTAAGCATTACAGTCTGGACATTGCCTCTAGGCGTAGGGCTGGTTTCAGTCTTGCAGTTCTGCAAGGCCTCTTGTTTTGAATAGACACTCAGTTGGCAGACATTTTCCTCCTCCCGGAACCTCGTCTCCAATGCCTCCTTTTTTGTTAGACTGCTTGGTATTCAGTACTATAAGTGAAGACCTACTGCAGGAACCCTTTCCAAGTAAGATATAGCAGTTACGTAAGAACTTACCGTAACAGTAGGAGGGAGGAGGTGATTCTGCCACTGTATAGGTCATTAGTTAGACCACACCTGGAGTACTGCGTGCAGTACTGGCGTCCGTATCTGAAGAGGGACATTAAGTTACTGGAGGGGGTGCAGTGCAGGGCGACAAAGATGATCAAGGGTCTGGGGGACTTATCATACGAGAGGAGGTTGAAGGAGTTGAACATGTACTCACTGGAGGAGAGGAGAGACAGGGTGACATGATTGAAACCTTTAAATACATGAAAGGAATAAACAAGACAGGTACAGAGGGGCTGTTCAAAGTAAGGGGGGAGGGCCACCAGGGGCCATGATGTAGAGACTGGAGCAAGGAAGGTTCAGGAGGGAGAAGAGAGACACTTTTTACAGAGGGTGGTGGCTGGGTGGAATGCGTTACCTGCAGAAGTGGTATGCAGTAGAACAGTGGACTGCTTCAAACGAGGATGGGACAGGACAAGGAGGAGGGTTAATGAAGGGGAAGGGTGGAAGGGAGGGGCAGCTGCAGAATAAGGGGTGCTAGCTGCACATTCGAGCAGACTTGATAGACCTCTAGGCCTGTATCTGCTGGCAAATTTCATATGTTCGTACGTAACAGTAGATCTTCGAGAGAGGTTCCTGCAGAGGTCTAGATTTCCCACCCACCTTTTCCCCAGCTCCTGTGTTTTTTTTTCTTTATTCTCTTCCCAGGACTTTGTTTCATCCAGGGCACAGGGTCTCAGGAGTTTTTGTTTCACTCCCTTTTTCTGCTTCCTCTTTAGAGATCTCCGGCTGAAGAACTGGAGGGTGGGCAGGACTGCCCTTTATAGTCACATGATGTCCCATCAGCTGGCCTTGAGGCGGTCCCGCCAATGGTACTAGCTACAAAGTTTGCCATGGGTCCTGATGCCAGAGGGCACAGTCCTTATGTGAAGACCTACTGCAGGAACCTCTCTCAAGATTTACTGTTACGGTAAGTTCTTACGTAACTGCTATTTGTGGAGTTTACCTACAGATGTGCTCTCAGGATGAAACCCAATTCTGCAGCATGCTGCAGCAGAGTTACTGTGGCAAAAAGTGTAATTTCAATGGCAATTAGTCCCTTTGGTCATTCAGAACACTTTTGCATTCACGTCATCCTGGCAGTGTCACAGTTTGATGACAAAAGGGATTAATTCTCATTGAAATTACATTGTTTACTGCAGTAACTCTGCTGCAGCATACTGCAGAATGTTGTAAAAGTGGGTTTCATCATGGAGAGCACATCTTTCGTTATAATTTGAACACAGAACTCTAAGCATAGTTTTCCTAGGACAATAGCTTATGTTTAGTATTCTGTACGCAAACAGTGACATAGTAAAAACTCTAAATTACTGGTTCCATGAAGAGAACTTCACAATGTTATCCAGAAAAAGAAAACAATTGAAAACAGTTTTTCATATCAGTGTTTATCAAGGTACAGCTATAGCTCATTTGGAGGCAAGTCTTTCTCTTCTGTTATTAGGAACATTACGAACTGCTGCAACTTAGTGCAAATGTCCTGTCCCCTATAATACATTTTGAGCTCTTGCATCATCTATTCGAGTCTGTCCCACAGGTTTTGGATCAACTTACTTGCCCTGCGCTGAACCCGCTTTAGTACTTTAATGTCCTTTATCATGTATTGGGTACTGGGTCTGCACACAGTACTGTAAGTACTGTCTAATCAATGACCTGTACAATCCACTCACTGCCACAAGCAGACACCAACCAAGCTGACAAGGAGCAATTTACTGCATACAGTACATGCAAGATGTCAATCAAGAAGTGCAGATTATACACAGTACAGCTCTCCTTGACAGCTTAGTTGGCATAGGGATGTAGTGGATACCTGAGTGTTATTCCTGCTGATGAATATAGGAGGGAATGGGGTGAGAGTGGCAGGGATTGGTTGGCAGGGCACTTCATGTCTGGGTGTACTGGATGGCACCACTAGGCAGATTTTTCTTTTTTGCAGTAAACAGAGTAAGGGGAAGGGGAGTTTCCAGTAGACCACAAGGGACCTATACTTTATTTTAATAATTGAGGGATCGAGGAAGGTGGATCCGCTATACCACGAGAGACGTATGGTTTATTTTAATGAATATTGGATTGAGGATGGTGGGTCCTCTACACCTCCAGGGATCAATGTTTTAATAAATATTTTACCAGGGATGATGTGGTCTGCTATATCACAAGGGACTCGGTCTCTTTTAATTTTTCCTTTTTTTTTTTTGTTAAGAAATAGGGGATCAGGGATGTCTGAGGCCACCAGAACACCAGGAAAGTAATTATAGTAATAGAAGGGGATTTGGGCTAGGGAGGATGTCCCGGGGAAGATTTATGAAAGATAGAAAACCCTCCCAGAGGACAGTTCTAGACACCTTTAGACCAGCACTTGGTATTATAATGGTACATGGATATTTTCCTCCAGGGAGTGTTTTTCTGTGAATCCTGACTTGGGAGATATGGCAGCCAGCAACTGCTTGAATTCCCCTAGCCCCAGGCTGGATCCCTTTCTGTGGCACAAGACTGGAACACAAGCAACATGTGGCACAGGCACACAGCAGTTCAGGCAAGTTTTTTTTGTTGGGGGGGGGGGGTTCTTTTCCACTCATCTTTGGGCACGAGCCACCACTTGTGCTGCTCACTTTTTGTGGCACATTTACCTTGTGCCACTCAGCGTTGCTTTCTGAACAGAGCACTGAGTGCTAAATTCGGAATCCAATCCTGTAAATGTTCCACATAACCTTGCGTTTCATGAACACAGATGTGTGTTTTTATTAACAAACCGGTAGTAAATACATTTTTAAAATTGTGTTATAGTTGGCGACTCTTGCACAGCTCTTTCGTTGTTGTCTCAATTTATCCCCATATCATTAAAGGAGTCAGGAAATTTGCGGTAATTTTAAGAACTTAGCAATGTTCCTACAAAAAGAAATGAAAGACTTAACTTCATATGAGTCCCATTTAACTGTACCTGAATAAACACCTTGTTTGTTTGAACAGTATTTTCAATCATTTTCAATTTATGGACAACATTCTGCACAATTCCCTACATGTTTTAGGTAATTTGGAATTTTGGCCATGTCTCAGTTGTACATGATTCAAAGAATGATCTGTTTTCTGACCAGAACCATGCTCTATCTCTTGTGCTCAAACAGTGACACAAAATGAAAATTCTAGATCACCAGTTATATAAAAAGGGTAATGTAATGCTTACCATAAAAAGAAAATATATAATAAAAAGACAAAAAAAAGATAGTGCAGGTTTCCACATCACTTTTTATTCTGGTACAATGACATTTGAATCATTTATACTTATGGTTAAAACGTCTACAAATGTGAACACTATGCAGAGATGCAAATTAGAACTCTTTACCTGACATCTTTAAAGAAAAAAACTAGTCAATGCTGTTACTATAGGGATGGAGGGAAACACATAGGGTGGGATATTCAAAGGGGTTGCGCGCACCAATGTGCCCTGGTGTGATATTCAAACGGGTGGGTTGCGCTGCGCAACCCCCGATGTGCCAGGGCACACCAGTAATGTTTGCAGCGCAAGTGCAGGGGGCGTGCCCATGCATATGCAGCACATCCTGATATTTAGTCCTGGATGTGCGGCGCATGTGCAGGCACAACCCCACCTTGAGCCGCTCAGAGGGGCGCAATGTTGAGCCCATTCAAACTGGGAACAAGTTGGGGACACCCACAGGTGGGCTGCCATACTGCTGGGCACAACACAGCAGCCGCCTGCCATGGGTGGCCACCTGACCTCCCAAAACATCGACCCCATGCCCCCTGCCCAGGGAGCATTGTGGCCCCCCCTGCCCCATCGCCCGATTTTGGGCATATGTGTACAGTCTCCCTGGTGGTCCAGTGGACCGCATTCCCCTGACTGATCATGGGCATGTAGTGAAATATTCCCTGGTGGTCCAGTGGACCGCTATCCCCTGCCCGATCGTGGGCATGTAGTGAAATATTCCCTGGTGGTCCAGTGGACCACTATCCCCTGCCTGATCGTGGGCATGTATTAAAGTAATCCCTGGTGGTCCAGTGGACCAATCTCCCTCGCCCGCTCATGGGCGTTAGTCACACCCCCTGGTGGTCCAGTGGTATCCCCTCCCATCCACCTAGTCCCCCGCCACCCTGCACCCCACCGGTCAGCGGCAGGTGGCAGCTCCCCGGCCGCAAGCCACCCGGCTGCCCACCACCTGACAGCGTACTGTAGGGCCGTATGCCTATTAGTCCACTGCATGGACCAATGGGTGTGCAGTCCATACTGTACTACACAGTCCCGATTTGTGAATGAGCATTCATTCACAAGTCGGGACTGTGTAGTACAGTATGGACTGCATGCCCATTGGCCCATGCAGTGGACTGATAGATGTACAGCCCTACTGTACACTGTCAGTTGGCCAGCGCCGGGTGGCTTGCGGTCATGGATCTGCCATCCACCGCTGACTGGGGAGGGTACAGGGTGGCAGGGGACTATGTGGGCGGGTGGGGAGGAGGGTACCACTGACTACCAGGGGTTTGATTAACTCCTGTGAGCGAGTGAGGGAGATAGCTCCACTGGACCACCAGGGATTACTTTAATACATGCCCATGATCAGGCAGGGGATAGCGGTCCACTGGACCACCGGGGATTATTGTAACACATGCTCTTGATTGGGCACGGGATTGCGATCCACTGGACCACCAGGGTTTTATTCTACTCATGCCCATGATCGGGCAGGGGATAGCGGTCCACTGGCCCACCAGGGATTATTGTAACACATGCCCATGATTGGGCAGGGGATAGTGGTCCACTGGCCCACCAGGGATTATTGTAATACATGCCCGTGATTGGGCAAGGGATTGTGGTCCACTGGACCACCAGGGTTTTATTCTACTCATGCCCGCGATCGCCCACCGAGGGGCAGCTGGGCGTCTGTCCCCGACAGCTGCAGCCTGGCAGGGCACCAGGTGCAAGCCACCGGGGATCAGTGCACCGCATGCAAATGGGGCCATAATGACATGAAAATGACCCCATTTGTGCCTTGCATGCATTATGGCCTGATTTGCATGCCCATGGCTGAATATTGCTCTTGCTGCTCCTAGCGCAACCACACTTGCGCTGGCACAGTCCCCTGCTCCCCTGCTGCCACATGCACTGGCACAGTGCCACTGCACCATGCACAGTGCGTGCGCCCTCAGTGCCATATTCAATGATGCTGAACCAAGGCGCAGCACCATTGCATTTCGCCTGCACTATGCCCTGGATCAACCCAGTTGTGCTGCGCCAAGACTTGTGCCCCTGCCTGGTGTAGTCTGAATATCTAGCCCTTAGAGGAAAAGACCTATGACTGAGACTGTCACATCTTGAAAACTTGATCTTAGCCAGCCCAGTGGCACTGGAGGTTGAGGCGTGTTCACTACATCTTGCGCCACACCGGCGACCTGGGTTCGGGAACGATCCCGGGTCACCAGGGCTCAGCAGGGGGAGAGAGGATTTGAGCATCCAGAGGACTGCTCTTCTCTCGGGGGGAGAGTCTTATGTCGTCCCTCTTGTTGATTGCCCTCTGGTGGTGACTGGAGGGCAATACGAGTCGGGAGACGCGTTCCAACGTAACCAGGTAGGGTGGGGCAGTGGGGAGAAAACAGGAGGAAAATTAACCTGGCAGTGCTCCATGGTGGTCCGCCACACCACAAGCTGACTCCGGGGGTTCTAGATTGGGTCTCCGGGGTTGGGGTGCCACCTTCTTGGCCCCACCACGGGGGGCAAGTTGTGGAGAAAATACAAGGTTGGCTAAGAATGCGGTGCAGCAGGACCTGAGAGAGAGTCCCTCCGGAGGACCACCGCCCCTGCCAGGGCTCAGGAAGGGAAAAAATCTGAATAAAATAAACTTGATCTTAGTTCCACAATAACAGAGCGTGAGAGGTGGAGCTGGGCAAGTACAAAAGTGTTTTTCATGCTGTCAGCCATCTGTATAGATAAATGCATATGTTGGCTGTTATACTTTTTTTTTGGTGCAAGTAAAACAGCATTTTTTGAATATCCAATGTGATGGGAAAACACTGGCTGTTTTTAATAATATTCATTGTTAAAGGCTTTGAATCCTGCCACCACCTTGTTTGAGATTTACATGCTCGCTCTCTTGGATTGCATCACAGAATAGAACAATTGGGAGTATGGCAATCTGGTTGAAAAACACAGCTAGCTGTCAACATGTGACCATATACAGGACTATGGAATTTATAACTCAAATATTCTCCTCTCTCTTGTTTGGAGTAGTGGCACACCTGATCTGAAGTTAGCAGGATTGAAATCTGCAGGTGCAAAGACACACCAAGACACCCCAACTTTTACAGTCTAATTACAGTGCTGCATCCATCCCCCAACCTTCTTCCCATCCCAAGCTTTAGGTCAAAACGAGCAGTAAAGGATATAAAGGGACTGCTGATATGAGAGATGATAATGGGGTTTTCAGGAAAGGTGTGACTTTAGAACTAAACAGACAGCAAAGATCATGGATGAGGACAGTATGTAATTAACAACAGTGTGTGGCTTTATAGCCAAACTGGTAGCAGAGGGGTTATAGGTTTAAAATTATCAGGATTACAAACAACAACTAAAGCTCAACGCTCATTCAGGTTAATATTTTGCATGTTTTTTTTTTGTGTGTGTGTGTGTGTGTGTGTGTGTGTGTGTGTGTGTGACCCTGAGCTAGTAAACTGACCTCCCATTGTGCACAGATCTCCACCAACTATAGTCGCTTGCTCACACTGTCTTAACAAAGTAAGGAGTAGGATAGAACAAGGGCACAGAAAATAAAATACATTAAAAAAATCACGATGGCCAGCCTGTCGGCACAGCGGTTGGATTTCTGCTTGTGATGCTGGCAACCTGGGTTAGGAAATGGACCCAGGGTACCAGAGGGCCGGCCGGGGAGAGAAGGCTTGAGCATCTGATGACCGCTTGCCTTCTCGCGTGGGGAGAGCAGGGAGACTACCCAGTGCTTGATGACTCCTAGCGGAGGTCAGGACCATGGCAGTGCGTTGGGTCCTGTTGAATAGAAATGGCATGGTGAATGTCGGTGTATGCCTTGAAATTGGTGGCATGCCATGCCCCGGGGGAGAATAATGGGAAACAGTGCCACATGACTGACCAGGTGATGGTTGCTGGCTGCTGTGGAAGACCCAGAGACAACCTAGAGACCACCCCAGCAGCACCCAGGCTAGGAATAGTGTGCTGGCATGTCCCCACCAGTGCCTATCTCCTTCTGGGGAGGGGGGCCATCCAGTGAAGGGTTATGCTGGATTCCATGGGGGGGGCTGCAAAGTGGGGTGGTGTTGGCTGGAATCGGGTGAGGGGCCGGAGGGGCCTAGGCGTCCCTAAGAAGTGGCCAACCAGAAGCCAGGGGAGGCACAAAAAAATCATGATAAACCATTGCAAGACAGTATAGTTACAAACTGATATAGAATGTGCACAATGCGGAGTATTTCCTGCAGCTGTTAGTAATAGTTGGATACAATTTCACATTGAATATGTTATCAGAATTCAGTTAATTGTGCTAAAACAATAATTAAATGCAGCTATGAATTTCAATACTTATAGTGGCATTCAATACAAGTCTAAATGTGTATTGTTTTCATTTGCATAAAAAAATTATTTGAACACACCATTCATCAACTGGTCTGCTGATTTCTAAAGTCTGCTTTTGAACTTGCTCGTTATTAGATTTTACCTGTAAAATGGGTTCAAATGCATAGGGCACCATTTCTTGGTAGAACACTACTGAGCTGTCATACTCTGAATCTTCTGCAGACATTATGCCAGATGCTAAGATCAGTTTACGGTCACGGAGTGCCAGCTGCAAGGAGACAACTGCAGAAGAACTAGAGATCAACAGCAAAACATCAGATAATGTGAACACTGAGCTTCAGAAAGTGAATGAATTTAAACAAATGACTCTCCGAATCAATAGTTCAAACCCCAAGAAGTCTGACTGTATTCTGACTAATGCAGTTAGCCCTTCCAGTTGAACTGCCCCAGAATTGAAAGAGTTAAAGCCTATATGATAATAGTGGAACGTTCATAAGGCTTGAGTTCGGTTTTCAAACCACTTTCCCTGGTACATTCTATGTAACTGCCAGATTCTTTACTCCGCCTGCCTGTGAAGTCGGCTTGGAGATCTCTCTTCAGCTCCTTCAGTTGAAGTACAAGTTTTGTCTGTTTTTTATAACTACCATTTAGTTTTATTTAATTTTAAAGCCTCTGTCCTTCGGTTATAGGTTAGTCTAGACTAGGTTTCCTATTTTCCGGTAAGTTTTTCGGTTTCTGATCAGTTTTCGCAACAGGGATGAAAACCAAAGATTTTTTTTCTTTACTCTTGAGGTAACATTTTTAGTCTTTGGTTAAAAATAAATAAATTCTTGTTAAGGGACTGGTAGACGTTTGGTAAAGAAAACTGAGTTTTTTCTCAGTTTTCTCCTTGACTACTAAACCGGCTGTTTATCAAATTTCTTCTCCTATATGGGTTTAAACCGCCCATTGTGGATAAGTGTTAAAATTAATTTTTCCTTGGTTGTTATGGCACAGAAACCCAAGAAAAGAACCAGTCCCACAGGGTTTTAACATTGTACTGAGTGCGGTGAACCTTTTGCTAAGGCTGATCCACATCTCGTCTGTGTTTTCTGCCTAGGGTTTGACCACCTTAAGGCAGATTACAAAATCTGTAAAAATGTCCCTCAGTCTATGTATGATAGGCACCTGAATAGACTGCAGGAGAGAATAGCTGAGAAATCAACCAACTCTGAAGGTCAATCCGGTTCCACCAGTAAAGATAAACCGGTGGAACCGGAGGGGGTGCCTGCTGAACAAGGTGATACCTCCACAGGGAAAAGAGCCGCTGACTCAGGCCTTGAAATGCCTGCGGCTAAAAAGAAAAAGACAGCTGGTTCAGAACCGCAAAAACATATGGTTGCGGTTCCAACCGCAGAAGAAATATCGAAAGCCGTTCCAATTATTCAGTTGCTGCAGACCAGTTCAGGTGAACTGCGTCAGCACACTTTGGCTCAAACACTGGTTCAAACACCGGATGCTGCTGTTCCCTCCAGTTCATTTGGGTCAGAACCCTTTTATGAACAGGAGTGGGAAGAGGAAGAGGAAGAGGAGTATTAATTCGGTGAACCCATTGAACCCATTGAACCTGAGGTGTCACCAGAACACATGGACCTTGATTCCCCTCCTTGTCCTTCTGGGGACCCTGCCCCCCATTATGCCTTCATAAAGAAGGTAACAGAGGCTTTAGAGCTTCCTGCTCAGGAAGCCTCTGAAGAGGAAGAAGAACCCGACTATTTGGAGATGATGGATGTGCCTGCTTCCAAGAGACTCTTGATCCCCATCCACAAGTCTCTGAAGAGGCAGACAATGAAAATCTTCCACAGCCCAAGATCCACACCACCTGTGTATAAGAAAGTGGACAGGAGGTATTCTCTGGCTGGCAATTGCACTGAATTTCTGTTCAACCACTGCAGTCATGCGCGGATAGTCCAAGCTACTGCCTATGAGAAAGCAGGCATCCCCTTAGCCTCACATCCTCCCCAAGAAGGACTCTAGAAAAAGTGAATGAATGGCTAAAAAGGGGTACCTGGGAGCTTCCCTCTGCGTTAGGCAGGCTTCTTACATGGCCTGTGTTTCCAGATACCAAAAGTCCTTATGGGAATCTGTCCAGGAATTGGACAGTAAAGCTCCTCCTCAGCTGGCAGCTGACCTAGGGGAGCTGGCAAAAAATTGGGTAGAAGCAGCTGAATACCAGTTCCACATGGTTGTGAATACTAATGACAGTCTTTCAAGGATCATGGCCACTGCTGTATCTCAAAGGAGGTTTGCATGGTTAAGATGCACCAACCTCTCTCAGGACACCCAGACAAAGGCCTTAGATTTTCCCCCGGTATAAAACTCTCTTTTTGGGGAACAAACTGAGGCATACATGAAAAAGATGGTTGAGTACAGAGTGGCATACAAGAGGACTGCAGCTAAAGAGAAGGCTGCCACTCCTCAGAGACAGCAAAGTAGGGGAGGCAGGGGCAGACTTTACCAGAGGGCTTTTTACCAGGCCAGACCTTCCTTGCCTACCAGCAGCAAAGAGGCGTCTTTAGAGGAAGAGGTAGAAGAGGTGCTGGTTGTGCTGGACCTATCCCTCAGCCCAAGACCCCTACTCCCTGAGGTGATTGTCCGGGTCGCCTCCCCATCCCCAGCAGGAGGCAAGCTGGCTTATCAGTATCAGTGACTTAGCAGGTAGCACGCTCACCTCTGAGGCTGGGTGATCAGAAGGCTGTGGGTTCTATCCCCATACCAGGCACTTGGGTTAATATCCCAATACTGACACTGTAGTGCAGCATGAGGGGGGTGCTGCACTCCTGAGGTGCCGACTTTCGGATGAGATGTTAAACCAAGGTCCCATCTGCCTGTTCTGGTGGTAGTTCAGATGGATGTTAAAGATCCCATGGCACTTCTCGAAAAGAATAGGGGAATTTTTTTATTAAAATATAAAAGACAAAACAATAAAAACTGTATTACATCATACAAAAGTAGAAAAAAAAATGAAAAAAATGACAATCATGCAATAACCAGACACCAAAAATATTTACAATAAAAAAAAAAAAAATCCCCTTCCCAGTCCCACCCCCACTAAAGGAGCAGGGTGTTTATCACCCAAAACAAGAAAGCATTTATAGAATGATTTCCCCTTTTTCTACACAAAACAAAAAAAAATGCACATCAAAAGGGAAATAAACACATAAAATAAAAACAATAAAAAAAATCATAATGTAGTATTATAGCATACCCATCATCCTATATGAGAACAATACCAAAACACAAAAGAGCATCAGTGAGAACGAGAAATTCAAAAAAGAAAAAAAAACTCAAAAACATTGAGACAAAAAAAAAAAAACGGTGTTTTGTGAAAACAAAACCCCGTCCTCCTTGAGTACCATACCCTAAATAAAAAATTAGGTATAGAGGAGTTAAAAAAAAATCCCAATAGTCTGTAAAGAAAAAAAACCCTAAATATGATCAAAATGTTTCCAGAAGTGGGCCCAAATCTCAGAACTACAAAAATGTCGCTCTGTCTGTTTCCACTTGCCCAAATCTGTACAAATTATATAGAAAAGGTCTAAAGCCAGTATATATTGTTGTTGCAGTACCAATCAACAATGGCCTATCCACATCCAATAAAGAAAATGGACATATATTATACAAAGTGTACTATGATGTACTGTTATATTCAACTGCGGAACTATCCCATAATATAACAAATTAGGATCTGGCGGAACCGTGGAATGGACCCACCCACTTCCATTTATTTTTGACATTACCCCACAATTGCATCACATGCGGGCAAGAAAAATATAAATGGTCCTTTGTCTCAATTTTCAAAATACAATGGTCCCTTGGACAATATCGTTCTTGCAAAGCCTTATGTTTTTGATTACCCTTCACATTTATCCGCCCATGTATTCCCAACCACACTGTATTCCACATGCGTACTGGGATTCTGTCATCAGTAATATAGTCAGACAGCTGTCTCTGATCCACCTGAGTAAACCCTGTAAAAACATTTTCATCAAAAAACCACAGAATAATATCCTCATAAAGAGCCTTCCTGGGTAGATGAAGAGAACTGTCTACAGTTACACCCCATTTCTTTAAGGCATCAAATACCCCTTCCTATCTTTTAACCAGACATGGACTTCATTTATTTTTATGCAAAAAATGATTAGATGTCCATTCTCTCAAGACCCCTGTCAAGGCGTCATAGCCCCATTTCCCCTAAAGCTGGGCAGTACCCTTTACTGATGGAAAAATATTATTATGAAAAAAATAGTAACAAAAAAAAACACGCTTGGATGTAGCATGTGTAAACCCCCAATTTGTAGGGTTTTGTAAAGAATATTACATTTAATGGGATTTAATCTACCCCCCCCCACACACACAATTAAAGAAACAGCTCATCAGTGATGCTTCCAATCTTTGGGGCAAAAAGAAAATAGTGCTAATGAATAAAAACACCGGTACTAGAAATGTTTTCAGCAAATAAATGCATTTTTTTTTTTACATTTTCCACCTATTCCACAACTTTACTTTAGCATGCCCAAGTGACAATGCCCGTTCCCAATTAAAACTCGTCATATCATCCCCCCCAAAAAATCCCCAGATACGACAGGGGGTCTCAGAAACTAGGTTGTCACCCACCAAAATTCCAGGTCCTGGAAATCCAGAAATATCCAAACAATGCGTCTTCAGCATATTGATACTAGCCCCTATAAGTTTACCCACTTCCCGAAGCAAATTACATGCCAGGAGGATAGATGCCTCATCTCTCACAAGGAGACAAACATCATCCGCATAGGTCAATACTTTATAATCCTGTGCCCACCCTATCCCCAACCCGTAAATCGGGGGGAATTCTGGATCAAGCAGAGCAAGGGATCCAACATAAAAACATATAACAAAGGGCTCAATGGGCAACCCTGTCTGATACCCCTCTGAACCCTAATTTTATGCCCCATCCAACCATTTTCATAGGGTTTCACGTAAGCTAAAGCATAACATAACTGCAGCCATTGGATAAAGGTCTCCTGGATTCCATAGGCCCCAAGACAATGCCATAAAAAGGAATGAGACACACCATCAAAGGCCTTTGCCTGATCCAGACTAACAATATACCCTCCAACATCTACCCCAACAGATGAATTATAAACTTCCATCAATTCACGTAATAATATGAGCACTTCTGTCATTCTCCTACCAGGAACTGAACAAAATTGGGTTGGTATAATAAGACCCTCCATTATAGAGGCTAGTCTAATACTCAACAACTTGGCAAATATTTTAAAATTTGTATTTAAAAGTATAATGGGTCACCAATTATGGATATCTTCCCGGACTCCTGATTTAAATAAAAAGATCATAAGCCCCTTGTACATTAAAGACGGTAAAAACTGATCTTGTAGAAAAAAATTATACACTGCTAGTAATTCCCGAGGAATTATATTCCATAATACTTTATATAACTCCCCAGGAAGCCCATCAGGTCCAAGTGCAACATTCCCTCCCAATTTAATAATAACTATGTCCAGTTCCCGATGAGAAAATGGCAAAATCAAAGATTCCTGTAACTCTGGGGTTAACAGTGGAAGTGAAACCGAAGTTAAAACTTGATTAAAGCCTAAATCTGGAACTGAGGTTCCAAATACACAACAAACATGGTCTTCCAAAGCTGACATAATACCAGCATTATCTTCCATTAACATACCCTGTAACGTCAATACACCTGTCATCAGCTTTTTCTCTCTCCGTGTTTGACTATCAAAAAATGGATTACCCTGCTCCACCTTCCCTTGTGTACCAAAAGATTGTTCCTTACTTAAGGAACTCAGAAGATCATACTGATAAAATGCCATTTCACTCCTTATCTCCTAACTCTCTAAAACAAACATCTTTCCGTCCAGCATTGTGTCTAGTTAATAAATCTCCCAGCTGTTCCCTGAGTGTCAGATAAGTAGAATAAGTGGACGCCCATCTGGTCCTTCCTGCTTCCCAAAAAACACCTTTTAAAAATAGCTTTAAGTCCTCCCAACATTGCCCAACATCGACATACAAAAATAGTGTGGAAAGTTTATCCTGAACTATACCAGTCAATGTGTGTAGAACAGCAGGGCCAGTTAAAAGTGAAGAATTCAATCTCCAATACCCTGGACCAGCTATTCTTCGGGGATTCAATATACACCCCTAACAAGACATGATCAGAAGTCTCAATTGGTACAAGACATGTTTTAAAAAACGGCAAAGATTGTTTAACAAAAACTATGTCAATACATGATGATAGCATCCCTTTGTAATAGGTAGGCTGAACTGGTCAACTCCCTCTCCCATGCACATCTTTCAAACCGGCTTGTTTAATCACAGTCTGCAAAAAGGCCCTATTCCAGTAGAGTTTATCTAAAGGACCCTCCCGTGTCAGGTTAATATTAAAGTTGCCCCCAAAAATATATGTCTGCTGGTATTTAAAAAAGGGTGCACTTTTTTTAGCAAGTCAATACAGAGGGCTTTAGATTGAGGCCCATAGATATTCAGCAATCTATATTGTACTGATTGTAATTCTATGTCAAGTAGCAATACTCGACCTGGTTCAATGTCCACTAAACGGTGAACCTTCACTCCTGGAGAAGCAAAACAAAACCCCACCCCACTACAGGCGTCCAACCCCAGTGACCAAAAAGATGGTCCCCATTTCCAATCTCTAGAAACCTGATTAATGCCCCCAACATAATGCAATCTAGTATCTTGGAGAAAAAAAAACATCATACAGTAATTGTTGTAAAATCCCAAATGTAGCAAATCATTTCCTCACAGATAAGATACTATTCACATTGAGACTAGCTATCTTAATACATAGTGGTTCAGGGAGGAAGGGTAACAACTTTTCCACTGGTTCAAGTTATCCATTTCTGGGGGATTTTAGACTTTGGGATTTTTTGGGGAGCTGGAGAATCCTGACCTAGGGGAGGAAATGGATCCGAGGCAACTAAATCCATAGGTATTTCTGTTATCTACCTATTTCCCACATGTAGTGAAGGTGGCAAACCTGTTAGATAATGTAAAGGGGAAAGCAGCACTCCTTCCTGCTCCCCCTTCCTCACCAAGGCCTGTGGAGTGGAAGGAGGTAAAATACCATCCTCGACATCTGCAGTATCCTCCCTAATTTCTATAGTCAAAGAACTAGGGACTGAAGGGCCCAACTAATCCTTTGCAGAAGATTTATTTTTTGGGGGGGTGGGGGAGATTCATAGCAGATGTATCAGAACCCTGCTGCTGAAAAAAGGAGGTCAAAGTCACAGCTCTCAGGGGCCACCCCTGTGGTGTGGCATATGGAGTCACTTCTTCCAGTCTAGGTTTTGTCTTTGACTGGCTCCGACCCTGTAAAGACCCAGGAATATCCAATAGATCAGTGTCTGGCATCGAAAGCTGGGTTCTAGAGTGCTGAGGCTTACCCCTGTCTCCAAAACCACCAACCTTGCCTCTACCACAGCCAAGAGGTTGAGGAGTATCCTCAGCATAAGGCGAAAAAGAGTTACCAAAATTCTGTTTAGCTTTGGCCAGGAAAAAATCCTAGTCAGATTCCCCCTCCATATTGTGAGCTGCCCAAGGACAATTCTGAAAGGAATGTTCTTCTTCGCCACATAAATTACAAAATGGAGGTGCACTATATTGTGGAGCTGTATGTCCCAACAGACTACATTGAAAGCACTTAATCTTATCACAACCCACATTTAAATGATCCAAGGCTCCACATCGATAACAACTCTTAGGCTGTCCTGCATCAAATAGGACACCTCAATCTCAACCCGAAAAAAGGAACTGGGGAGATGTTGAATGCCCATTTTCAGTCTGTCAGTTGGACCCTAAACAACCAGCCCCCATTCCAGAACCCATTTTCATCCATAATGGGTCTAGGGTGTTCCATAACTGTACATTTTTTCTCTAACCAAAACATGATATCATTAATACAAACACCTTCATTACGAAACAGAATCGTAACAGTTTTAATTGTTGGTTTCATAATAGGGATTGCCAGAAAATCAAGCTAGTGCTCAGAATCTTTCAAAGTGTAATACATCTTCCAAAATCTATCCAGAGACTGCATTGTACAAACACTTCAGTCGTAAGTCTGATCCCCAGAGGCATGAATAAAGGCGTATACTTCTGCCGGTGAAAATCCCATTGAATCCTTAATCAGGGTCTTGGCTACCCATACTCTATCTGGCACTACAGGGGCTTTACCCTTATAGTGAAGGCGAACTAAAAAAAGTCTCTTCCCAGCTTCTGCTGGTTTGTGAAAAAGACCAGTGAAAGTCCGAGATCATTGTTGATCTGATTGGGGACTCCCCTTCCCTTCTGAGTGCTCTTGTTCAGATAACCACGAAAAGGACATACCTTGTTGTGGGACTGCAGCATCAGGTAGTACTCCATCCCGAGTTCCTGTAAAGGTGGGGTTCCCAACCTCCGGTAGCCTGGTAATAGCAAGCTCAGAGGCGATAGGCATTGCCGCTAGTGACACCGCATCTTGTGCAGTAGAAATTTCACCGGCCTCACTTTCAACCCACACAGCAACAGCCACCAGGTTTGAAGAAGTTAAAGGGGCTACAGAACTTCCTTGTGTCTGCAAATTGGTATCTTCCCACTTACGGGAAGCTAAACTCTCCGGGGAACCAGGTAGCAGGATAGCGGGATCCAGAACCCAATGATCATTAGAAAGTACCCATCCAGCTTATTGCAGGGCCGATCCAGGGGTCCAGATAGGATCTGGAATTTGTGCTTCTATAGATGCTCCAACCACCCTTTGAGTCTCCACACAGAAGACCTGGTGAATACTAGAGTGCGGTCCTGGTTCTGAGATAGCTTCTAGTGGCAAGTGTTTACTCATAACAGGTGAAGGACTAGCCGCAGATCGTTTTCTTTTCTGTTCATACTCTAATCGTTGTTTACTAGTAAGAAATTCTTGCTCAGCTGCTGAGATCATAAGCAACAACCGCTGCTTTTTAGAAGCTAACTCTGCTTGTAATTTCTCCTCCTCGGTATCCAGTTCTTGCATATGGGACTCTGTAATAGGCTGAGAGGGATCCCCAAGAGGGGTATCAGCCCCCAGAACATTCACATCAGCTCCCACATGAGATTGTAAGTCAATTGCAATATCCATATCGGCTTCTCCATGTGCTCTGTCCTCCACAGCTTGTTCTAGACTGAGATCAGCCATCCCTCCTGCAGCGCTTTGGCTCCTTCTGCAGAGGAGTAGGGGAATTTCCCCAGTGTCCTGACCAAATTTCTCCCCATTAACTAAAATTACTACCAACAGCTTAATCTGGTTCAAGGTCAGTTGGCTTTCATCTGTATCCTCCTCCCCCAGGTCGTGCCTAAAAATAGGCAGAATTTGTCTAGTGCACTTACCCGGTCAACAAAAACTAAATAAATAAAAATAAAATAAATGAATAAATTACTGCCAGGCTTGAGAAACCGTTACCACAGACAAGTGGGTCCTGGAAGTAACAAGCCAGGGTCTTGCTCTAAGCTTCAAATCATTCTCAAAAACAAGAGCAAGACTATTCAAGCCTGCCACCAAATCAGAAACAGCCCTACTGGAGGCAAAGGTATCCACTCTGCTGCAAAATGGAGCAGTGGA
This sequence comes from Neoceratodus forsteri, assembly GCA_016271365.2. Lineage (NCBI taxonomy): Eukaryota > Metazoa > Chordata > Ceratodontiformes > Ceratodontidae > Neoceratodus > Neoceratodus forsteri. The sequence goes on along the minus strand of CM057455.1, from coordinate 285,220,116 downwards.
GCCTGTTCCACCCCCTTACAGGGGAAAAGGGTTGTATTCAAGGTACTTTGTAACCTTGAAGAAAAATGGGGAGTGGCGACCCATCCAGGATCTAAGATACCTAAACAAGTATCTTACAAAACCAAAATTCAAAATGGTCACCCTGGCTCCGATCCTTCCCACTCTAGGACAAGGCGATTGTCTGGCATCCCTGGATCTCAAGGACACCTACTTTCATATTCCTATCATGCAGTCTCACAGAAAATACCTCAGGTTCAAGCTGTCCTCAGACCATTATCAGTTCAGGGCTTTGCCCTTCGGCCTGTCCCCTACACCAAGGACCTTCACAAAGTGCCTGGCAGTGGTTGTGGCACATCTAAGAAGGTTAGGGGTCACAGTCTTCCCTAACCTGGATGATTGGCTAGTCATGGGGCATTCTCCCCAGCAGATAGAGGGATCTCTGATCACAACACAGGACACCTTGCAGTCTCTAGAGTTCCTGGTAAATCTCAAGAAGTCAGTTCTGAAGCCAGTCCAGCTCCTAGAGTTTATAGGGGCAGAGCTGGACACAGTTTGGGCAAGAGCTATCCTACCACAGATAAGGGTGGAGAGGCTGCACTTCCCTCGACCAGCAAGGCATTTTCTTTGGCTCCTAGGCCATATGGCTGCAGCCATTGCTGTAGTCCCAGGAGCCAGGTTTCAGATGAGAAATATCCAGTTCCACCTCAGGTCCTTTTGGTCCCAGAGGAGGGATTCTCTGTCCAAGGTAGTACCAGTGACCGCCACACTGATACAAGCTCTGCAATGGTGGCAGGATGAGGACAACCTCCGAATGGGAGTTCTCTTCCTGCAACAGTCTCCAACCATGGTACTGATCACGGATGCTTCCCTCCTAGGGTGGGGAGCCCATCTGGGGGATCACACTGCTCATGGCACATGGACCAAGCTGGAATCCCTGTTACACATAACTCTTCTGGAACTCGAAGCAGTGCTGTTGGCACTGCAATCTTTTGCCACATTGGTGCAGGGGAAGGTGGTTCAGGTCAGAACAGACACAACCACCATGTACTACTTAAACAGGGAGGGATCAGGTCCACTGTCCTGTGCACAGAAGCCATGAAGGTTTGGAGTCTGGCCTACTCTCTCAAAGTCTCCTTGTCAGCAGTCCATCTGCCAGGGAAAGACAATGTTCTAATGGATGCTCTCAGCAGGATCAATCAGAACCACCACAAGTGGACTCTAAACAGGCATGTCCTGCTGGCAGTATTCAGGAGATGGGGCACTCCGGAGATGGATCTCTTTGCAGCCCCAGACAATCATCAGTTGCCTCAATACTGCTGCAGGCCACCAGCTCAGGGCTCAGTACCTCTGGATGCACCGATCTTGGATTGGACAGGCAAGTTCTTGTATGCCTTCCCCTCCATTCCCCCTGATATTCAGGGTACTGACCAAGCTCAGGGAACAGCCTGCGACAATGATTCTGATTGCCCCAGACTGGGTCAGACAACCATGGTACTCGATGTTACTGGCTTTGTCAGCCACCAGTCCAGTCTGCCTCCCCAGGAGGCACAAGTTTCCGACCTTCACCCAAGGAAGGATTCTATACCCCAACCTCAGGGCCCTCGAGCACAAGGTCTGGCTCTTGAGGACTTAGAGTATGCAGGCTTTCATCTCTCAGAAGGGGTTATGGACATCCTAAGAGTCTCCAGGAAGCCTTCCACCAGGAAGACTTGCACCTCAAAATGGAAAAGGTTCTCTATATGGTGTTTTCAAAGAGAAATAGATCTACAGGAAGCCGGCTTGGCAGTCCTGTTAGACTATTTGGCTCACCTCCATTCTCTGGGCCTCCAGCCTTCTACTCCCAAGGTGCATTTGTCAGCTGTCTCTGCCTACCTTTCAGCAGGGAAGGGACCTTCCCTGGCCTCTGATGCCATTGTCAAGAAATTCTTTAAGGGGTTGCTCCATTTGTACTCCCCCTCATAGAGAACCTACTCCTTCTTGGGACCTCAACGTTTGCATAGCACAGCTCATGTAACCTCCATTCAAACCCATGTCCTCAGCCTGGAGCTTAAATATCTGACATGGAAAACTGTTTTTAGTGGCTATCATTTCAGCAAGAAGAATCAGTGAGCTACAGACTTTGTCTGTGGAACTAAACTACATTGCCCTGCACAGAGATAAGGTTGTACTCGGAACAAATAGGAAGTTCCTTCCCAAAGTGGTCTCAGAGTTTCACTTGAATCAGGCCATTACACTGCATGTCTTCTTTACTGACCATTCCAGCTCAGGTGAGCGTAGGCTGCATAGCTTGGATGTAGAAAGGGCTATCAGCTACTCTGTGGATCAGACAAAGGGCCATAGGAATGAGTGTACTCAACTGTTACTCACCTATGGAGAAGTGGGAAAGGGCAAGCCAGCCACAAAAGAACCATTGCACGATGGATTGTGGCCTGTATTCAGTTCTGCTATGGAAAACTGGGTAGGAAGCCACCAGTGGCCTGAGGGCTCACTCTACCAGGGGGACAGCCGCCTCCACAGCAGCTGCAAGGGATGTTCCCCTGCTGGAAATCTACAAAGCAGCTACCTGGAAAACCGTTCATGTATTCACCAAGCACTACTGCCTGAATACCCAGGCTAGGAGTGATGCCAGGTTTGACACAGCAGTATTTCAAAGCCTATTCCAAAAGTAGGTTCTGTGCCCATCTGCAAGGGGCACTGCTTGATAGTCTGCATTAGTCAGAATACAGTAAGACTTCCTGGGGTTTGAAGAAAAAATGACTTACCATAGTCATTTAGTTTCTTTTAAGGGAGTCTTGCTGTATTCTGACCTCCCACCATGCCTCCCCTACTGGAACCTGGGGGCACTGCACTCCAGCTGTCACTCTATAAATGTTGAACCACTAGAGTGATTTGTTCATGGGCATTTGTGACTTGAGTCTTTTTTATGCCCTTGCTGGTTTGTAGTCATTTGACTACTTAAGTTAGTTTTTTAATATTGATTTATAGATATATTTAACTCAGCATAGCTTAGTTTATGTCATTATTGCTATTATCTCTATAGTTTGCTCGTAAGAATCTGGCAGTTACATAGAATGTACCAGGGACAGTGGTTTGAAAACCAAGCTCGAGCCTTATGACCGTGCCACTGTTAGCATATAGGCTTTAACTCTTTCATCTCCGGGGCAGTTCACCTGGAAGGGCTAACTGCATTAGTCAGAATTCATTAAGACTCCCTTGGAAGAAACAAGATTACTATGGTAAATGATGTTTTCTTAGGTGCCCTAATAAGATTCCGGAATGCACTCTGTGGGTTTCACACTGTGTGACATGGTAATCTGAACACTGTCTCACTGAATGTCGGAAATTACAGTATGGGCTGCACTAAACTTGCATGGACTCACCCATGGGAAACGATCAATAATTAAACTTCCCACAGTAACTAAATTACTGTCAAGTGGGAGATAGAAATGAAAGATGTTAGTTTTAAAATTAACCAACTTCGCGTGACAGAATGACCTTCTTCTGATCAGAGCTGTGCTGCAGGCAGACTCATTAGAGAGGATCAATCTGTTTTTTTTCTTATGCGCTTCAACTGAGAGACTTTCATAAAAATTAGCGATCACAGGGCCAGGTATTCAAAACTTCACCCGGGGCAAAATTAGCACTGCACAGCATGCAAAAATTGCCCAGAACAATTTGCACGCTATATTGAAGGGAGTAGTTAAATTAGGGGCTAAGTCAGTTGAATATAGCGTGCAAATGACTGTGTGCAAATATGGACTTCAGTGCAGGTCAGACATAGCTCAGCAAATAAGACAGCTCTGAATATAGCAACTGGGCAGTGCTAACTACAACAGCAGCCCAGTGCATACAGACGTGGTGTAAGGCAAAGGTGAACTATGTGGCCAATGTGTGTGCTAGCAAAGATGTGGATTCACAAGAACAGCAAACAGTGCAGACCAAATACTGCAGAATAATGCTATGGTTCTGTCAGTTTTGAGCGGGACAAACTCGTTTGCGTGGCACTCACACATATGTCCAGTGCCAACATGTTTGCCCGGTGCAAAATGTTGCTGTATTCAAAAGTGCTATACAAATGAGCCTACTTGGGCAATCCGTAGGGCAAACAGCCACATTAACATGTCATGGGCAACTCTCTCAAAAACCACTGTCTAGCCCCTTATTCACCCCTGCTGACCAGCAGAGAACCCTCACGGACCCTCAGGGCTTCCTCAGTCCCTCCACTGGTCATCCCTCGTGTCTCCACCAATATGGGTAGCAAAGCTTTCTCTATCTCTATACCCTCCCTGTGGAACAGACTCCCTCTCACCATCCACTCATCCACTTCCCACTTGTCCTTCAAACAGCAACTAAAATGTTGGTTGCTGAGGGAATCCACCTGCTGATGTTAGGATCTGAATTGCACTGGGGCTTCTGTTGTGTATGCTAATGTAAATACTTCTTCCATTGATCATGTTCTCCTGCTGTAAATACTTTTCTGTAATTATGACTACTACTGTTAAGGTGTGGGTATCCTCATACTGTAAATAAAGTTGTACTTATGTAAACTTCAGCTGTTCCTTTGTAACAAGTTCATGACTGCGGGCCATAAGCCATATGTGCTTTGTACTGTCCATTGTTAATATGTATCAAGTCTTCTCTACTGCTGTGTCACGTGGGTGGCCTGGGTCATGACTGAAAACAGTCCGCTGGATCAGTGCACTTACTCAGTTATCAAAGACATACATAAATAAATAAATTAAATAAATCATTGCCTGATTTGCATGTAGTTCTATGTGGATTGCCCGGCACTATTGCAGGGTGCATACAGCTCCACCTGTAGGTCGGACTGGAACTACAGGTCGATAGCTGCAAACTGCGTTTCCCCATGGCACCACCTATATGTCAGACTGCAGAAACATGCTGGTAGCTGCAGGGACTTCCATTTGTACACAGCAGCAGAGTCTAATGTGCTCCAGGGGACTAGCACCACAGCCACATGTGTTGGTGCTGCATGCCATGGACATAAATGTAGTCCTAGCTGTAGTGCATAGCAGATGCTACAGTACTATAGTGGCCATTTTAGTGAGGGACACAGCACTGACTGCAGCTCTCCACAGAGTGACAGGACCAGCTGGCAGGTGTGTTCTGATAGTGGACACCACTGTCATGCTGTCCTGTGTCCCACTTATGCTGCACTACTGGTATGGGATACATATAGTAACATACACATGGCCGGCTGTGTGTGCAGTGGTGTCTGTATGGAAGTGAGGTTTGTGCTGGGGGTGACACATACCATCAGACATGCACACCAGTGTTGGGGTATTCCCGACACTGGAACATGTGCACTGTGGGGATGGCCCCAGCCTTGTGGCAAACCCACTGTATGGTGCAGCCTCGCCACCTGTACAATCTCCCCTCCACACCATCCAGTTCCCCAGTGCTGCATGTGTGTGTGTTGGAGTGTGCTGGTGTATCCCAATGGGGGGACTGGAGGTGTGCTGTATGGCCGCACTGCCAGTTAATACTTTCCTATGTATTTATCGCTGTGTTCACCAGGTAGCCACAGTGGGCCATGGCCCATAGTCTGGAATGACCCAGAGCCACTATCTGTGATGATGCAGTGTATAATAAATACATACAACATACAACTACACACAAGTCACATATAGCAACGCAGTTCATTAGCTGCTGCAAATGGAGTTTTAGCGCTGTCGTATACTGTGCATGATTGTTAGCTTCCAAGCAGCGTTGAGGCATTGTATTCCACACTGTGGATGTCTGTGCATATGGAGTGGCCAGAGTGGCCGTCCGCCCTTGCTGCCTCCTCATTGACTGCGTACAGCCTTGTTCACTGTTGCTGCCGTGTCCATGCTCCCCATCCTCTGTTTCCACGGAGATGAGACTACCTTTACATGGGCGGTAATTTGCACCACACTCAGTGGTGCAAGTGGTAGACAAGAAGTACAGGAACTCGGGCATTGGCTAATATGAGATGCAGAATGAAGATCCTCAATCTGAAGGATAGTTGTGTCAAGACACATCTAGCTGTTTAGACACTAGTAGATTCAGTTAGACATACTGAAGTATTTCTAGGAAAACAGCATTGTTGTAGAAATCAAATATTGTTAAGGAAACCCTGATTTCAGGTCACAGACCCAGAAACTGTCATTATGTTGCTGGTTTAAGAATTTCATTACCAATGTCAATGGGAAGAAGTAGAGGAACTCTGTTTCTGTTGCAAAAAAGGTACATTAACTGAGTTCCTGTGCGTTCCTGTTCACTTTCCTCACTGGTTGCGCTACATGTCTTACTAAAGTAAGTTGCGTGGTGCTATAGTTTTGAATATACAGTTGAGCCTGTATGCATGTCCCTGCCCCTCACTTTGCACCGCGAATACATTAACCTTTAGCGCCAGCCCTAACACATTGCACCGGTGCTATTTGGCCTTTTGAATATAGCAATCCAGTGCAAATGTGGCGCAATTGGTTTGCAACTGGTGCAAAGTTTTGAATATCGGGCCACTAGTCTTAACATTTCTTTTTCTTTTTCCTTGGGAAAAATTATAAACAGAATGACTGACCATCTAATGACAGCAGCCAAGCTCTTCTGACAGTAGTTATCTCGTGCTGGAGCCATTGATGTCAGTCCTTGAATGACGTCAGTGGTTAACAGCACTCGAAGAAGGAAGAAAATGGGAGAAAATTACCAAAATCTGCATGACACGAACATCTGACTCTATACTGAGTTAAACAAATAAAATCACACAGATACATGGATATTTCAGAAATGTCTTTAGTAATGAAACAAACTCGGAGACCGCTTGATTTTCTGTCCTCTATAAACTATCATTTATATTTGATATCTGAATGTTATGAGAGTCTGCATTTAACTGTTTTATTGCATTCTGTCTTATCTCATTGTCAAGGTGCCTTGGTTTTTTGAAAGATGCATTATAAATAAAGTATTATTATTATTATCATTGCCATTTATCTTTAAAAAATTAATAAATCACTAAAGCCAACTTTTGTTTTCTATCCAGTGAAGGGAAAGGACAAGCCATTGTATGTTTAAAGAGTAACCATAGCGACCATCTCAGATTTGGGGGAATGTGTCTCCAAATTGATATTTCTACAGTCAAGGCTGACTGGGATCAGCCGATTCCCTGAGATTATTTTTATCTGACAGAACTTGTCTCTTACAGGGCCTACCATCTACAGCATGGCTGCAATTTCATCGCAGTGATTCCCACCAACGTCTTCGGGCCCTTTGATAACTTTAACATTGACGATAGCCATGTTCTTTCAGGACTCATCCACAAAGTCTACCTGGCAAAGAGTAAGTCATTTTACTATTTCTGTCCTCCACTTTTCTATTCTTTTCACTTGAACTCCCCCATTTGCCAGTCCTGGTGCAGTGGCCAAAGCAGTGCATAGTTTGGCATCTGTCCAGTGCCAAGTGGGATTCTATTGGTATATGTCTGATCACCAGTTTTGCCACTCTATCCTCCCTTTTACTTCTCTGAGATTTTCAGCTTTGTTCCTGACACTGCAGCTCATTTGAGAGGGGTGTGGATAATGTGCTACCTGGGTTTGTGTGCTGATCCCTGGAGTGTTGGAGAGATGGCAGGAGGAAGAGGATTGATTGTCCCAGATGGTGGTCTTTACCACCAGTGGTGGGGGTTGGGGATGAGGATAGACAGCCGCAATAGAGCACTAACCCATTGTGGCCCATGAGTGTAATGCCAGCCTCTAAGTGTGCCTCAAGGGGAAGGAGGGACGACTGTCCGAGCCTGAGTGTGTGCAGCATATGCTTCCAACTCAATCAAAATCTTTATTTATCCAGGCGGGCACCATTGAGCAAGGCTCATTTGTAAGGTGGACCTGGTCATGGATACATCAAAGTACTGTACAGAAGCAGGTATACAAAAAACAATAATATACAATGAAGAAAAATTATATACAGTGTATACAGTACAGTACAAGGTTGAAATAAATAAATAAAAAGCATTATTTTACAATTGAAGAAGTCAGCAGATGTACAATCAACAATAGGCATACAGGGGTTATAAGCAGAGATCTTTTGAGTGAGGCAGCCGGCAACTACACATATAGGGGAAAGAGGCCATGTATGGGGCGGCAGGTTAGAGAGGTAAAGAAGAGGAGGGATATATTACTGACAACTGGGGGAAAAATTGGGTTAAAACCACAGAAAGTGACGATGGCTGTCATGTACTTGTTTATTATGATAATGATGGAGGAGGGGTAGATAATTGGGACACTACTATGGATGGGGTGGGACTTTAACCAGGCTGTTGGTATGCTGAAACTCTGAGGGGAGGGCTGAGGAACAAGTGGAAAACAGCCCAGGCCTGCAGGATGATGCCAGTCACTCTCAAGCCCCACACTTTCCCCTCCAGTCTTAGATCAGCTGAAATTATTCACCAGAGGGGATAACTGTCACCCCAAAGACACTTCTTGTGGTGGCAGTAGAGCTTAGGTTAAGGGGGATTCGGGGTGGAAGGTAGCCAAATAGCAGGTGGGACCAAGGAAAAAAAATTCTGTTGTTAGAGTAACATTACAGCTGCCTTTTGTAAACTCAAGTACTAAAAATTTCTCATTTGCTGCCAGTCCCCTTAGTGCAACTCCTGGAAGATCCCAGAAGATAATATGATAGGGAATGAAATGGGAGGCAATGCACAGGAGTGCAGCTCTGATAGGGGAGACTAAAAGTTGGATTCAGTTCCAGGTAAACATAAAAATAAGAAAGGATTGCTGCTATGTGAGCAAAAGAAGAGTAAATTTGGAACTGGGAAACAAAATGTACCTCATCTTTAAATGTACCCACAAAATTCATGCAAATGCCACAAGTACAGTAGTTAAAAAATGCAGAAATGTACTCACAAAATGCATGCAAATGCCACAAATACAGTAGTTAAAATATGCAGACTTATCAGGGAGCTTGCCTTCTGACTCGCAGTGTTTTTATCTCCTACACTGATAATTCTGGGTTTCCTCAGTGCTTTGTTTCCTATTTTCACCACTGGGTAACAGTGCATTAGTAGTGCATTAGAAGTGCATAGTTTGGCATTTCTCCTGAGTTTGCATTTTTAGTCTGATAACATCTAGTTCCAGTTCTTCCTTATTCTACACCGTATTCACAGTTTGGCTCATCAGGTTACAGGGAATCTCGTCTCTCAAGTCTGTAAAGTTTTTTTTAACCAGCTTTTTACTCTACCCTGCTTCCTACCCCCTGTTCTTGTTAGGGCCAGATTGGTGAATCAGAATCCTGAAACCATGACCCAACTTTGTGGTATAGTACCTGAGAGTGCCATTTGCCATCATTAGGATGATAGTGGAGGCCCAGGCTTGCAGGGCTGGTAGAATGCATCATACTCCCATGTCAACGACCTTGGTTCATGACCTGCCTTGGACCAGTTAAGGTGTAGGACTTCTGTGGAGTTGGAGCATATCAGGAGGGGGTGGAAATATGTCTTGCTGAATGGGCACCTTCTGTTAGAGGTTGGCGTTGACATTGTAGGTGACCATGCAGTGTTGGCTCCACCCCATCAGAACAGTGCTTGGCTGAGTGTTAACACGAATGCATATGTGAGGAGGGAGAGAGTAATGGACAAAAAATGTCTTCCTCAGTACCCATATGAAAGCCAGACCCCCACACCACATCCACTGTCCTGGCTCTGCCCAAATATTCCTTGTCCCCTGGCATCAAACTAAAAAATAAATAGATGTCTGGTAACTGGGACTAGTCCAAACCTTCCCCATAAGATGCTAATCACATTGGGTTCTAGCCAGGGTGGTTCAGGGTCTGGATAGGCAGATGCTACAGTAGGCCAGTGACAAGGGGAGGACAGATGGTGGCAGGAGTGGCCTGAGGGAGAGGGTGAGGTGAATGGTGACTGAGTTGAGACAAAATTATAGCTTAAAAATAAAATATAGAGTTTGTTTTTACCATATTTTTCCTCGTCCTTTCTCCAGCCTCCCACAGGGTGTCCTGCCAACATGCAAGCCTGCAGCTTCCCCTGTGCTGAGTCGGCAGACAACTGGGAATGCTGCGGGTACAGATACAGAGATGATCCCCCCCCCAGCAGTGCTCCTGACCATAGGGCCAGGTGACTGCAAGGACCCAGGCTCGCTTTTGAACCCAGGTCTCCCACATGGAGAACGATGACTCGCATCACCGGGCAGTTGCTGCCCTCCCCCCACCCATGGCAGTCTTCTGATGACTGCAGACACCTAGGTGACCTAACTGGTCCAGTTCAAAGCAGTCAGAATCACCATGGTTTGTTCTGTATGAATGTAATTGAAACTGACCCATACAATTTCCCTGTACAGGAAAGTTTGTTCTCAACAGAAAGTTTCTATTGTGACCATTGTGGCGAGTTTACCAACTGCTTAATTATTGCAGACAATATTGTTTCTGTATATGTTTTCTGCTTATGTGTTAAAAGGGGTTACATGTGAGGAACTTGGTTATGTTTCAAAGTTCCACATAGGGCAGAACTAAGGGTTGCCAAAAGATGCCTGTTTTTAAGGGGAGATACATATAGAGGAAATTGGTATCCTGTAATCAGAGAAAGGCGTACTTGCCAGGAAGCTGAAAATTACATGTCAAAGGCAGGATATCATAAAGTGGTTAGCTAATTATAGGAAACCAGGTGCAATAAAATCTCAGGATTGGAGAAAACCATCTTCCCCCATCATAAACTTACACTTCAAAGGAAAAGTGCTTTATCACGAATCTATTTATCTTCTCCTCTGTGGAACAAGCATGCAGGTTGTCTACCTAGTCTGCTCCTTTCCCTGCCTATTGGATAAGTTGCAGATTCTAGTTAACCAACAGCCTACTTCCTCCTACCCCCCACTATAATTGCCTTATGTCTGTCCCATGCATTCTTGAATTTCCCCACTGTTTTTGACCCTATGACCTCCTCAGAAAGGCAGTTCCATGCATCTACCACTCTCTCTGTGAAAAAAGATTTCCTCATGTTGCCCCTGAGCCATCCCTCCTCTGTCTTCAAACTGTGCTCCCTTGTTCTTGCACATCTTTTTCTGAAAGATGCTCCCCTCTTGGATTTTGTTGATTCCCTTGAGGCACTTGAAAGTTTCAATCATGCCCCCCTCTCCCTCAAGGGTATACATATTAAGCTCTTTAGTCTCTCTTCATATGGCTTTTGTTGCAGACCCTGCACCATTTTAGTTGCCCTCATCTGCGCTGCCTCCATCCTGTCTCTGTCTTTGTGGAGATGGCATCTCCAGAACTGCATGCAGTACTCCAGAGGGGGTCTCACCAACTGTCTGTATAGAGGGATAACAACTTCCCTTTTTCTACTTGTGATGCCCTTCCCTATGCATCCCAGTATCCCCCTGGCTTTCCCTACTGACTTCTCACATTGTATACCCACCTTTAGGTCATCTGATATGACTACACCCAGATCCCTTTCCATTATTGTTGTTGTTAGTACCTCCCCTACTGTTGTGTACTCTTCTCCTGATTTTATTTCCCAGGTGCACATTGCACTTCTTTGCATTGAATCTAAGTTGCCATATGTCTGACCATTCCTCCAACCTTGCCAAGTCCCTTCTCATCCTTTCCACCCGCTTTGTGTATCAACCCTGTTGCAGATCTTTATGTCATCTGCAAAGAGGCAAACTTTTCCTTTCAGCCCCTCTGCAATGTCTCCTATAAAGACAATGAAGAGAAACCAGTCATAGTAGTAAATCCTGCAGTGCCCCACTAGTAACCACCCTTTCTTCAGAGTGTACTCTGTTTACTGTTACCCTCTGTGTCCTGTTGTCCAGCCAATTTGTTACCCAGACTACCACCCTGGGACCGACTCCCAGGCTGGCTAACGTGTTCATTAATCTTTTGTGTGGAACTGTGTCAAATGCCTTGCTAAAGTCTAGGTAGGCCATTTCTCTAGCTCCTCCCTGGTCTACTACTTTGGTCACCCAGTCAAAGAAATCTATTAGATTTGTCTGACATGACATTCCTGCTGTGAATCCATACTGCCTTGGGTCCTGTGTCACACTGGCCCCTAAGTACTCAACAATTCTTTCAGAAGTGATTCCATCGTTTTCCCCATCACTGAGGTCAAACTAACAGGTCTGTAGTTTCCTGCCTCTGCTTTGCTCCCACTTTTGAGAAGGGGAATCACATCCACCCTCCTCCAGTCCTTAGGTATCACACCATCCTCCCTTGATTTGTGAAAAAAGGGTAGTCAGTTGTGTCACTAGGTCTCCGCTTAGTTCTTTTAGAATTCTGGGATGAATCTCATCAGGCCCCATTGCTCTGTCCGCCTTGAGTTTTAGGAGTTCTTTCAGGACCTTTTCTTCTATTAATGGACTGGTGTTGAACCCCCTGCCCAGAGTGCTTCTATTGTTTTGTTTATGTACCTCCCCCTCTTCTTCTTTTGTGAATACTGAGCAAAATTATTCGTTCAGTATCTCTGCCTTTTCACTGTCACTCTCTGCCCACCTCCCCTCCCCTTCCCTTTATTAAGCCTCACTATCCCTCCCTTGGTCTTCCTTTGCTCCCCGATGTACCTATAAAAGGTTTTATCTCTCTTCTTAACTGAGATGGCTATCTTTTCTTTTGTTAGAGCCTGCGCTATTCTGGCTGCCTTCCCCACTTCCTTCTGCTTTAACTGACAAAGTTCTCTGTTCTGCTTCTTCTGTGATTCCTTATACTTCCTGAATGCTGTCTTTTTCTCCCTAGCCTTCCCTGCCACCTCTTTTGAGAACCATAGTGTTTTTTTACTATGTTTTGTTTTCTTTATTCGCGTCATACAAAGGCTTGTTGCCTCTATAATGGCAGTTTTGATTGTTCCCCATTGTTCTTCCAGCCCTCCTTCCTGCCCATTTGCTAGTGCATTCCTTAGGCACACCCCCATTTTGTCAAAGTCAGACCTTCTGAAGTCCAGTACCCTCGCTTTTGTATGGCTTGATGCCACAGTTGTGTTTATTGTGAACCACACTGTGTGGTTGTCGCTTGTTCCCAGATGGCTATCCACTTCTAAATCTGTGATTCTTTCTCAGTCCCTGTTTGAGAGTACCAGGACCAAGATTGTTCCCTTTGGAGTGGGTACTAACACTAGCTGTCTGAGGCATGCCCCATGTAAGGCATCGAGAATGACCCTACTTTTGGATGTGGCTGGAGTAAATGTGCTTCAGTTAACATCTGGCATATTCAGGTCCCCCATCAACAATATCTCCCTTTTTTCTGTCATTCTGAGGATGCCTTCTATCGTTTTCTTGTCCATTTCCTCTCCCTGAGATGCGGGTCTGTATACAACCCCTGTGCAGATTGTGGTGCCACTACCTGTCTCCAAGGTGACCCACATTGCCTCCTCTCCATCCCGTTTACCCTTTAGTTCCATTGCTTTGATCCCTTCCTTTATGTAGAGAGCTACTCCTCCTCCTCCTCCTCTTTTACCCTCCCTGTCCCTCCTGTAGATTGTGTACCCTGGTATGTTGACATCCCAGTCATGGTTCTCTGTGTACCATGTTTCTGTGACTGCCATGATAGCCAGGTGTCCCTCTTCCATCAGGGCCACTAGCTCAGGAAGCTTGATACCCAGACTATGGGCATTGGTACTCATTGCCCTCCATTTGATGATGGCCTTAGCCTTTTCTGCCCCATCCCTGTCCTTACTGCCTTTTTCTCCATTTATCCCTGTCCTGCTCCCTGTCAACCTCTGTACCTTGGTGTTTGCCTCGATAACTACCTTGTTTTGTGGGGGAAGGCTTGAAATTTCCTGCTTCATATCAGCACCTCCCTCGTTGGCTAGTTTAAAAGCTTGCCAATGAAGCATTTAAACCTATCACCTAGGAGCCTGGTTTCCCTCCTGGACAGATGCACACCATCACACCAGTATAGGCCTGCATCCCTCCATGTAGACCCCCCCAGTCCCCAATGAAGCCATGATTCTGTGCTCTGTACCAGACTTTCAACCATCCATTGAACTGCATGTTGCCAAGTTAGGACCCTAACCTCACCCATGCCATAGACAGACAGCACCTCCGAGAAGGTTACAGTGCATGCTACCTGTCTAAGGACCATCCCCAACTCCACAGACCCCCTCCTGCACTACCCTGATCCCATGCCCAGCTAGGCCATTTGTCCCAAGGTGAACAATGATGTCTAGCTCACTCTCTCCCATGATGCTGCTCTCACAATCATGAGGATTCCCTTCCTGTCCCTCCAAACCATGGCACCAGGCAGGCACCTTACCTCACTCTCCTCTCCCTCCCTGAGTTCTACCCCCCTAACAATTGAGTCCCCCACCAGGAGTTGTTTCCTTCTTCCATGGTGTCCTTTGCCACCCTCCTATGGGTCTCTCCTGTGGAAGTTCCTAGCATCATCCTTGGTCTCCACTGTGGGTGCCTCCATAGAGGAACCACGCTCCACCAGAATGGCATATGAGTTGTGGAGAGGTACAGCTAGAGGGATGTGCCTCTGTTCCACCACCCTCACCCTTTCTGAGCCCACTGTTGTCCAACCCACTCCTCTTTCTTGGCAACCTCTGAGGCAGAGGTGGTAGCACTGGTGTTCCTTGCTGGGGGAGGCTTTCTTACCCCTTGTCATTTCAGCCTGGAGACAGGCAACCTCCTCCCTCAGAGCAGACAGTTGCCTGCAAATAGGGCAGCAATGAAGCCTCCAGAATGTCTCCCTGAAAACTGCCACCCCACAGCCAGTGCAAGGCATCACTCCCCACATGTCTCTCTCTCCCTTTCTGCTTATTTAATATATATATATACAGTATATACAATTAAAAAAAAATATATATATATATATATATATATACATACACTATTTTGCTTGCCTTTTTCTGTTTCTGCATACATGTGTTTACTCTCTATGCACTGTACTGGGTTGTTAAGGATATGACAGATGTATGCCCCTTGCCCTCTTGGGGAAGTGATGTCAGAACCTTGGGTATGAAAGAATGACACTCCTGAGGTTGAGTGAGGGGAAGGGGGGACTGGGTGGCTTCAAGCCTGTGACCTTCAGAAAACAATAGGCTTCTCCTCTGACCCACCACCCCAGTGAGTGCTGCCCTTCCTTTCAGTAAGACAACCAGCACAACAATTTAACAGACCACTCCACTTACACAAACCACTACACTGAACCCAGGAATTAAAATTAAATCAATCCTCAGCCACCAGTACAATCCTAAATGTTTGTTGCAAACATGTCCCTAAAAATACTAAGTCACTACACCAGACAGCAGTCCACAGGAAAAAGGAATTTCAGTAGTATTTCACTCCCTTTGAATATAAAAGTAACAGCCTTCAAACAGAATCCTGAAAGCCCCTTCTTGATTCAAACAAGCAAAGATAAAAGTGACAATATGAAAGTGTGGCAAACCTTCCTCACAGGTCCCAAGCAATATTTGTCTTTTTCTAGGCTCTCAGTTCCCAAATATGAGTGTGCTTTCTTTCCAGCAGTATAGCAAATTACAGCAGCCTCCACCAACAGCAGTTAAGGCCTATCTCAAAGGATGAGGGAAGATCACATGATATTGGAACTGTAAAAGAATCTAACTAATCAATAATGTGGTTCACTTAAAAATCTTGGACAAAACAAGAGAGACCCTTGCTGACCTAAAAAGATAAGGCTACAGACTACCTGAACCCAGGGTATTTAAAGCCCTCAGAGCAGGGCATGTGACACACTTTTTCATGGGACACTCTTCCTGTCACAAACCAAGTAAGACTGCACAGAGACAGACTAAGAACCAGTGGATGATTCAGAAGGATGGAAACTTTTGCAAAAACTCATTATTTCTGGACCTTGATCATCCATGAACCAGGTAGAAAACTAGATAGCTACATTTGACAGTGCTTAAATTTTACAGTGCTCTTTTGTATGTATATTTCCACATTTATTTTTGTTATTCTATAACCCGATTTCTAAACCTTTTGTTTGTAAAGTTTGTATGATAAACATTTAGAATTAGTAAAAGCATTTTTGCTTTTCAAAATGCCTGTAAGTGATTTCTGTCTATGTAGAAGTAAAAGGTTTAGTCAATACTGAGACCAGCCTATAATTGCTAAAGCACTACCATTTGCTGCCAAGACTAGGATCCTCAAAAAGGGACTATCTGGGTACCTTAAGTAAGGGAGACACACAGGTCACAAGAGGAGTCTGTAAAGGGGGAATTAGGTGCTACATATCCCGTGGGAGAAGACACAATCAGGTTTATGAGGGCAAACCCCAAAGAGCTCATAACACCTGGATCTTTCTCCCAGTACAGCAACCAAGGAGAGTTCTCACCTGGCTATAGACTTGAGACTGTACTGTTTACTTACCCAGATTAGAGAGAGTTAGCCCTAGTACCTCATGGCGGGTGTTCAGTCATGAACTCGGCGATCACTCTAGAAGGACACTTGGAGGGTATTCCTATTCCCCCATCATGGATTGCATGTAGAGGTGGGCACTGTGAGCTCAGTGGACCTGGTCCCTAAGAGTGGGTTTGTGACAGATCTGGTGTCAGTGGTGGGATCTGAGAGATCTGATGACGTAGTGTTGTGATTTGAGAGATATTGGTGGCACAGGCATAGAGGTTGGATTTGAGACCAATGTATCAGATTGATAAACTGAAAACAATACGTACACAAAACAGGGCAGATATTTGGAAAAAACAATTCTGTGACAGTATAAAGGTCCCTACCCTGTTTTGTTTGTTTGTTTTTTTAACGGCTGAAGTTAGTGTAGCAGTAGTGAGGGAAGAAGATGACTTCCAACTACAGGGAATACACTGTGAACCACCTATTTATTTATTTTAATTTTGGTAACCAGATAAGCCTACCAAGACCATGTAGTCCCTTCTTCATGGGTGACCTGGGGGAAGGTACAGAGGATGAGAAATTCAAAAATACAATCACAGTCATGAACATACAATATATAAACACTGAATATAAAGGAATACTGAATAAGGAGAAGTGCTAGAATAACAATAAAGCCCTGTATATAGAAAACTGCTATGATATCAATAGGCACACAAAGATAAGATCCCAAAGCATAATGCAGTGTAAAACAATGCTGTACTTTATACACAAAATAAACATTGGTTTCAGGGGAGAGGGGATAAGGTGGTGGAAAACAAAGCAGATTCAGGCAACATTAGGTTCACATTATATACAGCAGTTATGCAAACCAGTGTAGGAACAATTGTAAACCTAAGGCAGTTGTGTCAGGAAAGAGGGGTCCAGTGCGAGGAGCAAACCAAAAAGAACCTCACAGAGGCTCTTGTGGCAGCTGATGAGCAAGTGGTTGCCCTGAACCTCGAGTCATAGCAAGTGACAAAGTGACCAGACCTTAGGCATGGGGGTGCCAAGGGATGTCACAGTGTCTAGTCCCAAGGAAGAGAACAGCAAGACCAGAGAGAACCCAGGGCCACAGCACTAGGGGAAGGCCATCACAATGCTGGAGCTAGAACAGATCAGGCTGCAGCTGAAGTTGAAACTGGAGCTGGAATTTGAGCAGAGAAAGTTCGAAGTCCAACAGCAGAGGGAATTCTAGCAGAGAAAGTTTGAAGCCCAGCAGCAGAGGTAGTTGGACCAGAAGAGGTTTGAACTGGAGATGCAGGAAAAACAGCACCAGAGAGAGGCCAAGGAAAAAGAAAAACAGTGCCAGAGAGGGGCTGAAGAAAAAGAAAGGCAGCGCCAGACAGAATTTGAACTGGAGAAGCAAAGACTTCAACAACTAGCGTCAGTGGAGGTAAGTGATGGGTGTGAATCTGAAACTCCAGGGCTGGGGTATAAGTTAAACTCCAAATAAATAACTGAATTTGGGCCTTCACTGCATATGCACCCAGGTTATGGAACTCCCTCCCAGCATGCACTCACTCCTCCTCCTCCCATTCCTGCTTCAAAGCCTCCCTCTTGGGCTTCTCAGCCTCCTCCTGCCACTGCACTTTATGAATCCCCCCGACCACCCCACTCAGTCTGGCTGAGTCTTTACCTTACTCTTTTGCCTAATGTGGCGGGTCCCTGCACCTTATACGGGAGTGAAGCATGCTGCTAGTAGCTGGAATGATTGTGATGGGTCCACTTTGGCCCTACTGCTTACTAATCATGTATATGCTACTGTTTTATCTACTGTTCTACCTTTAGGATGTTGTTGCCATAGTATGTTGTTTACTGCCTTTACCATGCTGTTGCAGTCCTCCCGCCAGCAATGTAAATCCCTTTGATGTTTTGTACTGACCTTGCCTTGTCTATTGCTCCTGATTATACCTTGTACCTGCTTTGCCTGATGTGCTTGAATGTACCTTTGTAATCTCCCAGTCGCACCTGAAAGTGGGCACTTGGCTGTCTAGTGTGCTTACCTGGTAAAAATAAGCAAATGAATAAATTTAAAAGGGAGGATATGGATGCATTTTTGAATTCATTTGAAAAAATCAAAAAGTTTATATCCAGGCCAAAGTACCCAGGGAGTCCTGGAGCTTCAGACTATCCCCGCTACTTACTGATAAAGGGCATAAGGTGCTAGGCCAAATGGACAATAATAACCAAGATTATGAGAAACTTAAAGCTGCTTTGCTTAAAAAGTATGACCTGACTCCTGAGGCCTACAGGCTTAAGTTCCAGAGACTCCAAAAAAGCCCTGACATGAGCTTTAAGGAACTTGCCACAAAGCAGCGTCAGTTTTTAAAACGTTGGTGGGAGGGGGTGGAAAAAAAAACCCTGTGGGAAAAACTGAGGAGGTTGTACTTTTAGAGCAGGTTTTTGGGCTTGCCCAGCATAGTTGAAAACCTGGCTAGAGGACAGAGATCCAGAAACAGCACAACAAGCTGCTGAGCTCTCGAATCGCTGTGCCAGGAGCAGGTCTGCTCTGAAAGGAAGCGGGGCAGGTGTGGCAGGGCAGATAGGAAAAAGCACACCTTAAGGGCAGCTTAAACCCTCACTGCCTCTACAGAAAGGGGGAAGCCCCAAGTTGGCCTTGCTTGTAGAGCAGAAAGCAGCTAACTAAAAGAAGCTACATTTTCTTATTAATTTAACACTTGTATCTCAGCAGGAGTCGGTGCCTGTTGAGATTAAGCAGACAGGTACTTTATTAGAAGTAGAAGGGATCTTATTTAGGGTTTAAAAAAAAGAAAGAAAAGAAAAAGGCAGTGTGTGTTCTGTGCTGGGAAGGGCACTGTATCGACTTACTTTGCTAAACCAGTAGGAGGAGAGAGAGCTTAATTGGGGGTGTGGCTTAGACACTATAAAAGCAGGTGACTCAAATTACAACTTCCTGTTGCTAGCCTTTTTTCTCACTAATTGCCCTCCATCCCACCCTAAGCCAATTCTACTTTTATAGCCACTGGATTTGACTGTCAACAGGAACTTCCTGTTTGGCAGTAGGAAGGGAAGGATCATACAGAAACATTGGTTTTGTCAACCCTAAAGGAAAAAGGTAGCTCACTCTCCCCCAGCTGCTGGTGGTCTGACACTGAACAAGGAAGAAGGAGGCTACTGAAGGATATAGGAAGTTGCTGTCCCAGAACAGGAAGGGTGAGAGTTGTAAGGAGAGGAGAGAGTAGGCATACAGAGAAACAGGAGAGGTGACACAAAATAAGACATGATAGGAGTGGTGCAGTGCAAAGGCTGTGGGGCAGCAGTATTCCAGGAGACATTCTGGAGGCTGTGAAGCTGCCCTATTTGCAGGCACCTGTCTGTCTGAGGGAGGATGTTGCCCGTCTCCAGGCTGACCTGGCTAGGATTCGTGAAACCTCCTCCCCCACCCAGGGACCACCAGGGTCAATGCCACTACCTCAGAGGTTGCCAAGAAAGAGGAGTGGCTGGACCAGGGTGGGCTCAGGGAAGGAGAGGATGGTGGAACAGAGTTGCATCCCTCCAGCTGTACCTCTCCACAATTCATTTGCTCTTCTGGTGAATAGTGGTTCCTCTATGGAGGCACCTGCAGTGAGGAACCACCGGTGGATGCTGGGAACCTTCACAAAGAAGACCCACAGGAGGGTGGCATGAGGCCCAGGGGAAGAGCAACTTCTGGTGGGGGACTCAATCATTAGGGGGTAGAATAGGGAGGAAGGGGAGAGGTAGGTAAGGTGCCTGCCTGGCGCCATGGCTTGGAGGGACAGGAAGCGAATCCTCAGGAAAGTGGGAGCAGCTGCACGAGGGAGGGAGCTGGATTTCATTGTCTGCCTAGGGACAAATGACCTGACTAGGAATGAGATCAGAGCAGTGCAAGTGGAGTTTGTAGAGTTGGGGAGGGGCCTTAGACAAGTAGCGCATACGGTAACCTTCTCGGAGGTGCTGCCTGTCTATGGCAAGGGTGATTCTAGGGTACTCCTCACCAGGGAATTCAATGAATGGTTGAAAAACTGGTGTGGAGCTCAGGGCTTTGGCTTCACAGGGGACTGGGGAGCCATCTGAAGGGATGCAGACCTATACTGGTGCGATGGTCTGCATCTGTCCGGCGGGGAACCAGGATCCTAGGTGAGAGGTTTAAATGATTCATTAGTAAGCATTTAAACTAGCCAAGGGGGGGGGGCACTGAAAAGGAGCAGGGAAATCCCAGCCTTCCCCCACAAAACATGGTAATTAGTGAGGTAAACACCAAGGTAGAGAAGTCATTAGGGGGAGAAGGACCGAGGTAAATGTAAAAAAAAAAAGGCAAAGGCAGTAAGAACAGGAATGGGGCTAAAAGGGGTAAGGCCATCAAAAAGTGGAGGGTGATGAGTACCAATGCCCATAGTCTGTGTAACAAGCTCCCTGAACTAGTGGCCTTGATGGAAGAGGGTTGCCTGGATATTGTGGCAGTCACAGAAACATGGTACACAGAGAACCATGACTGAGATGTTAACATACCAGGATACACAATCTACAGGAGGGACAGGGAGGGTAAAAGAGGAAGAGGAGGAGTAGCTCTCTATGTAAAGGAAGGGATCAAAGCAACATAACTAAAGAGTAAACAGGGAGCAGATGAGGCACTCTGGGTCACCTTGGAGACAGGAAATGACGCCACAATCCACATGGGGATTCTATACAGACCCCCATCTCAAGGAGAGGGAATGGACAAGGAAATGATAGAAGGCATCCTTAGAATGGCAGAAAAAGGGGAGAAATTGTTGATGGGGGGACCTGAATATGCCAGATGTTAACTGGAGCACCTTTGCTGCAGGCACATCCAAGAGCAGGGTCATTCTTGATGCCCTACAGGGTGCATGCCTCAGACAGCTAGTATTGGAGCCCACTCTGGATGGAGCAGTCTTAGACCTGGTACTCTCAAATGGGGATGGAGAAAGAATCTCAGATTTAGAAGTGGGTAGCCAACTGGGAACAAGCGACCACCAAACAGTGTGGTTCACGATAAACAGCCATACAATCAAGCCATACAAAAGCAAGAGTATTGGACTTTAGGAGGGCTGACTTTGGGAAAATGAGACTGCCTCAGAAAAGCACTAGCAAACAGGCAAGAAGGAGGGGTGGAGGAACAATGGGGAGCAACAAAAACAGCCATCACAGAGGGAACAAGCCTTTGTGTAAAGCAAATCAACAAAACACAATGAAGGACAAAACCGCTATGGTTCTCAAAAGAGGTGGCAGGGAAGGTTAAGGAGAAAAGGATAGCATTCAGGAAATATAAGGAAACACAGAAGCAGGACAGAGAACTTTACCAGTTAAAACAGAAAGAGGCTGGGAAGGCCGTCAAAATAGCAAAGGCCCAAACTGAGGAAAGGATAGCCAGCTTTGTTAAGAAGGGGGATAAGACCTTTTATAGGTACATTAGGGAGTGAAGAAATACCAAAGGAGGGATACTGAGGCTTAATAAAGGGGAAGGAATGTGGGTAGAGGGTGACAGTGAAAAAGCAGGGATACTGAACAAATATTTCTACTCAGTATTCACAAAGGAAGAGGAGGGGGAGGTACCTAAACCAAACAAGAGAAACACTCTGAAGATGGGGTCGATACCAGTCCATTTACAGAAGAAAGGGTTCTGAAAGAACTAATAAAATTGAAGATGGACAAAGCAATGGGGCCTGATGGATTGACCCAAGAATTCTAAAGAACTAAGGGTAGAACTAGTGACACCGTTGACTACTCTCTTTTAACAAATCATGGGAGGATGGGGTGGTACCTGAGGACTGGAGGAGGTGGATGTGATTCCTCTTCACAAAAGTGGGAGCAGGACAGAGGCAGGAAACTACAGACCAGTTAGTTTGACCTCAGTGGTAGGAAAATGATGGAATCACTTCTGAAGGAAAGAATTGTTGAGTACCTAGAGGCCAGTGGGGCAGGGACCCAAGGCAGCATGGATTCACGATGAGAAGGTCGTGTCAGACAAATCTAATAGATTTCATTGACTGGGTGACCAAAGTAGTAGACCAGGGAGGGGCAGTGGACATGGCCTACCTAGATTTTAGCAAGGCATTTGATACAGTCCCACACAAAAGATTAATACACAAGTTAGCCAGCATTGGAGTGGGTCCCAAGGTGGTAGCCTGGATAAAAAATTGGCTAGACAACAGGACGCAAAGGGTAGTAGTAAATGGAGTCCACAGTGAAGAAAGGAGGATTACTAGCAGGGTACCGCAGGGTTCAGTACTAGGACCGGTCCTTTTAATGTCTTTATAAGTGACATTGCAGAGGAACTGGAAGGAAAAGTATGTCTCTTTGCAGATGACACAAAGATCTGCAACAGGGTTGATACACAAGATGGAGTGGAAAGGATGAGAAGGACTTGGCAAGGTTGGAGGAATGGTCAAATGTATGGCAGCTCAGATTCAACGCAAAGAAGTGCAAGGTAATGCACCTGGGAAACAAAAACCCAGGGGAAGAGTACACAATGGGGGGTGAGATACTGACAACAGTAAAAATGGAAAGAGACCTGGGGTAATTATATCAGATGACCTAAAGGTGGGCAAGCAATGTGAAGAGGCAGTAGGGAAGCCTGGGGGGATACTAGGATGCACAGAGAGAGGGATCAATAGTAGAAAACAGGAAGTTGTTATCCCTCTGTACAGACAGTTGGTGAGACCCCATCTGGAGTACTGTGTGCAGTTCTGGAGACCCCATCTCTGCAAAGACATAGACAGAGTGGAGGCTGTCCAGAGGAGGGCAACCAAAATGGTGCAGGGTCTGCACCAGAAGACATACGAAGAAAGACTAAAGGAGCTTAATATGTATACCCTTGAGGAAAGAAGGGAGAGAGGGGACATGATAGAAACTTTCAAGTACCTCAAGGGAATCAACAAAGCCCAAGAGAGTAGCATCTTTCAGAAAAAGAAATGTACAAGAACAAGGGGGCACAATTTGAAGATAGAGGGGGGACGGCTCAGAGGTATTGTGAAAGTATTTTCACAGAGAGGTTGAGATATAGAACAGCCTCCCTGAGGAGGTCATGGAGTCAAGAACAGTGGGGGAATTCAAGAATGCATGAGACAGACATAAGGCAGTCCTAGTTGGGGGTAGGAAGAAGTAAGCTGTTGGTTAACTAGGATCTGCAACTTATCTGTTAGGTAGGAAAATGGGCAGACTAGGTGGGCCAAGCAGTCCTTATCTGCTGTCAAATTCTATGTTTCTATGTTATGAAAAAGGGATTTCTCAGATGAAAGAAATGATGACTGTTGGTTTTGGTAAACAGCCAGGGCATCTTGCTAGACAGTGTTCTAAAAAGACACATAGTGGACAAAGTGGTGTTCGAACAGAGTTGGGTGCACTGTGTATTTCTGAAAGCATGCCTGTAAACATGAGGGAGCACATACAACCGGTTACTGTAAATGGGGTTAGACTCATGGGTTAAGGGACATGAGGACATTTCTTACCTTAGTAAAAGGGGATTTTGGCCTGAACACCTTATACCTAATCAGTTTATAGTGGTGAGGGGGTTCACTGGGGAGGAGAAACCTCTGCCCCTAGCTAGTGTTCACCTGGACTGGGGTGAGACAGGAGAGAGGGTGCAAAAAGTGGCAGTGGCAGACAACTTTGCCCTCAATGTGATTATAGGGAATAATCGATAGCAGAGGGCAGTGTGTGCAGTTACCGGCAGTCAGAATGTTAAAGTCACTTGTGATTCCCTGAGCCCTACAGAAGCCCCTGTGGAAAAGAACAGGAGTCTGGTTCCCCAGCCTGTGTCTCCTAACATGGAGAGTAATGAGAGGGAAGTAGGACTTACCCAGGTAGCCATTCACAAACCAGCTACAGAAGGTTACTCTAAGAAGGAAGGGGTAACCAATGGTAAGAAGGTTAGGGATGACAGTGACTCTGAATACCCTGACACTAAAGTTGTGGACCTCAGTTAAGGAACTGAGGGGGACATGTCCCATGTTTTGAGAAAATGTGAAGATTTTGCAGCTGCTCAGAGGACTGTTTTTAGTTTGAAGAGGCAGAGGGCTTGTGCAGAATCTGATGGGACACCGGAAGTTGACATGAGATATAGGATATTTTGGGACAACAGACTGTTTTATACACAGGACATGAGGACAGAGGGAGGGATGATGGGCAGACAGCTTGTCATTCCACAGGGGTACCATGAGTGGTTGCTCAAGATGGCTCATGATATCCCCATGTCCAGATATCTGGACATCACGCGCACCCCGCAGTGATTGGCCCAGAATTTCTATTTGCCCAACTTCACCCAACAGGTGAAGGAATATTGCAGTTCTTGTCACAGATGCCAACAAACAGGGAAGGCAGGCAGCAAAATCAAAGCTGCCCTAATTCCCTTATCTATTTTGGAGGAGCCATTCCAGAGGGTAGGAATGGAAATTATTGGACCTTTGAGTACCCCAAGCTCCTCCGGGAAGTAGTTTATCCTAACGGTGATCAAATATGCCACCCGATGCCCAGAGGTGGTTGCCCTCTCCTCAGTTAGGACAGACAAAGTGACAGATGCCTTTCTAGGGATTTTTTCCCATGTCGAGTTTCCACAGGTGGTTGTCATTGATCAATGGGGTACCTTAATGTTAGACCTGATGACGTGTTTGTGGGGAAAATGTGGGGTGGTACAGAAATACACGACACCTTATCACTCCCAAGCCAATGGGCTTGTGGATCATTTTAATGGTACCCTAAAATCGATGTTCCAAGCGTTTGCTGATCAGCATGGGAGGGACTGGAAGGAAATACCTTCTCCACCTGCTGTTCACATACAGGAAGGTACTTCAAGAGTCAGCAGGTTCCCCCCCTATCGAACTCTTATATGGATGTAGGGTGTGTGGGCCCATAGACTTGATACAGTAAGACTGGGAATGCAAGCATGCCACCTAGGGAACTCCCATAGTGGAGTATGCCCTTAAATTTAGGGAGCAGCTGAAGGAGCTTATGGGGGTGGCCCAAAGCAACCTATCAGCTGCCCAGCAGATGCAAAGTCTGGTCAGAGCGTGGAGCGAGAGCTCGCTCATACAGGTTAGAAAGTAATAGTCCTAATTCCAGTATGGAAGGACAAGCTGCAGGCCAAGTGGGTGGGACCATATAAGGTAGGCCAACAGGTCAATGACATAAATTATATTGTGGAACTGCTGAACAGGAGGCATACCCATAGGATGTACCATGTCAACACAACAAAGCCATATGCAAATAGGGCTGACATGGTGTCTGCAGTGTGTAGTCCTAGGGAGGGGACTGACGAAGACCTCCCCCCGACTTGCTAGAGGAAACAAGCTGTAGTTATCTGTGAAGGCAATCACTGTCACCCCCATTGACCCCCACACAGTCCCATGAAGTGAGGGAGGTTTTGGAGGACTTTTGCCCCTTTATTTACGGTCAAGCCTGGATGAACCCCCTTAGTGATACATGATGTAGACACTGGGATGCAAGTGCCCATATTGTGGACAGCCTACCTGGTGTCTGAGGCCATCCTAAAGGACATTAGGAGGGAGATGGAGAAAATACTGGATTTAGGGGTAATTAATCCAGAAATCCCACAGCCCCTGGGCCTCATCCGTAGTCCTCATTCCCAAGCTGGATGGCTTTACTCTCTTTTGTGTGGACTATCATGGACTCAACACAGTCATGAAGTCTGACGCCCACCCAATGCCATGGACGGACAAAATAATGGACAAGTTGGGAGGGGTGACATACCTTACCACAGCTGACCTGATGAAAGGGTACTGGCAGGCAGAGTTAACTGCCAGAGCTAGAGAATGGTTTGCCTTCATCACTCCAGTAGGGTTATTCAAATTCTGGGTAATGCCTTTTGGAATGAAGAATGCCCCAGCCACATTTCAAAGGTTTGACAGCCAGACGTTACATGGCACTAAAGAGTACGCAGTGGCTTATCTGGATGATATTGCCATCTTCAAAACCAGCTGGTAGGAACACCTCTCCCACCTGAAGGAAGTGTTGGGCAGGATACAGAGGGCAGGGCTCACTGTAAAGGCTGAAAAGTGCCAGGAGGCTATGATGGAGGTGGCATACCTAGGCCATGTAGTGGGGTGGGGGCAGCTTCGCCCTAATCGAGCAAAAATTAAGGCAGTAGAGGCATTGCCCATGAAGCAGGTTAGGAGCTTCCTAGGGACCGCAGGGAACTACTGAAAGTGTGTGCCCAATTACAGTACCATGGCAGGCCCCCATCTAGCTTGCTGAAGAAAAGACAATCTCAAAAAGGGTAAAGTAGGAGCCAGCCTGTGAATAAGCCTTTGCATGGCTAAAAGAGGCATGTGCAGTGCCCTGGTGTTGACTAATCCAGATTGCACTAAACAATTTGTAGGCCAGACAGATGCCTCAGATGTGGAGATTGGAGCAGTCCTCAGCCAGATGTCTAATCAGGGAAACAAACTCCCCATAGTATATTTAGTAAGAAGTTACTTCCCTTGGAGCAGGCATATTCCACAGTTGAAAAGGAATGCCTTGCGCTGGTATGGGCCCTGAAGAAATTAGAACCAATCCTCTGCGGGAGATGCTTTAAGGTGCAGGCCGATCACAACCCCTTGGTGTAGTTAAATCAGACGCCTGCTCCGATTGTCATGTCATAGGCCTGCATAGCAATATTCAATCATACACCAGGCTGGGTTGGACAATGCAAACGTAGATGGCCTATCTTGCCAGCTAGAACAGTGAACACAATTATGGAAACTCTACCATACTATAGGGGCATGTTCCCATAAATTCAGTCTAAGGAGGGATGTGGTGAGTTTACCAACTGCTAGAATATTGCAGACAATATTGTTTTTGTATAGGTTTTCTGTTTACGCTTTAAAAAGGGTTACATGCAGAGGAACTTGGTTATGTTTCAAAGTTCCACACAGGCCAGAACTAAGAGTTGCCAAAAAGTGCCCTTGTTTTTTTAAGGGTTACATGCAAAGGAAATTGGTATCCTGTGATCTGAGAAAGGCTTACTTGCCAGGAAGCTGAAAATTACATCTCAAAGGCAGTGTACCGTAAAATGACAGGACTGGAATGTCCCTGGTTAGCTAATTATAGGGAACCAGGTGCAATAAAATCTCAGGACTGGAGAAAACCATCTTCCCCATCATAAACTTACACTTCAAAGGAAAAGTGCTTTAGATTTCCAGTAACTGTCCTATCAAGAGGCAGGAAGGATGGTAAAAGATCAAAGGATATTGGAATTGTAAGACAGTCTAACTAATCAATAATGTGGTTCACTTAAAAATCTTTGACAGAGCAAGAGAGTTCGCTGCTGACCTAAAAAGATAAGGCTACAGACTGCCTGAACCCAGGGTATTTGATTTAAAGCCCTCAGAGTAGGGCATGTGACACACATTTTCATGGGATACTCTTCCTGTCATACACCGAGCAAGACTGAATAGAGTTGGAGTAAGAACCAGTGAATGCTACAGAAGGAGTGAACGTTTGCAAAATCTCATTTATTTCTGAACTTTGATCATCCACAAACCAAGTAGAAAACTAGATAGTTAAATTTTACAGTGCGTTTTTACATGTATATTTCCACCTTTATTTTTGTTATTCTGTAACCAGATTTCTAAACTTTTTGTTTGTAAAGTTTGTATGATAAACATTTAGAATTAATAAAAGCATTTTTACTTTTAAAACTGCCTGTCAGTGGCCAGCCCGGTGGTGCAGAGGGTTGAGGTGCTGGATGCTACATCTCCATGCTGGTGACCCGGGTTTGGGAATGGACTTGGGTTGTTGGGGGTCGACTGGAGGAGGCAGGGCAAGGAGCTGATTGAGCTGCCCATTAGTTGCTGTCATCCTTGGGAGTGATCTGGAGGGCTCCTTGTGGTTCAGTTGCCTCCTGACAGAGGCAGAGTGGTGGCATCACATTCGGTAGCCCTGGTGGCAGGCCAGGGGATGGAGGACAAGGCTGTGACTGAAACTGCGGTACACATTCATGCCTTCACTTGCATACATTAGCACTTCTGGGGCCTTGGGATAACAGGGGATTAAACCATTACACAAAACTCCTCAGTGGACCAGGGAGGCAAAGAGGGCTTCAGGGACCTAGCCCACATCCCCAAAGTCGGACCTTTCCTCTGGTCCCCTGGCTATTCAACCAGGACCAACCCTCTAATCACAGAGAAGGCCACCAGGTAAGTGGGTGGGCCCTGGCCCTCCCCAGGGTGATCCGGGGGACTGGAAGGTCTTGGGAGAGGGTCCCAAGGAGGGAGGTCTCAGGTGGGGAATAGAGGTGACGGTTGAGTGGGCACCTCCTAGAGATGCCCTGACAAACCAAGTGAATAAAGTTAACAAAAAACTGCCTGTGAGTGATTTTTGTGTGTGTAGAAATAAAAGGTTTATTTAAATCTGAGACCAGCTGATAATTGCTAAAGGGCTGCCATTCGCTGCCAAGACTAGGATCATGTAAAGGTGGAAGTAGGTGGGACCTCGTGGTGGGTGTTCAGTCATGAACTCTGCGAGCACTCTAGATGGACACTTGGAGGGTATTCCTGCCCCCTCCCATCACAGATTGCACTTAGGGGTGGGCACTGTGAGCTCAGTGGACCTGGCCCCCCAGGAGTTGGTTCA
Organism: Neoceratodus forsteri; assembly: GCA_016271365.2. Classification (NCBI taxonomy): domain Eukaryota; kingdom Metazoa; phylum Chordata; order Ceratodontiformes; family Ceratodontidae; genus Neoceratodus; species Neoceratodus forsteri. Next base: position 285,191,218 of record CM057455.1, on the reverse strand, counting down.
TGGAACTGTTACCACAAATTACAGTATGTGTTGTGCTCTCCTGTTAGAGGAAGAAGTATATCTGTGCAGTACCCCATCCACAATGATGCAGTTATCTAATGCATGTTGCTTGAGGGACCACATGCTACAGAAGGTTGTGAAACAATGGAGGCTGTCTGGTAGACAGTGTTTTGCAGGAAATTTAAAACTATAGACCTAAAATGGTGGAAAATAGAGCTTTTTGGGCTGCAGTTTATAGAACAGATTGAAGTATCTAAGCTAGGCCTATCAGTGGGAGGCTATCCCCATAGCTATGCCTCTGGCTGCTGTATCATTAGCATCCACATCTTTCTGGGTTGTTGCTTGATGCATCCATGCCATACTAAATGGTGTAGAAAAATTGGAAACTGAGAAATCTGGAGGCAGAATAAGACCTGCAGCCTATCCAGTCTGCCCGGAGATGCTAGACAGCAGGGCTCACAATAATCAACTGTCCACCCATCTCGGACAGCCTGTTTTTAAATGGGACAGCCATTTCTTTCACTGTGCCTGTCCCTGGGACAGGCAGATGGCTTTCTGCTTTAATCAAACTCTGATGGGCACTAGGACCCAGGAAGCGGGTTGTGAGTCAGGTCAGGTAGAGCGCGAGATGGACAGATGTCACGCACATCAAGACATCATGTGATCTCCAAAGGTCATCACTGGCCCGATCTTATGATGCACTGGATGGTAGAATCACAGTATGTTGGCTGGTGCTGGTGGGCTCAATGGTCAGTCTTCCTATCTGCCAGGGTAGGGAAACACAACTGGAAGGGGCTGGCAGGGGTATCTGTGCATGTGCAGTTGACGGTTCTCTCTCACCCACACTGCTGCATTCCTCATTTCATTGTGAGGCATCTGAGGAGCAGCAGTGTGAGATGAGCATCGACAATCAGTAAATAAAAAAAAAAGTAGCCCTTTTCAGGGCTCTTCGTTGTCAAATACCAGCCAAAAGCAGTAGTTACTCACTGAGCATATTCTTTCAGCTACGTTTGTTGGAACTTGTTACTTTGACCTCTGCCATAAATTAGTGAGTGATCAGTAGTGTGGTACAGAAGGGCAGTCAGGAAAAGAAGAAAAAAAGGCATTTTAGTGCATTCTTTTTTTTTCTCTGTGCAGTGCCTTGTGACTGCAACACTTTGGTGCAAGACTTACAGAAATGAAACCCTTTTCAGGGCCCTGGTTGGGCTGAAAAACTAAGAACAAGTCAGAAAGAAAAAAAAAAACAGGCAGGAGTGCAGACTGACAGTGTTCCAGCAAGTGGGGGGAATGGACTGTGGAGAGAGCCTGTTCCAGGTTGTACATGAGGAGAGGATTTAATTGCTATTGTAGCTACCTGTAGGGCTCTGGGAGAGGGACAACCATTAAAAATTAGGTAAAATAAGAAAAAGGAAGTCAGGACGACAGTGTCCCAGCAAGAGAGGGGACGAGAAACTACAGCCTGTGTGCTGCTGGAAACAACCATTTTCAGGGCTCTGGGGGACAAAAAAGTGTGGACAGGTGAAACTTTTGTGGGACAGGCAAAATTTGCATCCCACCTGTCCCAAGGACAAGCATCTCAAAAAAATTATTTCTTGCCCTGCTAGTCAGTATGTGTGGTATGCCCAAACTAGATGGAGCATCCTGGTTTAAATATTCTTTGTCTCTAATGGGACACAGTCCAGATAAGAAATGGATAAGGACTGTTAAGGACTGTTTAAAGGGAGTGCTGGTACCTCAGTGAATACCCTGCATAGCCAGTCTACATAAAAGCCAGGGGAGCTGCAGAATGTACTTTCTAGGATCGTGGGTATGTTGTTCTATCCACACTTCTTGGCAGGTACCTTGCCGCTTTAAGATGTGCCGGAAAGTCTTAAAACTGGCTCCTCCCACCCATTCGGGTGGTATAACCCTTGGCTCCACCCTAAGATGCCAGATCTTCCTTTCCGCTGGAAGGTTCAGGGTCCTTTCTTAACGCTCCAGCGTGTAGTAGGCCCTGGCTCTAAAATCTTTGGATTCGCTTCCAAAACTTTTTTTAAAACTCTCTCAAGTTTCATCTTCACATTCTTCTCTTGCTACCATGATGGAAGGCAAATCAGTTCCTGGGTTTTGCTGGTGCCCCTGCGGGCAGAAGATGTCTCGCACCAATCCACATGCCGGGTGCGTCTACTGTCTGGGATACAACCATGATCCGCAGGCTTGCGATCTCTGTCGGTCCTTTTCACCTTTGGTTCTGGAAGACCGCGCTGCCTGACTTCAACTGGGATGAATGAAAAAGCATTACCCATCGGTTAAATCCAAGGATGCCCATTGGGTGGTCTCCATGGCTGTGGGGTCTGCAGAGCAGCTGGAACAGCTTAAGGCCTTTGAGGAAGAGGCGGCTCAGGCCATGGCGGGCCCCTCTTTGGCTTTGGCCTTTATTCTGCTACAACTGGGATCCTCCTATTCGGCTTCCTTCAAGGAGTTGTGCCAGTCTCTCTCTACCAAGGGAGAAGACCATTTGGGGTCGCATGTTTTGCACTCTCAGAAGAAGAAGTCAAAAAAGGACAAGTCGCAACATCGATGCTCTTGGGACCGGGAGCAGTCCTGTTCACAGGAAACCCCTGTTTCAACTTTGGTTGAAGTCGCGGCCGAGGCCACTGGTTTCATGGTAACCCCATCAGACCAGTCAGCTGAGACACCTGTCAACACGGCCGAGATTTTTCTCAAGCTGATCGGTGGGTTGTCGACTGATCCGGCCAATGACTCTTTATTTCAGACTACGGTGCTTCCAGTGTCCTTGGGTGGGTGGGTCAGCTCAGCCCACTGGGCAGGACCCACCCACCAAGAAACCTGACCAGGAGGAGCCGCTGATTTTCCTGACTCCTTCTAAGGTCCCCCATTGGCCCCACCAACAGTCGAGGTCTCAGCCTCATTCCTCAACTTTGACGTCTGACAAGACTTGCCCTCATCGTTGATCTTGCTCCCGACGCCATGGTAAGCAGCAGCACTGCTCCTTGTCTTCATCCTCCTCGGGTGAGGAGAGGCTCCAACTAAGTTGTGTTGGTGCTACAAAGACCTAATGTGGCAGCAGTTGGTCCTGTCTGGGTTGAAACCGATTCTGGTTTCTAACCCGGGCCTTTAAGTGGCTTTCGCCCGAGTGACCGACATCGGCCAGGGCCACCGTCACCGAGGTGCCGGTTAAGGTCCCGCTGGCTTAGCTGAAGTTGGCTACTCTACCGATCCGGGTGGAACCACCACCCGAGCAACTGAAGTCCAGTGCTTTGACCAAGAAATCTCAGTCGGCCCAAGGCCTGCCCCATCAGTTGTCAGTCATTCTTACTCCCAACCACCCAAGGTGGGTTGAGAGTGACATGGGTGGTCGCCCACTTTACGAGGACTCCTCAGAGTCCGAAGATTCCTCCATGGTCTTCTGTCCTATTGACGCCGAGTCTCTTGGGTGGGGTCTCTCTGTCGATGAGGGCCCTACCTCGCTGATGGGTATTTGTCTGCTCATTTCCAAGTCCACAGGAATGGAGCTCGAGCCTGTGCAGAAACAGGCCAAGTATCCCCTCACAGAGATTCTGAACAAAGGGGATACTCTGATGGAGGCCGTGCCGGTGGCTGAGGCCATTGTGGGTCCAGCCTTGGAACTGTGGCAGCATCCTGCATCTTGCCCTATGCCTTCCACCCGCATGGCCTGCAAGTATGCAGTCCCTATGGGGTCCCTTTCAGGATTTTCAGAACACCCCTCTGTGGTGGGGTTGGTGGCCAACTCCATCTTTCAGCATTCAGGCAACAAAGGGATGTGGACAGACCCCCGGACAAGGAATCCAAATAACTGCACCATTCCAGGAAGAAGGCATATACAGCCTCCTCCCTTGGCCTTTGTCAGGCCAGTTCTGCCATTATCATGGCACATTTCTCCCATGCCCTCTTGGGCTCCCTGGACAAGGTGATCCCTCATCTCCTGATGGACCTCCAGAACACTGTCAAGCAGGTCCGGGACAAGAGTAGGGCTGTGGTGAAGCAACAACTCCAGACGGCTCTGGACATTCGTGACTCCTGTGCCCGTTCGGTAGCAGCCGCAGTGGCCATGCACCACAGGGCTTGGGTACGCATCTTGACCTTTATGACTGATACACAACACAAGCTGGCAGATATCCCCTTCCTGGGCACCGACCTGTTCAAGCCCATTGTGGAGGACCACATCCAATGTATAGAGAAGTCCAGTGCCACCTTGGACTCTGCCATATCTGCCCAGAAAGACAAGGGCCCCAAGCATCAGAACCACAGGCACTTTCGTTCATCCACTCCTGTGGCCAGACTGACCCAGCAGCAGCAGAGCCAGCAGCTCAATTGTGGCATCCTCGGGCCAAGGATGTGGCCTCCTGATTCAGGAAGCCTGGGGGGAAGGTCCCAGCGGCTCCTCTGTAGGACCCTCCTCCAAGCCTGCCCTGTGACTGGTTGGGGGATGCCTCTCTCAATCCCATCACATCTCCCCTGGGACCTCCCATGGGGGGGCGGCTCAGCCATTTCATTTCCTCCTGGTCCGCTATCACCATGGACTGTTGGGTTCTGGAAGTGGTCAGTCAAGTCCTGCCTCTGGAATTCGAGTAGGCCCCCCATTTCGAGCCCGTGCCCCACGGGGGGATCTGGTGTCTGCAGCCTCTCAGTCAGCTCTCTGAGATGACTTAGCTCAACTCCTCCTCAAGGAGATGGTGCACAGAGTAGCGGACCTGCCTTCATACCTAGGGTTCATTTCTAGGTACTTCCTGGTACCAAAGTGGATGGAGGGCTGGTGCCCTATTCTAGATCTGTACGACCTGAACAAGTTCCTCGGGTCCCACACCTTCTGGATGATAACTCTGGCTCAGATCATACCATCTCTGGAGCAAGGCATGTGGTTCTGCTCTCTAGATCTTCAGAATGCATTCTTTCACTTCCTGATCCGTCCGTCCCATTGACAGTTCCTCTGCTTCCGAGCCAAGGGAACGTCTTACAAGTTCCAAGCCATGCCCTTCAGCCTGTCTTCAGCCCCAGGGTCTTCACCAAATGCATGGCAGTGCTGGCGGCTTACCTGAGGTGCCATGGGGTCCAGGTGTACCCTTACCTGGATGACTGGCTAATAGCAGGTCCCTGCAGGCAGGAGGTGGAATGGTCCAGGAATCTGGCCCTCCAGACTTGTCTCGACCTTGGCTTCCTGATCAATGAGGCCAAGTCAGAACTCTTGCCTTCGTAGGTGATTCCGTTCATTGGGGCAGAGCTCGAGTCCTGCGGAGCCAGAGCTTAGCTCCTGGTGGACAGGGTGGAGGTTCTCTCCTCCTTTGCCCAGTCATTTCTGGTTGTCAGTCATGCCCTGCCTGGGACTTCCTGCATCTTCTGAGTTACATGGCAGCCTGCACCAGCATGGTCTGATGGGCCTGCTGGCATATGTGTTCCCTCCAGTGGGAACTGGCCAGCCAGTGGTCTAAGCACTCAGATCATCTTGACCAGCTGGTCTCTCTGACCCAGAGGATGTGGGACAGTCTCCAGTGGTGGCTTGTCCCATCCAACCTGCAGGAAGGGATCCTGTTTGTCCACCCAAGCCGACAGTCATCCTGATGACCGACGCCTCTCTGATGGGTTGGAGTGCCCATCTGGGGGAAGCACAGAGCCCATGGGCTCTGGTTCCCCCAGGAGTCCTGATACCACCTCAGTCTGCTGGAGCTTTGAGTGGTTTAGCTATCCCTATCCACATTCGCTCCATTTGTGTGGGGTCAAGAGGTCCAGGTCTAGACGGACAACACCATGACCATGTACTATCTCAACAGGCAGGGGCAGGACATGCTCCTTGTCCCTCTGCAAGGAAGCTCTCTGCATTTGGTCCCTTGTGCTTGGCCTGGAGGCAGATCTCCTAGCCATTCATGTGGCAGGAGCCTCGAATCAGCTGGCCGATACCCCTCAACTGGATGGGTGGGGCATCTCATGAGTGGTCTCTCCACCAGGAGGTAGTACAAGATCTGTTCTCTCACTGGGGCACCCCTCAGGTGGACCTGTTTGTCTCCAGGGAGAACAAGAAGCTGAGGTGAATTGTGTCCACCCCCCCAGCAGAGTTCGCTGCAGGGGGTTGCTTTCTCAAGGCCATGGACCCCAGGCCTCTTCTAAACCTTTCCTCCCTTTCATTTGTTTCACAAAGTGCTCATCAAGGTCAGGAGGGACAGGGTGCAGGTGATCCTGGTAGCCCCAGACTGACCAAGACAGTTCTGGTATCCAGATCTCCTCTGCCTCAGCTGCAGGCTCCTGAGGCAGCTTCCAGCATGCCCAGACCTGCTCTCCTTCAATCAGGGGAAGATACTCCACCCAGACCTTCAATCCCCACACCTGATGGCCTGGTTCCTGAGTGAATAGAGTTCCAAGCCTTGGGTCTCTCCAGTGAGGTCCTCAACGTTGTTGAGGCTTCCCGTAAGGTATCAACCAGAAAATGCTATGCCTTTAAATGGAAGAGATTCTCCAACTGCTGTCAGGGCAAAGGGTTGGACTCATCGTCCTGTCCAGTGCCTAACATTTTGGATTATCTTTGGTTCCTCTCCTAGCAGGAACTTCAGTCGACAACCCTAAAGGTGCACCTGGTAGCCACCTCTGCTTACTGGGCATGGGCCATTCAGCAGCAGTGGCACAGAAGAAGGTGGTCTGGTGCTTCTTCAAAGGCCTAGATCACATGTCCCCTCTGGTGTGTAAACCTCCACCTCTGTGGGATCTACTGCTGGTTTTGGCAAAGCTCATGCGAAAGCCATTCGAACCAATGCACAAATGTGACATCTCACATTTGTTGTGGAAGACTACATTCTTGGTGGCTATCATGTCAGCCAGAAGGACTGGGGAGTTACAGGTGCTCTGTATCAAGTCTCCTTACCTAGTCTTCCACAGGGACAGGGTTGTCCTACGCCTCCACCCGAAATTTCTTCTGAAGGTGGTGTCGGAGTTTCACCGTAACCAGGTGATTACTCTGAGGGTGTTCTAGCCCAGTAACACCTGAGAGGACAAGTACAGGCTCCATACTTTGGACCTGAGATGAACACTCACCTACTACAAAGAGCAAATGGCAGAAGTTTGGGGAGAGGTTCGCCAGCTGTTTGTCAACTTACACTGAAGCCACACCTGGCAGACCTGCAGCCAAGTGGACAATAGCTCGATGGATTACATCTTGCATTGACCTCTGCTATAGGTTGGCAGGTAGGGAGCCTCCCATAGGGCTTAAGGCTCATTCCACCAGCCATACCACTGTGTCGGTGGCTGCTTCTTGGGACATCTCTATTCAGGAAATATGCAGGGCTGCTACCTGGAAGTCAGCACACATCTTCATTTCCCATTACCACATCAACCTTGAGTCCTGCCGGGATGCTGGTTTTGGAGCCTCAGTTTTCCAGTGTCTTTTTCCTAAATGGGGGTGTGCGTCTTGCCTCTCTCCTCCCAGAGAACTGCTAGGAGTCTGCCAAGAAGTGTGGATAGAACAACATATCCACAATCCTAGAAAAATAGGTCACTCACCTGTAACAGTAGATCTTCCATGGAATGGTCTCTTGCAGTGTCATTACTTCTGGGAGTTCCCGATGGGTGGCTCTCTAACACAGCAGTTTCTTCTAGCAGTCTCAACACCCGGGACCACCCACATGACCTCACTTCCTGGGTTGTGCCTATAAATGTGTGTGGTCCCTGGTAGTCTCCGTTCATTTTCCCACTGGTTTCAGCTCTGACAGCAGCTTACTGTACTGCCAGCAGTCTACGACATGAATTGAACCCATAGCTTGGGGTGCCTGGGCTTCATACATGGCACCATATTCCTGTGCTCAACCAAGAGCTTTACAAGGGACATTTCCCTGTTACAGACTCAGAGTACTCGATCAAAGGGCTCTAAAATGTCAGAGTCCTCTTCAAGAAGTAAAATAGGGAAGGAAATACCTTGACCTAAAGTCCTGCCTGATTGCCCTTCAATGGTCATATCTCCAAAACATGTATCATCAAGAAAACATTCCTCATTGACAGGCAATATCCCCCCATTGACGGCAGGCATTTTCTTCATCAAAAGAACATAGAAGTTCAACTTCACAAAGAAAGGAACATTCATCATTGACAGGATGTCATTCCTCAGCTCCCCATCAACGAAACCACATGCACCATCGATAACGAAGGTCCTGCTGCATTCATCGTTGATGGGGCACACTCCCCATCATTGAGAGGACTCCACAAGACATCCTCATCAATGAAAACACCTCCTCCAATGACAGAGCACACTCTACTTGCTTCATCGTCAACAGGGCTACCTCCCCCGTCGACAGGGCATGCTCCTAAACCTCCATCATCTGCAAGAAGTATGTCACCATCGATGGAGCATGTATTTGCCTTCTCATCATCAACAACACACTTTCCATCATTGACGAGCATGTACCTACTGTTCCATCATCGATGAAGAGCATCCCACCATCGACAGAGCATGCACTGCCTTCCCCATTGTCGAAGGTGTATTCCACCATCGACGGAGCATGCATTCACTTATCCATCATCAATAAGACACCTTACAACATCGACAGGGCATGCTTTTATTCCTCTTCCATTGATGGAGCAGCCCCAGCATAATAGAACAGCACCTTTACCAGCATATAATACATTTATGGATGATCCTTATAAAAATTTAACCATGAAAAACCATGAACGTTTTCATAAAAATGTATCAAAAGATACCTATGGGGCTGCATCACCGCAAAGTAAAGGATCATATACTATGGAATGCAGAGGCAAACCTGCCTCATTTGCACTCATGCATGATGCTCGGGCACCAGTCCGTGATGAACAAAAATTTCAAAGACGTACTGGATCACTTTATCAGGAGGCATAAATTGACCCCCCCCCCCGACTTCAAGCACACAGGGCTCAGAACCCGCTTGCACGGCAATTCCATCCTCACAAGTGCCAAACATAGAAGAAATTGTAAATAAAGTATTGAATTCTATGGGGTTTGATTATACACCCACTCCAGTAAAAAACCCTCAATCACAGATTGAGTCTCTGCCTCTATCAAGACAGGCATGCACAGAGCTAGAACGCCCTCCGTTACTGCTTCCTCATGAATATTTTGAGGAATATTTGTCAGATTCTCATATTATTTTGGAACATTCCAAAGATACGAATTATGATGGTTATCCTACTTCAAGAGGGTATAAGTCCCCATATTCTGTACCATCTTACGGGGATGAAGAAATATTACAACCACTAAAGGTAATTTCCCCACCGGATGACCCCTCATTCCCAGAAATGATGTTATGAATACAAAAAACAATGGGGTTTACCACAACAGAACAAGATAAACTAAGTAAAGATATGGCTGAATATCTTGATATCCCAGAAGAACCTATCCAGGCAGTCACTCCTTTTATACCAGCGTTCAGAAATGTGATTACTGAAGCAGGGAGTCAACCCATAGCTGCACAGGAGCTACCTAGAAAAGTGCATAGGCTTTATCAGGCTTCCCTTGATTATTAATATTTACCAAATATTCCCACTGTGGATTCTATGGTTATTGCAGCTGCTCACTACCGCACTGGCAAACCTAAACATACAAGTACAGTACTTTCCGAAACAGACTCTAAACATTTTGATTATATGGGGAAGAAAGTGTTTGCTCGAAACACATTAAATATTAGAATACTTAACTACATGGGACATATGCTGAAATACCAGTGTACGGTGGGCACCTCGGCTGGGGACATTATAAGTAAACTACCTCCATCCCCTGAAAAAGAGCAACTCACATCAATAATAAACACACTTACTTCCCTCTCTCGACATTTATTAAGATCAGGATATGACATTGCTGATGCTTCGGCTACAGCCTCTGCAGTCGGTATTCTTTTACACTGTCAAGCATGGCTCTGATTCTCAGGGTTAGCGCCTGATATTCAACAAAAAGTGGTTAATGACCCTTTTCCTGGCAACTATCTCTTTGGCCCAGGGGCACAAACAATACTGGGCAACCTACAAGCCTCAGGCAGACAACTAAAAACAGTACAATATATGTACCACAAACCATGCCCTCAGTATAATTCTTCATACAAAACTGGAAATTACTATAACCAAAGAGAAAACTTTAGAGGCAAAGAACGAATGACAAGGAACACATCTAAACCGACCCATGGCCGAACCTCAAGACGGCTGTGTGCCTCTTCCTCTCATTAAAAAACTTCAGACTACACCCCGGTCTCCTCTTCTTGGCCTTGGAGGCCTTTTTCTGGGGCTTTGATTCGAAATTACACTGAGGCCTTTCCCATGAGGCTTTATACATCTAGCCACTTTTTGAGATATCACTGTTACAGGCCATTTCGGTCATTCCATCGGGATGCCTCTCGGCCTGTTGTGCGCCAGACCCTTGTGTCCCTCCCACGAACAGGGCCTGCTACTACTCACATGCTGAGAAACCATCGATATATCCTGATAATATTATATTATGGATCATAATATTCTTACCAAACTTCTACTGCTACATGTAGTAAATGGTGAGTGTGTGTGTGTGTGTGTGAGTGTGTGTGTGTGTGTGTGTGTGTATGTATATATATATATATATATATATATATATATATATATATATATATAGCTAACTAACTAGCTAGATAGATATAGATATATTATAAATGTACTAACATTTCAGGTTTACACCTAACAAGGCTGCAGGCCCTGGCATGCTTAGGACCCCTTGCAAATGAGATTACTAATGCATGATGGAACTGACATCACTCTGTTGCTTTCCATATCTTTACCTTAAAACGAGTTCAGTATTGACTACAACAATACTACTGACTCTAAGAGCCACTGGATTCCATTATGAAATAGATACATTGTTTCATTTCATTGTTTGCTACTTATGTAGCCTATTTATGCCAAAATGGATACATTTTTCTAATGACTTGACAGACATGGCAAAAAAAAAAACAAGCTATTAACTTGCTACATTATAGCCCTACAAAATAATAACATTGTATTATTTGGGTTACGGTTCAAAACTCAGAACCCAATAAGCTTTGACATATACTGTCTCTTCCAGTGCATGCCACTGAGACCTACCAATTACTCCATTATATGGCTGAATTTCTTTTGAATTTTCACAGTATCTAATATGCCATACCCTGATTGGGTTGACATCTGCTTAACTCATCTGACGATGCCCAATAATAGCCTGTCTGGCTTGTCTTTCAGCTATAACCCTATAACGAATACTATAATGGAGTACTTACAGATAAAATACAAAATTATCTTTACACGCTGATATACTGCTCTCAGCACCTATCGGTCCTAAGACCAGACTATATGTATGGCAGAATGCTATATCTGGCCACCCCACTGCCATATAACTGATTGGGAATCTCCCAGAAGTAATGACTTACTGCAAGAGACCATTCTATGGAAAATAGATCAGTTACGCAAAGACTTTTGCTGTAACAGTAGATCCTCTAGGACTATCTCTTGCAGTAATTAGCTTCCATCCCTCCAACCACCTGCCATTCTGTAACAGGGAAAACTATGCAGGGTCGGGAGGCTTTGGTACCTCTGTTTCCCTCGGTCCCTCACTTTCACGAGCTGAAACCGGTGAGGGAATGGAGACTACCAGGGACCACCCACTTTTATAGGCACAGCCCAGGAAGTGAGGTCATGTGGGTGGTCCCTGGTGTGGAGACTGCTAGAAGAAACTGCCGTGTTACAGCGCCACCTATCGGGAACTCCCAGAAGTAGTGACTTACTGCAAGAGACCATTCCTAGAAGATCTACTGTTACAGCAAAAGTCTTTGTGTAACTGATCTTCCTAGGAGTAGTATATGTTGTTCATCCACACTGACCCACCCAACCTCCTCAGCTTCGACACACAAACCTGGCTTCCAGTGGGCCAAGATCTGGCGTCATGGGGTGGAGCCAAGGGTTATACCACTTGGGTAGGTGGGAGGAGCCAGCTTGAAGACTTTCCAGCACATTTTAAAGCAGCAAGGTACCTGCCAAGAAGTGTGGATGAACAACATATACCACTCCTGGAACTGCTGTTACAGTTGAGTAACCTGTTGTTCTTCCCCAGGGTAGCCACAGAAACCTGGAATGTGACAGCAGAAGCAGACTGACAGCCCAACAAGTCTGCTCATATTTATTACTACCTTACCCCCTCACCGTGCCACAGTGGGTTATTCACTCCCTGCCCCTGAATGGCCTAAGGAGTCTTGCAGAATAATCCAGGTTTTATTTACCCAAGACAATCTACTTGAACTGTAACACCTCTTACTAGACTTTAGCAAGGCATTTGACACAGTGCCACACAAAAGATTAATATACAAGTTAGCCAGCCTTTGAGTGGGTCCCAGGATGGTAGCCTGGGTAAAGAATTTGCTGGAGAACAGGACACAGAGGGTAATAGTAAACAGAGTCCACTCTTTTTCTTTTTTTTTTTATTTAATATGCTTTATTTATTTTGTTCAACATAAAAAAAAAAAAAAAAACATGGGATACAGATCTTGCAATGGACAACAAACCATAGAAGCTGAGCTTTGGATAAAACAAAGCAGTTGCAGGAGTTAAAATATTCAGTGGATAATGGAGTCCACAGTGAAGAAAGGGGGGTTACTAGTGGGGTACCGTAGAGTTCAGTACTAGGACCAGTCCTCTTCAATGTCTTTATAAGTGACATTGCAGAGGAACTGGAAGGAAAAGTATGTCTCTTTGCAGACAACACAAAGATCTGCAACAGAGCTGATACACAAGGTGGGGTGGAAAGGATGAGAAGGGACTTGGCAAGGTTAGAGGAATGGTCAACTGTATGGCAGCTCAGATTCAATGCCAGGAAGTGCAAAGTAATGCACATGGGAAACAAAAACCCAGGGGAAGAGTACACAATGGGTGGGTGAGATACTGACAACAAAAATGGAAAGGGACCTGGGGGTAGTCATATCAGATGACCTAAAGGTAGGTAAGCAATGTGAGGAGGCAGTAAGGAGGACTGGGGGCATACTGGGATGCATAGGGAGAGGCATCACCAGTAGAAAACAGGAAGTTGTTATCCCTTTGTACAGACAACTGGTGAGACCCCATCTGGAGTACTGTGTGCAGTTCTGGAGACCCAGTCTCCACAAAGACATAGACAGGATGGAGGCAGTCCAGAGGAGGACAACTAAAATGGTGCAAAGTCTGCACCAGAAGACATATGAATAGAGACTTAAGGAGCTTAATATGTATAGCCTCAAGGAAAGGAGGGAGAGGGGGGACATGATAGAAACTTTCAAGTACCTAAAGGGAATCAACAAAGTCCAAGATGGTAGCATCTTTCAGAAAAAGAGGTGTGCAAGAACAAGGGGGCACAATTTGAAGATAGAGGGGGGACAGCTCAGAGGTAATGTGAGGAAGTATTTTTTATGGAGAGGGCTGTGGATGTATGGAACAGCCTCCCTGAGGAGGTTGTGGAGTCAAAAACAGTCCTGAAATTCAAGAGTGCATGGGACGGTCATAAGGCAAATCTAGGGGGTGGGGTAGGAAGTAAGCTGTTGGTTAACTAGGATCTGCAGCTTATCCATTAGGTAGGGAAATGGTCAGACTGGTTGGGCCAAGCGGTCCTTATCTGCCATCAAATTCTATGTTCTATGTTTCATGTTTTTATTGGGCTCCTGCTTTCTTCTTTAAACTTTTTTTGTGTGTGTGAACTTGGTGCTTATGAAAGGTGCCAAAATGACAGCATTGGTAACTGAAGCTATCCATATAGCCACATGACAGATGCAGCACAGGCAATTAGTGTAAGTTTCTCCACACTGCCCCACCAATGTTCCTCAACCCTATCCTGGAAGAACAACCATTTAGGTGAGCAGGTAGTTCAGACTCCATTCACAATCAGTCTTTGACTTCAAGGGTGCCAGTTAGTGCCAGTTGTGTTGGTGGGTTTGTGATGTGGAGACCACCCACTAGGAACTGGACTGAAACCACCAGAACTCATTTAACATAGACCACTGAGCATCCCTCAGGTGATAATGGCTTGTAGACACTACCGACTTGTGTTGGATTTGAACCAGTGACCTAGAGATGAAAGGCTCCTGATCCTGTTAGAACATTACCAATCCACTCAGCTATCCAGTTCCCTGAGCTCCTGCTTTTTACTTTCTTCCTGTGAGCCAGTCAGCCCCCTCTGCCCTAGCCTGCCCTCAACCAACAACCAGCCTCCCCTTACCCATCCAGCGGTTCCCCCCACATGGACTGCACCCCCTGGTTAGGCCAGGAGAGGGAGGGCCATCCCCTTTTCCGCTGTCCTCACCCAGATACGCTAAGAAGTCCCGGGTGGCATTGCAGGTCGGAGAGTGAGCCAGGCATCATCCACTGGCTCCATTTCCCATTTTCTCTCCTACGGTTAGCAGTAAGCAGTGACACAACTGTGGGTATAAAGAGGCATACGCATACCATGTGTTCTGCCACCTGCTGGCCCCATGCTCTTGGTGCACTGACTGCCCTGCCACCTCTCCTACGTGTGGTGTAGGTAGAAGAGTGCTGCCATTAGTTCCCCCCCTTTCCTGGAGGAGAAGAGCTGTCATCAGACACTTGATCCTCTCCCACCCGGCTGACACCCAGTGACCTGGGTCTGCTCCTGAACCCTGGTGGTGGTGTGGTGTCTGCCTCAACCTACTGTTCCACTGGGCTGGCTTTACTCACTGTATTAATCATATTTATTCCTCCATTAGGCCTGCCTACTGGACCTCCTTCCACCAACACCTGAGACTTCTACTCAACCACAGTTCTGCCACCCCCCTTGCTGACTACTGACCCCATATCACTGTCACCCCATCTAGATTACCACCTGGAGTGGGGCCCAGCTTTCCAGCACCTGGCAGATGTTGTTACACAGACCTGGCCAGCTATTGTGGAGCCGGATCATGAGGATGACAGAGTGGATCTTTTTTAATCATGGAGCACACACTGTCCCCTTCCACGTGCATGTCTGTATTCTCCAACTACACCATCACCTGTGATCACCCAAGTGGCAGTAGTGCAGTGGAGCACTGATCCTGCCCTCCCTGAGTCAGGAAAGTGTCCGGTGGAACACTCAGTCCTGCCTCCCCAGCCAGCCATCTAATGATCTGGGTATGTTCTGGAACCCAGGTTGCCAACATCGTAAGAGGTAAATCTACCCCAGTGCCAATGGGCTGCCCTGTTTTTTACAGCTGGGCCAGATAAAGCACCGATAGGTTGTGTCTTGCCTCAGGGTGACACAGCAAGTAAGTGGATGTGGTAGGATTTGAACCTTAATCTATTGATTCCTAATTCTCTGTTCTAGATAGTAAAACATGCTGGCTCCCCACATCATGGTGCAGATTCTCATAAAAGGAAGGAAGGAATTAGCTTTCTTTTTTTAATTTAAGGTGCTTTTATAGTTTTCATACCAAAAACTACATACAGGAATTAGTTTTTTTTATAGTGCCATTCATAGTCACTGTATCCTTCGTGATTTACAGTCCATGAACTATGGATAACTGCCATCAGGCACAGATTCTGGGATTTAGGGGGTAAATTTCAGAGAACGAAAGAGTGTGAGAGAAGGTAAGGCCCAGGGAAGTTGTGACTTGCTCAAGGTCACACAATAAGTGTCGGTGGTGGGATTCAGACCCAGGTCTCCAGATTCACAGCTCTGTGGTCTAACTACTACTTTGCCTCCCTCGCTTTGTTTAGTCCCCTGAGGGCAGCCGGTCCATACAGTGTTATCCTCTTTGCTAGCTAGTCAACACATCACCAGACCACTCTCTGCTGTGGCTGTTGCCATTTTCAACTTGACCAGCAGTGCTAGGCAGTGCCCTGTGGTAAGGGCTGTTTTCAGACGCATTCAAACCCCAGGAAACCTTACTGTAGTCTGACAAATGCAGTATGGTCTCACCATGGGACTGCCCTGGAGCCGAAATGGTTAATAGAACCTATGCAAATGGTGGAATGCTAGGCTTGAGCTTGGTTTTCAATCCACTGTCCCTGGTTGTACTTCCTGCAACCATCAGATTCTTTACTCCACTTGCCTCAGTAAGAAGTCTTCGGAGAGCTCTCCTTCACTTTCTTGAAGTTATTTGTTTTTATTGGTTTTCTAGTTACCGTTTTTTTGTTTGTTTTTGAAGCACTCTCCTCTGTTTATGGGTAGACTAGTTTAGATTTAGTGTTATTTGGGCAAGTTTCTCTATTCCTTGTCGATTCTTCACAACTGGAAAGGAACCAGACGTTTTTGTATTTTTGTTGAAGGTAAACTTCAGTGTTTATTTAATCTGCCTTCTCTGGTGGCTGATTTTCTTGGGTATTGTTTTACCGGGCTAACCCTCGGTTGTTGTTTTGGTTGCTGAACTGACAGGAAAAAATGTCAGTTTTCCAGATAAGCCACTTCTTTATAGACCGTGGGGTTTGGGGTTTATTGGGCTATGTCTCAGATGCCCAAGAAAAGAACCAGCCCTACAGGTTTCCAGCATTGTACTGAATGTGGGGAACCATTTGCTGAAGCTGATCCACATTTAATTTGTGTTGTCTGCCTGGGGTTTGACCACCTGAATACAGACTGTGAGATTTGTAAAAATGTTCCTCAGTCGACGCATGATAGGCGACTTAACTGACTAAGGGGGAAAAAATGTCCGATAAGGCTGCTGACCCAGCTTCGGAGAAATTATCTCCTCCTCACAGCAAAGATAAGCCTAAGGAACTGGAGGAACAGCTGTCTGACAAGGGCAAAACTTCCTCAGGAAGGAAGTGCACTGTGGAACCAGCTACTGAACTGGCTACCGCAACCAAAAGAAAATAGAAGGAAAAGCCCACAGCACAGGAACAGCAACCGACAAAATCATCTGTACCCACTGCTGAAGAGTGCTAACACTATCAGAATAATATAGTCACTACAATTCAACATCCCAGCTCTGGTTGAGTGACAAGTTCCTCATCAGACACTGGTTCAAACCTCAGGTTCCTCATCAGTTCCCAGTTCCTTTGAACTAGTTCTTGAATATTATGATGATGAGGAGGAAGACTATGAGGAACCCTCTGAGCCAGATGTTTCTCCTGATCCTCCACATCCTGATTCCCCTGACAAGGGATCTGAGGATTACAGCTCCCATGTTGCCATTATGAAGCAAGTGGCACAAACTCTGGACCCTCCCCACTCAGGAATCAACTGAGGAGGAGCTAGATGATATGGAAATGATGGATGTGCCAGCAGCTGAGAAGTTGCTACTGCCCGTCCACAAGTCCCTTAAGAAGCAAGTCACAAAAAATTTGCAAACACCCACTTCTGTCCCTCCTGTGGACAAGAAGCTTGAAAAGAAGTACTGGGTGGCCAAGGGAGGAGCTGAATTCAGTTTTGAACATCCCAGCCATGAAGGGGTGGTGCAGGCTGCTGCATGTGACAAAGCAGGCATTACCACTGGCATCACATCCTCCTGAGAAGGACTCCAGAAAAATGGATTCTGTGGCCAAGAAGGTTCATCTTGACTGTCATTGCTGTTTTACAAAATTCTGCTGAACATCAGAAAGGGCGGTGTTCAGCTTTAGAAAAGGAGATGGCTGAAATATTGAAGGCTAATGAACAGGCCACTAAGAATTTAGCCAAAAGTGGAAAAAGGAAGGAGGATTTAAAGAAACAATTAGAAAGTAAAGAGGAAAAGTGGGCACAGAAAGAGAAGTACCTGCTAGGAAAGGGGAAGGGAGAGGACCCTGGAACAAAGAAGCATAAGCAGGTCACCCCTAAGGTATCTACCATAGGGTAATGAACAAGGGTACCCCTGGGCTCCCTACTATTCTCACTATTTTTGAACAACCTTGAAGAGGATTGTGCACCCTGCAACCTTATCCTCTATGCGGATGACACTGTAATCTACCTCAGATAACCCCCAACCTTCAGTCATCTCAGCCAAACTCCAAGCTAGCCTGGCAAAGCTTGAAGCATGGTTTACTGCCAACCACCTAAAACTAAATGAGGATAAAACAAAAGCAGTCAGGGAGGTCACGTGCTGCAGCGCTCTTAATGGCAGCATAGTCCACAGCTCTCCCTCTCTCAACCAGCTAAATCCCCTTTTTTTACCGACTTCGGGGACAATAGCTTAGCACTTGCTCCTTGATCACAGCTCTCAGCAGACCAACAGCACCTTTTATTGGCAGTTAAGTGGTTTTTTAAATCATTTACGCCGGGGTGCAACGAACGACTATGGAGGCGAGATGAAGACCGTTGAGGAATAAGCACATGCCACCGAGCACACCGGGAGAAAGCAGCAAAAAATTCAAGAACCCTACCTACGGTTCTGGTGCTAAATCTGGCTCCACTGTCAGCTTCTACTAATCTGCTCACCGAAGATCGCTTTCTGCAGGAGCTAATCCTGCCCAGAACGCTGCAGGATATCTCCTCGAGCTGAAGTCCATGCGCACGACCTTGCCTCGCTGACCATCCGAGTCGGTGACTCTGAAGCTCGAACCTGCTCCTTAGAATCATGGAAGGCTAAATGGGAACCAGAAATTGTCACGCCAAACAGCAAATCAAAATTAAAGCAAAGATGGAAGACCTCGAGGACGCAGCAGGAGGAACAATATTCTAATCCTGGTCTGCCAGAGCCGGAGGAAGGGCCAGACATCTTATCTTTTGTTCAAAAGCTCCTGAATAAGATTGTTGGTCCCTCGCCCATCAACCCCTTCTATCACATTGAGTGAACACATAGATCGTTAAAGCTGAAGCCACCACCTGGGTCCCCCCCGACCCATAATAATTAAATTGCTCAGCTACCTCGAGAGGCAACACATCTTGAGCAAAGTTAAAGGCCTCCAAGTGAGCCTGTGGGAAAACCACGCACTGAGACTCTCCCAAGACTTGCCTTTTGAAACCCGACAGAGAAGACGTGATTTCCATCCGATAGTGACCAAGCTGATAGCTGCTGGATCAAATTTGTATGAACTATCCAGCTTAGTTTATGTTCAACTCGACAATACATGGCTCTCTTTTGAAAATCCGAACAAGCCAAAGCTGATATTACCCAGAGACTGCCAGATTTGTTTAGAATTGGCTGACTTGCAATGTTAATTTTAGATTAATGTTTCCTTACCTCGAGTGATTTTGTGTGGTTAAAATATTTACCTTCCTTGTTTTTCTGGTTAGCTGGGATAGAGCTCTTGGGGTGGTGGGCTGGATGGTCTTCTGTGGTGATTGGGAGTGGTAGTGTTCGTTGGGGCCTGGTTTGTAGCCTATTTGCTCTGGCCGGCGCTCTCCCTACTGGCCGAGGAGGTGGGATAGGAACCTTTTTCTGGTATTCGGGTTCCGCGTGTTTGTGTTGTCGGTCGGACTAATTAGGTTCCCTCCGGTTGCCTTCCCCTCCTATTCCTGTCAGATGAAGGCCTTCCGCTTGCATGGAGATTTGCCCTTCTACTCCTGATCCTTGCATTAACTGATGGAACGACGCCATAATAGTCAGTTGTCGACACTTCTTCTCCACGTTAGCGGCTCTCTTTTGCTCTGGTAGGTGGGATTACACCTGTGGTTAGTAATTTGTATTTTGAAATGCTGTTCGCTGTTGTTTTTTGCTATGGATTACTAGCCCCAATGTTTATTTACTTTATGCTGGGGGAACGAGTTGGCGAGCCTTGGGGAAGCTGCCTCATAGCCCACTTTGGGGGACTGCAGTTCCTTTCTGCCTTATGTTGTTAACCCATACTTTATCATGTTATACCGGGGCAACAAGCAGGGGCTGGTTTCAGGTAAGGGTGGGTCTGCCAGTCCCGGATTCAATCCCTATACAGGACACAAAGTTGGTATAGCCATATTTCCGAATTTTAGGGATTGCTTGTAAATAGTTTTGGGGATTTTGGGTTTACTCAAAGTTCAGGATAATTGGGAGGGCTGGGTAGGGAGGTATATATTGATCTCAGGGCCAGGTGTCATTAGGATTTATCTTTCTAGATGGGGTAGTTATATTCCCCCAGTTGCAGTTAAATTCGTTGGGGACTTGGCTAATCACCAAAGGTTATTTTCTTGTGGGTTTCTGGGGAGGAGGGGGCCTCGGAGAGTTTCAAACTTTGTGGAAATGTTAAAAATGGGATGTGTAATCTGCATACTATTAGCTACACTGGAGGGGCTGAAGTCTCTAAATCCCTTCAAATATTGCACTAATCAGTATGGCTGTGAGACCGCTTAAATTAGCAAGTTGGAATGTTCGAGGCATCAATGACCCTCTTAAAAGGCAGCAGGTTTTTCTGAATTATTCCCTTTTGAATGTGGACATAGGGTTCATGTTGGAAACTCACCTGGCTGCCTCTGAGGCCAAAAGATTGCGCAGGCAAGGGTTCACCCAAATTTTCACTGCGTCCGGCTCGCAAGCTAGCAGAGGAGTAGCTATAATACTAAGCATTATGTCCAATTCAGTAGCAGAAGACAGTATTACTGACCAAGACGGTAGATTTGTATTGGTCAAGGGCCAGCTTGACAACAGTAGTGTGGTACTAGGGCAATATATGCACCTGTGGGTGGTGACCCGTCCTTCTTAATGTCCCTAGTAACCAATCTGAGCAGATTTCGCTGCCTCCTTATCCTCGGGGTGACTGGAACATAGCTCCTTCTAGTGAATTAGATAAGACTTATAGACCGTTAAAACCGATGTCCCCTCCCCAACTAGCCCTTGCTGATTTTATCCACCTACTTGGACTCTGTGATCCCTGGTGCCTTCTTAACCCAGATACCCGTCTCTATTCCTTTTACTCCCACGTACACCAAACTTGGTCAAGAATAGACTATATTCTAATTAGCTCTTCCTTAATGAGCAGTGTTCACCAAGTGGGTATAGAACCAATAATTATTTCAGACCACTCCCTGGTGTGGGTCAAGATCTCCCTGGGTGTCCAAGGACAAAGGGACACATCATGGAAACTTAATATGCAGATCCTTAAGGATGATCACATGGTTTCCCAAATCAAGGACATGATCCTCTCTTACTTAGAACTGAACCAAGGGTCTGTCCACAGAGATGACATACTGTGGTGCTCCCTCAAATGTTTCATCAGGGGGGAACTTATTAAGATTGCTGCCACCAGGAAAAAAATAAGGGAATCCAAAATAAATTTGTTATCCCAACAGCTGAGAGCAGCCGAGGACAGTTTTCTCCTTTCCAACTCCTCAGCAAACCTAACAGCTCTCATTAAGCTCAGGAACGAATACAACGACCTGACTCAGGAAAAAGCTGAATATGCTTTATTTAAGACTAAGA